>JAUBOD010000351.1:4502497-4526187 GCA_032353885.1 Nothura maculosa | reverse complement strand
TTGTGCATCTGCTCCTTTCTTGCATAAGCTGGTAGGCAGCTGCAGCTTTCCTGGGAGGTGACAGAGCCTCTGCTACAGTCAGGCTTACAACTTCAGCAAGGAAGCACGGTCTCCAGCATCCTCGTTTTTATTCCTCCTTAGGATATTCTGCAACTTCCACTACTACAAGGACCTTAACGGTTCAGTGACAGAACTTTTTTTTTTTTTTTAAAAACATGATATTTTGTCATGAAAATGGCTAATACGTAACTATATAATTAGGTATTAAGAGAAAATCTACGATAGTTTGCAAGAGGCTATTCCTCTTTTAAGCACACAAACACACGTTTATAAGAAATTAGTGATGATAATAGAGGAACTATTGCTGATTACATTCAAAACTATTGTAAATAGTTTTGGACCAATCTGGTACTAACATCCCCCAGGGGCTCTTTCTATGTTCATCCACAGTTCATGGTACTCCAGAACATTGAAGGATTACAGAATATGAATATGACAAAGAGGTAAAATCCGGTTCATACAAGATTAGGATTTTACCAGGTCCAACATCCCCCTGCTCCTACAGGAACTGCACATTTGATTTCCGTTATCTCATGAAGTGAAAATTTTCATCACAGTAATGAGTAACTCCAGATAATAAATCTCACCAGACCAAAGCTAAAAGAAACTCTCTCTCCTAGGAGTAATGAGACTAAAGGAGCTTTCAGCCTAAGAACTGCAGAGCTTATTACATTGGCTAGCAGTTATGAGAGAAAAACAACAACAACAACAAAACAATGGAGCCATCAGCAAACCATTTCAGATGAGAACAGCTCACCGCTTAATCTGTGAGAGCGATCAACTAGTTATTAAAATACAGCATTTTTCTTTGTTCACTTCTATCTTTAAACCAGAAATCATCAAGCTCAGCTGGCATAATAGGTCAGATCCAGTTGATATTTATGTAATATAACTTATTTCATAGGCATTAATCCATAGAATTCAGTTGAAAATGGTAAGAGTTAAGAAGTGTTAAATTAAGTATATACATGCCAATAAGGGAGATCCTTTAGGTGTACAAGTCAACACAAATATGAATTAGTTCCAGTTTTCAGTCAGATTTGGAGCCAGGTTCATGCCACTAACTTCAGATACAAGAACAGTTGTTAGATATTGTGCTAGATACTGTGTTTTAACACTTCATGTAAGTAAAATTTGATTCTGTGATGTCATATACACTCAAATGAAGACAGGATCTTAAGCGTGTATGCGCAGAAATTATATAACAAAATCAAATTAAGTTCTAATTCATTTTCACTTAAGGCATAATTCAATCCGAAGACAGCTCAACCTCTCCAACCCTGACTTCAACATCCAGCAGGTTCAGAAACAGGAGCAGCTGACGGGGATTGGCCGCATTAAGCCAGAGCTGTATAAACAAAGATCAGTGGACACTGATGACGGCCGGAGGAATAACAGCAAGGCCTGTGGCAAGCTGAACTTCATTCTGAAATATGATTGTGATTTAGAGCAGCTGATAGTGAAGATCCACAAGGCTATCAACCTGCCAGCAAAAGACTTCTCTGGAACTTCAGACCCCTATGTGAAGATATATCTGCTTCCCGATCGGAAAACAAAACACCAGACTAAGGTGCACAGAAAGACGCTAAATCCAGTATTTGATGAAGTTTTTTTATTTACTGTCCCATACAATGACCTGAACACACGGAAACTCCATTTCTCTGTATACGACTTTGACAGATTCTCCAGGCATGATTTGATTGGCCAAGTGATAGTGGATAATTTTTTAGATTTGGCAGATTTTCCCAGGGAATGTAATATTTGGAAGGATATCGAATATGTCACCAATGTAAGTATTATATTTTTTCTTTGTGAGATTTTTTGTTTCTGATTATAATTTTTTTCATTTATAAGTAAAATTTTCTGTTACATTTTTTTAAGATATTTTGTTCTCTCTCTTTCTCAAGATTGGACTTCATTAGGGTACCAGTTATAAAAACCTCAACAATTACTTTTGGAAACAAAAGGCTTTCTCCTAAAAGCATGGGCAAGCCTCCTTGTAACACTAATAGAAATGAATCATGCACATCCTATGGAGAACAGACCTTCAGTAAGAATAATGTATTACAGAAACCCACAAAGGTGAAGCTAATGGTGCCAGGAGTCAGTAAATATTTAATTGGCTATTGCAAGCTATAGACGAATGGAGTGCACTTTTTAGAGTCAAATAAAACAAATATTATTAGCAGTAAGAACAAAATCTAAATTAGTTAGACCTCAGTACAAGAAAGCATTTAAACCTAGACTTGGATGAGCATAAGAAGCTGCAAAAAGCCTAAGTGTAGCCTGAGAGGCTAATTTTCCAGAATTCACACAGTCATCTTAGAGCACTGTGACCTGAAGCATGCTGTATTACAGACCAAAGGGATTAAAGCAGTTTTGTTTGGAATTTCTTATTGAGAATTGATGCTGCCCTTATTTCAGGGTCAGTTCTTGGTGTTCTTGGTCAGGATTTGTTTGCAACGTGCTGTGTACCCACCCACGGCACAGATCATTTCACACTACAGTGGAAAGTCAGCAGCATTTGCGGTTCTTTTCTGGCAGGGTAACATGGGGGGACATAGAGAGGAATGATCCTGACTTTCTATGAAAAGTTATTGCTCTTCCATCACAAGTAAAGAGGAAGAATCTGTAAAAGCAGATGGCAGACATTCACAGAGTGCAAACTTGGCTTTGAGCAGCATGAAGTGCCCCAGATTAAACTTTTCCATTTTACAACCAAGAGGAAGTTCACGGCTCACACCCACTCTGATATCTGTCCTTCCTTTTCTTCCATTCCTCAGCATTGTCCAAAAGACTGGATCTGATGCATTGCTTAGTCACTTCCCCTTTCAAACTTCAATATAACCTACAGTTTTATGTTTGTGTTCATATTTTCTAAAGTCTCTGGAATTACAGAAGTTGGGACTGAAATTCAGGATTGCTATTTCTTAATAGCTTAAGTTATTAATTCATCTTAATATTAACTCTTGTATGAAGTGCAACCCTGGTTACCTAAACACGACTGGAAATCTAGCCTTGCCACTGGATTTTCAACTAACAGAGACCTTTTCAAAGCAAATGACTCACAGTAGGTAAGACAGTCTAATTTTGACTAATGTGAGTTTTGAGGAAAAAAGTATCAGATAAATGAATTTCTGCAGTATTCAACTTTCCAATTAACATTTCCAAGATTCCAAAGGTTAGAACTAACTCAGTAAAATTATGACAGTCCCCCCAAGTCTCTTCTAAGAAATGAAACCAAGTTTCAGCTCATTCCTCTTAGCTTTCTTGGCTATGTAGTTATCTTACAGACTGTCAGAAGATGCTGAATCCCACTGGCTACTCAAGGAAACTGCTGAAGCAAACTCTCCTTCGGCCGTGGTCCAAAGCAGGCCATGAAGTGATACTAATGTATCTCTCACATTAAATTTAGCAAAATCAAAACTCCATCAGCCTTTCAATCAGTTTATCTTTGAAAATCTTCTTGTTTCAAATAATATATCCCAGATAGAAAAATGCTGAGAAGCATTCAGAATGCTGAAGCTGAGAAATATCATTATAAGACGACCAATGTGGGGGCACAGGATGGATAGGCAAGGTAACACACTAGTCCACACAACTATACTGGGCAATTTGGTCTAATTCCTGTTTTGGTGTTTCCATACCTTATTCTACTGTACTGCTGGGGATCCCACAAGCCTTTATTTTTTCTTATTCTCCATTTTATTTTGTTTGATCCAATTTTACATAGTAATATAAAAGAATGCATCAAATCCTCTATCCAAATATATCTGACATAAATAATTTCTACTATAAACAATGCCTTTAAATTCAACTATTACACCCATGTGCTTTCTTCTGTGTAAGAATAATAAAAGTTTTTTAATCCAAACTGAAGTTTTGATATATTGTAACATCTACTATCATCCCCAAGTTTGAAATCATTTTCCAACACAGCCGCCATGTAAACATTCATGGCAGCATACAAAGTTCCTGCATGCTCCAAACTCTCCAGTCTCTCAACATGATTGACCTCAGTTTCTCTGAGCATAAAATCTCTCTCCTGTAACAATGCTGATTTTTCCAACTGGAAAAAGAGAGCAGTGGAGTGTTTAATGAAACAACTAATTATAAATGGATCAGACTTGATCCATTAAAAATGGATCAACCTGAGGTTAACGTGAAGGGAACTAGACTTTGTATATCCAGGCAGATTATGTGGCTTTGTTGCAAAACAAAAAAGTTAACTAGGAAGAAGTGGACAGGAAACTGTATACTTTACAGCTTAAGTTGTACATGGATACACAGTTCAGTGGTTTAACAAGAAGAGAGTTAAAAAGAAGGATAGCTATAAGTATTTGAACTTATACATTCCAGAAGTATCATTTGTTCAGTGCTTTATCAAATTGGCCTGAAAAAGCTGTGAGGATTTGCATTTTAGGCATGTATGTCTGTAACTGAGATGCAACTGGAACCATACTACCACCAGAAGGAAGTCTCAGGTTGCCTATTTCAGAGATGTTAAGGTCAATCATAGTATGTGTTAAACAGAGGCAAAGACTAAATTATTTCAGTCTGTTGTTTATAGAAACAATAACAAAAGCCTAAAAACTTAAAACCTCAGCCAGCCTGCCAACTTTCTGCAGCTCAAAACACTCTTCTGTCCTCAAACTGAAGGAAAAAAAATACTCTAAAGGTTACCTCACTCAAGACCCCTCCTGCTGACAAGCTGCACACAAGTCAGCATGTGCCAAATGGATGCGTGTAGGTGCAGGACATAAGGCTTAGTGCACTTGTAAAGCTCTGAGCAAAACATCTTTTCCTTTCTGAACAAAGTCAATACTGCCCTGAACTCCTGGGCAGTAGAGCACACCCAGACAAAGAGCCTGTGACTTGTTCAAGACACTGCACTAACTGGTAGCACAGATGAGACTGGATCCAGAAGCCACAGACTCCTGGTTGCAGCCTTAAACCACATCTTCTGCAGTTCACACAGAGAGCTACTGGCCGCTAAGCAGCTAGGCAGCAAAGACCTCTACTCTAATTTTTAAAATGGGTAGATTGCCAAGCTGTCTTGGCTAGTACTTCTAGTTTTCCTCTTTTGGCAAGTTGCTGTGTTTCAGAGTCGTGGGTTGAGAAGGAAATTTCACTTAAAAAAAATTAAATTGGTTTTGAATAGTTAAGAGATTGAGCTGAGAGTTTGCAAAGGAACAGAAATAAAGCAGATCTCTGGCTCTAGGCTTGACTCCAAATCCAAAGGCTAAGAGCCAGGGCTATATTTTAGAACAATAGCTCTTTTGACCTGCAGGTCACTGTTTCATGGGTGGGTATTTTGTTGGGTTTTTTTTTTCCTGATTATTTTTTCTTAATCAAATTTGCAGACAAATTACGAGTCCCTGTGCATTGTATAATTTCATGGCAAAATTATACTGAAAAATCCTAGCTCTTTAATCTTCTGGATTTCTATATACCACCAGAGTGAGTATGGAAGAGAGATTAATTCTCCTCCAGCATTAACACAGCAGTTACGGTAGTCATCATACATCCAATAACTGCTTTAGTCAGTGTTTCTCCTACACTTTTCACATTTTATAACAGCTTAATTTTCAGAACTGGAAACTTGTTCTATTTTTTATCTGATAACTTGGCTAATCACCTCCTAGAAGATTTATCAGAAACAACTTAGAACTAAATGACTGGGAACAGCATTCAGTGTGGCTGAGAGATAGTTGGCTCATTTCAGTGTCTTTTTTTTTTTTTTTGATAAAATAGGTTTTTTTTAAAAAAAGCCATTATTTTGACAAGACTGAACTTTCAGAAAAAGATGTTTTGACTTCTCATTTGGATTGTGTTCCCATTGCAATATTTTAAAAGACAACAAAAGTTGCATTAGGAAAACACTTTTTGTCTTTTACCAGAACGAAAATGTTTCAAGCCAGTTGAAGAATATTCTGTTTCAAAGTAGAAATGAATTTGAATTCTTGGTGAAATGAAAATCCCTTCTCACATGCACATTTTTCCTCCCCCAGTCAAAGCTGCATATTCTTGAATGCCATCTTCAGTCTTTAATTTACAAACATCTCTGCTCAGCATCAGCAATAGTGTATAATAGAGGACCCACACTCTCCAAGACATCATGTTTTCCCTCATCAAAACAGCCCTCAGTAACACTCACCCTGCAAGCAATGTAAACCATAATACGAACTCCACCAACCAAGTCTTTCCTTAAATTATATCACTCCACTTGGTTAGTGGGAACAGCAAACCAATCCATTGGTCTAATATTTTACAATTCAACAGCAGCAATCCTTCAAGATGAACAGAGCACTCCTGCAGTGCTAACTCGAGAGTAGCTGTAACTAAGGTGATCTCGTCTGCAACCATCTGCACATGATTACAGACTAGATTGTATCATGCTCATCTTTTTTCATCTTTTTGTGTTACTTTAAGCTTAAATATGTATTTAGACAGGTGGGGAAAAATCTCTTTGAGCCAGCATTTAATTAATTTGAGCCAGTCTAGGAACATTCTTTCTGTCTTTATTTTGTAGAGGTCACAGGAAGCATTTAAATAGCCTGTGAATTCATCAAAATTTAAAAAAAAAAAAGTCTGTAAGTTTGTTTTCAGTATTTGCAGCCAAACTTGAAAGTATTCTTCCCTCTGAACTGTGCAATGTGAAAATGCCTCAAGCCATTTTTAGTCTTTAATCCCCACAAGATAGCAGAGCCACCAGGCATCCTTCTCCAGCAAATAGGCTATTTCAGAGTTTTCCAGTTTTCCTTGGTGTTCAGTCCTTTCTTCCCTC
Organism: Nothura maculosa; assembly: GCA_032353885.1. Classification (NCBI taxonomy): domain Eukaryota; kingdom Metazoa; phylum Chordata; class Aves; order Tinamiformes; family Tinamidae; genus Nothura; species Nothura maculosa. Next base: position 4,519,340 of record JAUBOD010000351.1, on the reverse strand, counting down.
ATTCTCATGTTACTTTTCCCTATATGCCATTGTCTTACATTAAACAGTAAGTGGATTTTTTTTTTGTTACTGCGTGTTATTAACTTAGGACTTAACTGTGCCTCTGCTCCCCCTAAAGCATACTGCTCATTTTGGCCATCCCAGAAAGGGAACAGATTTCCCTGAGCGGGAGAAGAGGATATATTGTTCAAACATTTAAAAGTGCTTAGATGAAGCCTTTACAATGAAGAAATAACTAGCATTGTACTACTCCTTAAACAGAAAGATCTGTAATAGACAACATTTAAGTTATAGGACAGCATCGGTAAAGGATGTTACAGATAAATGATACATACATCCAGCCATGATTTTAAAGACTTGTGGTCAAGTGCCACCTATTTATGGCTCTTGTAATCTAGGAGGCTTAAATGAAAGGTGGATTAACTATATTGGCATAAGTCAGAGTGGAAATTGAAAGGTGCAAATGAATATTCCAATTGGAAATGGATATTCAAATGGATATAGGAAGGAAACATCAAATGGGAATTCTGATTGGGATTCTCTTTGGAAGGCTTCTTAGATGCATATGACAGCTTTTCCCTCTGCAGCCTCAGGCCCTGCAGATGCTGAATGCTCTGTAGAGAAGCTTGCTCAGATTTATGCAGCTACACTCACCATGTCTTTCGGTTTGTAGAATTAACTTACTTGGCAGCCAAACTATATGAGGGAAGAGGAGCACAAAGGCATCGGTCTTTCATGGCAAATGAGCCTATCTCCTTGGGAGTGCAGCTAAAGAAACAATATCAAAGTGGAGCTAACTCCAACCTGAAAAAAAATAAACCTTTTTCATCAAGAATTCTCAGTCCCAGAACTACTACATTTTTATAGTAGAGATCTTTCTTTACTGACTCAGCCTCTCAAGTGACAGCTCTAGTAACTTCTGTAGTTAGTCCCACTGAAATCCCTGGAACTGTAAAATGAAGCATACAGTCATTTGTGGTGTCTGAGACCACCTTTGGCTCCCTAGCAGAGAGATAGAGGGAATATGTTGCATCAGGTAACTTGGTGAAGTGACAGGCTCATGGGAAGACACTGCATCGACATTTGTGGTATCATGACACTTGAGATCCAAATAGCTTCATTCTTTCTGACACTTCATTGCTTGATTAAACACCTTGCTCTATTTACTTAGGAAAACAGGAGTCACAAGATACAGCTCTCCTTACTGAGTGCTTAATCGTTCCCTATGCTTTTCAGCAGATTCAAAACTAAAGCCACAAAGACCAGCTGGAAGACAAGTGGACAATCTTGCTTACAATGGACAGGGGAGCAGAAAACCACAGGGGAGGGTTACAGCTGATTGTATGAACTATTGAGATAAATTCTATACACAGATTTTTCAGTCTAATCTGACATCTTAAAAATAGCAGTTTGTCAGAACATGAGAAAACGTAACCTGGCTTGTCAGACACCAAGTGCTAACAGCCACCACGCTGCAATCCAGCACACCTCCTACCTACAGTTTCCTATTCCTATTCCCATTCCTACAGTAATAATACTATCTGAAAAGCAACAATGAATAAAAGCTTAGCAATACAGACTGTCTTAACTAAGAGAGTAAACACAAATTAAAAGAGTTCATTCCCACACTATATTTTGCATAATTAGTCTCAAGATTCATAGAACCCTTCACATGTTTCCTTTTTGAAAACATGCCTGGGTTTTGTAAGTATTTGTAAAAGCCAGCTGTGGTTTAATCAGCCATCTGATCTACATTATGATAACTCTGAACAGTCAATACAAAACAGAGCAATAACAAATACATAAGCAGGAAAAGGAAAAAAGTGTGTACAAGAAGTATAGCAAGAATACAGGCAGGTTTAGTTTCAAGCCTTTAAAGAGTTATTTATGAGCATTAGGAAGAAAAGAATTTCTTTTAAATATTGAAAACCTTTCCATATCTAAGCACAAAGTCTTACAGTAGATACTAATCTAAACATACTCCTTTCTCCTGGCACCACAGCATGTTTTTTTGTGGATAAAAGTGAGCAGTTGGCAGGATGAGGTTTTGGCTCCAGTGAAGTCAGGGTAGGAATTCCCACTGGAACTGGAAGCTCAGGTTTCTTGCATATGCACTTGCTATAGCTTAGAAACAGTATCTTATTAGCAGTACCAAATGCATAGTAGTAATAGCCCGCTCAACAAAGATTTACCCTTCTTTTTTCCTCCCTGCCACAAATTAGACTATATAGAAGTCTATCAAACTTGGTGCAGCTAGAAATCCTTATGTCAGCAATGAACTGGTTTCTACCTCCACATCAGACTATTTTTCCTCCAGGTTATTCTGCAGCGCACATCCTGACCCCTTCCTTCCAGTAGTTTAGCATTTTCTCATTTGCCATCTTCTTTTCCAAATTCTTCACTTTACTGAGTATAAGGAATCTCAACAGTGTTGGGAAAGCTGTAAGAAACAGCACATTCAACACAAGCTTCTCATGGTATCTAAAATCTTAATACTTTTCAACGAAATATATGCTTTTTTTTCTTAAAAAAAAAAAAGAGGATGAAATACAGCATTAGATATTGTCTTCCATCCATCTACTCTACTGTTCCTACCAATCATTCATTTCAGGAAACGTTTCAGTGCTAAACCTGCACTAAATAATGCAGGTGGGAGGATGCCATATAATCCTTTTCAGATGGCCTTGCTCTGGAAGTTACGATGCTCAGAGATAACAACATGGGACTCATACTCCCTTCCAGAAATTGAACTCAGGTCCTTTCAAGCTGCCAAACTGAGCATTCAAAATCACTGATGATTCTCAAAATGAGCAACAATTCTCAAGCAAACCCAACTTCCAACTTTTCCTTTATTTGAAACTACCAGATTTTTTAAATTATAAGTAAATAGAAATATCAAGAAGGTTCCTTAGTGACTGCAAGATATTTCTTATAGAATCACTTGAAGACTTTCCAAAAATGTAACCTTTTTACCTACTGCTAGTGTAGCATGCACATTACAACATTAGGTATTCTATATAACCATAATCATGCAAAATTCTGAGAAGCTCATCCCAGTTCCATCACCCAAAAGCCTACAAGGAAGAGTATAAGACAAGTCATAAAAAGAAATCCTACATTGAAAACAAATGAAAACCATGTTTAGAAAAACTTAGAGAAAGTTTTCTAAGAGAATGAAATTCTGTTCACTCACTTCTATGGACTGGAAGTACTCAAGCTCTTTTATCCTTGCTTGGTGTATTTTTTACCTCACGTTTTATACTGCCCTCTCTGCATGCATCCTTTAAAAGGTACAATATACTAAAATAGTCTTAAAATACATGTGTAAATATAATGGAGATGCACAAGTCCATCTGATAGAAAACAAATGTTACAGAAAAAGAATTGTCATCACACTTTACACCATCACATTTTCACCTACTCACACTGTAGGCACCTGATGATGTGCTTGATTTCAGAGTCTACATTTTCTAAAATAAGTTGCTCTCTTCTTTCTCTTCCCCTTCCTTTAGCTACCTCACTTTTTTTTCCCTGTTTTATTTTTAAGCAGTTTTTATTTCCAGCTCCTAAACAGATGTACTGCTAGATTAGTAAACTGCCTAACAGCTTTGGAATATTCTATTCATTTGTAAGGGAGGTAAATGATACACAGTGGCAGCATAACTTCTCTTTCCCTGCATCTGTGTAGGTTAGAATCACAATGGAGATAATCTAAAACTGTCTCAAAGGAAAGAGGACAGCTGAATCTCTATCCTAGTGGCTTTCTGAGTAGCATCACTAGCTAAAATACTGAGAAACACTGAAATATTTTTGGCTTTGCCTAAGTGGTAAAAATCCCTCTTTGTTTTTTCATCCACATGAGTTTCATGACTTGAATTCAGAAGGTGCATCAGGGCAGCATGCCTGGGGAAGGGTGTATACCCCAGGGGTGTGCAGGCACGTCAGGCCGTTAGCAAATTTGCCATAGCAGCCTGTTGGGAAACTGCCAGGAGCAGCTTTAGGAGGAGAAAGAGCAGCCTCCCTTATGCCTCGTCTCCCACCTCCAAATGCCCAGAAATTAACCCCCATAGACCCAACTTCTCACCTAATTCCAATAAGAAATTTCTTTGTAGCAGGTTTTGATAAATAAGTGATGAAAGCAGTCCTGTTTTCCACACTTCTTTTTTTCCCCTCTTCCATTTAGTTTGCAATTAGAATGGCGTGGTGATGCAAGGAAGATCAAAGCAGTAAGACTGCTTTTAACTCACCCCAGTCACAGAATAACACTGGCAGGGAAGTATTCTCTTTATCTGGACTGCTTCACTTTGAAATTTGCAGTGATTTTCTTTTCTAATGATCTGTTTAAATAAATCAGTAAGAAGTAAATGAAACTTTACATGGAAATTACTTGACTACTGTTAAAAGCAGGTGATTTTAAAGGGAAGATTTGCTAGTAAAATGTATGCAGTTAAATTTAGTTGTGCTTTCAATTTAATGGAGGTTATGTGGAAGGCTCTCAGACATGCTTGTAAGCTGTAACGATCCCTTTCCACCACTTCTCTTATACTGAGATTTTCTGTGGGTGGAGTCTGGCCTAGCATCAGTGTTATTGCTTACACACCTAGCAGGGCACAAGGCAACCTTTTGCATTTAGTTACACCATCTAATAGTAACTAAATTTATTTCAAGGATAACAGGATTTAAACATAAGGAAGTTCTAGGTTAAGGTTAGTTTTTACCAGAAAAATATGAAATAGTCTACCTGAAAAGAGATAGTTCCTGAAAGGGGACAAGGGATATCACAAGAATTTTTAAATGATTAAAGAGAGTTTGAATTAATGACAATATACGGTTCACTACAAGTAATTTCAGTGGTCTGTGAAAGGAGTCCATTACATTCAAAGGGTCAAAATATAGAGGCAAAGTAATTCTTCCCTAGCTGTGTCTAGCTAACAGTGCTAAGAGTGCATGTACTTCTCTAGCTTCTTGATTTATTGAACTAGAGCCCTCAGTAAAATGATCCTATCCCAGCCTCGCTAGGGCACATATACATGTGCACCAGACCTCCATATCTTCTCTTTTGATATGATAACAGGAATAGAATTACACAACAGATGGCTACAACTCAGCAAGAGGTATCTGATTTAAAATGTGAACCATATCTCTGAGAAAAGCTCTGGAGTAGTAAGGATGACACATTACTACAATTGGAAGTTTGAAATCAGCGTTCTCCTTTTCAAGTATACTATATTATTTTGATCCTCCTCTGACCTTTTTCTTACCAAGTGGTTTAAAAGGAATGAATTGCAGAGCAAAATTTCACTTAGCCTGAAAGTAGATTCAGTTTTATAAAAATTGACCTTTATTATCCCTTTAGAGTACAAACTGTGCTAAGTCTAAGTAAGAAAGAACACCTAGTAATGTAATGACCTCATCCTTCAAACACCATGGAGGCTGCAGAGATTGCAAAGGACATTTGTTTTTTCTTCTCTCCAACATTATCCTTCCATTTAGATTCTTTCCTTTCAAAATGGTATAATTACCACTTACTTTTATCTAAAAGATGGCTGCATTATGCAATGCAAAACAAAAGCACTGAGAATGATATTCAGTGCTAAGGAAAGGTGAGGAATTGTTGTGAGTAGAAGTCAGAAATTGAAGTTAATTTCAGTTTAGCAGCATATCTATAATTTGTTTTGTTTTGCCCAGACTGACCCCTCCAGTAGAAGGAGGAAGGAATACTGGAAGGAATACTGGCAGGGAGCAGCCAAGGCTGGTTATTCCCTAAGGGACAGGGAGCCAGACTGATTGCTTTCAATCCCTGCACACAAATGTATCATTGACAGCAGCTGGAAAATAGAGCATCTTGTGGTATTCTAGTAGATATCTAAGTTCACGTGCAGCCATCATGTGAACTTTACCACTCAAGGTAAAATTAAAGGCCACCACATTCATTTGCAAACAAATGTAATTAAAATTGGCATTTCCATTTTCACATAAAGGAATACTAATAGGCAAGACATAATAAAAATATTTTGATTACTTATTTTTAAAACTAGTTTCCTTCTTTGCTATTTTTCTTGAACGTATTTGCAATTTTTCTTATTAGAGTGAAATTGAGATAATTAAACATTACTTTCAAATTATGTCAGAACGGAAGCAAGAGGGAACTGGCAAATAACTCAGAGCAGAGAGAATTTTAGGCATTAGAATGGATTTGCTGCTTGACTTTCTTCAAGCTTACACCTGCCTAGAGATAGCAAACATTTACCATGCCATTTAGTCTCTGCTGCTAAAAGGCCAGCATTTACTTCCAAAGATCGCCAGGCACTAAAGTGAAAACGCAGAATTATAGACACCATAGCATAACTTTACTTTGTTACCTGTATAAAACAGAAAAGGAAAACTTACTGGGCCCTCTGATCCCAAACTAATGAACAGTTTTGACAATATATCAAATTCTTTCTACTTCTCACTTGCTCATCCTGTGAAACAAGAAAATGTATGGATCCTGTTGGGGTACAGAGAGTTTTAGCAAATGAATTCCAGCATTTAGCACCAGACATTAGATGAGCTCGGTACTGAAAAGGAACAAACGGCACAGAGCGCAAACCTGTGAATCCTGCTGTGCTGCAAACAGCCTCATGATCAGGGCTTGGTAAACCACAGCAGCAAAGAGAAAAACAAGTAAAAACAAGAACACTGTTCTGAAGTGCAAAAAGCCAAGGAACTTGTTGCAAACATGGTTTTAAACTTGACAAAAAATAACCAGGAATATAACATCTGTTGAATATTTTAACTTTGATAGTGATTTAGTTTGCTTAGATAGTTTACTTTGATAGTCTTTAGATAGAATCTGCCAAGATGCTAAGCCAAATTATGAAAGACTTAAGAAAAAAAACACCACCACATTCCCTGAGCTAACAATCCTGGTGGCTACCTACCAGATAGTCTGCAGGAAAACTCCTGCTTTCAGTCCCTAGGCAGAACAGCATGAAGATGTAGTTTCCAGAACGGGTCTGTTAGCCAGGAGATGTCAGTCTGACTGTAAGATGCTCCAGAATCCTCTGCTACAAGGGAGCTAAAAGCTGCTGTGGTATCAGCAGCAGGAATGTAATTCTAATGGACAATTCAAGTTAAATAGTGTAGCAAGGTTGATGCTTTATCTTTCCTCCATGTTAGAGGAAAATATTTTTAAAAAACACAATGTGAACCATCTTCTTTTCATCTGAAGGAAGCCCTAAGTGTTTTTCTTTCCCTCTTGCAAAAAAAACTTTAATTCTTTAAATTCTTTATCTAACATTTCACCTTTCTATTATGTTAGTCATGCAAGAATCTCATTTATATCAATGCATACCAAGTAACAAATACTGCACAGACAATTCCACAGGGAAATACTGAAGATTCAAGAATACCCTTTCTCATCTTGTCTCTTTGCCCTTCTTATCAGATAAGCTTTTGTAAATACACTTTATACAGCTCTATAGGCATGCAAGCCAATAGTCAATCTGTGACCTGACCTGAAAATCATATAGAGATATCTTCGCTGCAGTGAAGTCAAGTTTTGGGGTTATGCTTTGCAATGTTCTCTTTAATAAGAAAAATTGGATTCATTTTAGCATATGTAGCTCTAAAAGCTTCCTTATATACTTGTCTTCATTTCAAAAAAGACAAACAAAATAAAAACGAAAGAAATATGGTCAATGAAATGCAAAAGAACAGAATCAGAGATAATATTACAAAGCAATTTAAAACAACAAATATAGACTAAAGCTGATATATTGAAAGAACAGTTACACAAAATAGGCCAGTCCCATTTTCCATAATCTTTACTCAGACATATCCCTGTAGTTTTTACTAAGGCATTAATAAATGCCAATTTTGGTACAACTAGTTTCCTTGATTTAAGATATCATAAAAATAGAATTTTCTACTTACATTTTCTCTAGTCATCTTAAAACGTGAATTCTTCCATAATGAGAATGCATCTGGCACTGTTATAGCCATGTAGAAATGCAGTTAGAATCAAAGATTTCTAATAAGCGTTTCTAGATGTGACAAATTGCCCAAATTGCAACAATATGGCTACACTCAATAATTTCTGTAACTGGCATAGGAAATTCTGTTCCCTCACAGAACTTTTAGTAGCACAAGACAGAATCCTGCAGCTCACAATTTTAGTACCCCAGAAGTGGGGAACTGCACTTAAATTTGGAAATTTTGTGGAAATTTTTCCATAAGGAAAACGATTGCATGCAATTTTCCCTTCTTCTCAGGTTATATGAACCCTGGGAAAATATCTTTGATTAATCATGCCTCCTTTAAAGTTGAGAGCAGAGGTTAGCCAAGAAAAATCTCCTCTATATGTGCTCACAGCACTGAGAACATCTCCTTCTCAGAGAGCGCTTGCATCCTCCGCAGTCAAAACAGACTGCAACAGGTCTGCTTCCAAACCTGCCCCATGAGAAGACACTAAACAGGGTGAGTTTTATGAGCTATCCTGATATTGTCACCTTACAGCCACCACAAAACACTGATCTCCAGAGTGACAGAGATGATAGTTGACAGTTGTGTGCATCAGGGTTAAAAGCTACTTATTACTGACAAAATGCTTGTATCATCTGCTTTTTACTTCTTTGACAGCTGCTCTCTCTAGCAGCAACACAAGGAAAAGATCTATTTCCCTGGTTGAATGCACATAATATTTTCCCTTTACAGGATTTGGGGGGAACTGAAGCAACAACTCTCATCTTGAGGAAGGGGTTGAATCCAGAGATCTCTAAAACTACTTTCTGATATACATTACTGTATAACTCTGTGACTTAAGGCACTTATCTCTGTTGTGGATGTCTCCACTGATAAGTTGAGGCATAAGCCCTGGGTATGGGTCTAAGCAGTACTAAGCTCATTTTAACTCAGAGACAAGCACTGCTCTATTAGTATTTCTCAGGTATTTTTACTTACCTTTTACATCATACAGCACCTTCTATTTCCTGGGGTGAGCGATGGGGCAAAAGGAAAAGGAAAGACTAAGAGGCACGTTTGTGCTAGATAAAAGCTGGTACCAGCACAACTTCTAAAGACTCATAGCTATAGACACTAAGCTTTTTGCACTGAGAGCACGAAAACAATTTTCTTTTAATCTACATGTAAGTTAGTCTGCATGATCACCAGGTCAAGAAGGGGACAACTTAACAGTAAAGATAGCACCACAAAACAGGCTCAAGGCCAAAGGGCTCAAGCAAGAGGAATATCCCCTTTCTGATATTCTCTGTAAACTACATCAAATTCCACAGACTAACAGTCCAAAATTAAGGAGTGCTTAGAGGTCAGGTAGAAGCTGAGACTCAACAGCTTACAGGAAACTACAAATCAGTTGCTTTCCTGAGACTTATTCATAATCACCAGTTTTCTTCAAAATTCTGATTCACCCTGTTATTTTATGCCAAAGAAAGACATGATGCATAGTTGTATGCAACTATGACCTACATATTGACAAGCCAAGACCATGTGTGCTACATACCAGAGTGGAAAACAAACAGAAGCATTAAGACACAGAATTTAATTCTGCTATGCTGAAGTTATCCAGTCATCTCCCCTAGACACTTCATATGCTGCAGTTATTTTCCCCATTCTGCACAGCAGTCTTTCTGCAGCAGACACAGAAATCGTGAGGAGAGCTCTGTGCATCACACCTGGGCCACTCCCAATCCTGCCTTCCAAAAGCTTTGGGGAAGTTGACACAAGTCACTGCTGCTGGGCCTGCTTTCCCCACATTGAGGGAGGGACAGTCTTACTGTTCAGGCACAAAATGCACACAATACTAGAAATCATTTGCTACAGTACTTTATCCCACCCCGCTCCGCCACTTCTTTCATAAGAGTTGGATTTTCTTCAAAATAAATCAAGGTATTTTGGGTCTGCACAGAGAGAGTTGTATAAAGTTTTGTTCTGCTTGACCACTGTTACCTTTGTGAGCCTCACTAAGGTTCTTCTTCTGCAGACTGGAGGGAAAAAACACGCAGATCTGTCAACGTTAAATTCTAATAGTACAAAAGATACAGAATAAAGATCTCTCAATGTTTCTCACTGTATCTGGACTTGAATATGCTCCATCTCCACATCTCCAGAACTGATTGCTAAAAAATTGCAGCTACACACTTCAGTGTTGATGTTCTAGCAACAAGCACAGCAACTTCCACTTTATGTATAGATAGGTGTCTATTTATTTCTTTTTAGCAGTATGTTTCAGAATGTGACTTTAGATCTTGCTTGGATAACTGTAGATTCTCAAAGGTTTTTTTTTTTGTTTTTTTTTTAAATTCTTTTGCTGCTCTTTACCTTCTACAATGATGGGTAGGGAAAATTCTTAATACAGTTTCACTTTGTCTCTCTTTTCCTGGAACAGGATAATGTGGATCTTGGTGACCTGATGTTTTCACTCTGCTACCTTCCAACAGCTGGTAGACTAACTATTACAATAATAAAAGCAAGAAACTTAAAGGCAATGGATATCACAGGAGCATCAGGTAGGAATTTATTTAACGTTCAATCCAATTTCTGATCCATTTCCCTCAAAGAACTCCATCTCTGTCAACATACAAAATGTCCTTTGAGCGGAAGGGTCTTTGCAGTGCAAGATCTTCAATCACTTGAGTACAGAGGTTTCTAAGAAGTGGTTAAGTAGTAAATAGTTTGTGACATTGCAAAGAAGAGCTTATAATAACCTGCTGTTGGAAAGCAGGTTATTTCTAAACCTACAATATTTCTAAACATTATTCTAAGAATTTAAGCCTTTTTTCTAAAGCTACCATGAGTCAGAAAAGCAAGAGTTGGCCAATCTGTGTTCATAACATCGGGAATTTGGTTTCATGACAGAAAGTTGTCACAGCCATGAGCCCCTCAGCTTTGTTGGTATATGCACAACAACCACCATCCCAAACTGTTTTCAGCAACCATTTCTGATTCAATATGGAAAATAAGAAACTAAAATAAGCACTCAGCTAGCATAGACTTGTAGAGCATGCAGAAAAGCAACTACAAAGAAACTTTTTTTTTTTAAATACATGCAGAACTTCAAAAATAACTATACTTCTCTTGGGAAATAAAAGCCATTTAATTGGCACACTTGGATAAGTATAATTGTATTCAACCACAAATCAGCAAATCATAATGTCTATGATATTGTCATCTTCTGTGTCCTACAAAACTAATGAAATAATCAGGCTATCCTACATGGGTTCATACCAAGGCTGTTCCTAAGTCATATATAGCATGCCTTCAGTGGATATTTTAACACCTTTGAGAAATCAGTTCACATAAAGGAGCTCCTTGAACATATATTGTTTATACTATGCATTCAAGCAGATTGTCCATTGCCTCCCAGGCAGTGTTCCAGTCCAGTGTAACAAAGAAACACAAATTCTACCCATGACATACAAGATGACAACTCCCTTTACTTTCTGTTTGTTTGAAAGCAAAGGAAAACAATGTTCTTATTATGATTCATACAGATCCCTACGTGAAGGTTTCTTTAATGTGTGAAGGAAGGCGACTAAAGAAAAGGAAAACTTCTACAAAGAGGAATACTCTTAATCCTGTTTACAACGAAGCCATAGTCTTTGATGTCCCTCCAGAAAATATTGACCAAATTAACTTGTCGATAGCTGTTATGGATTATGACCGGTGAGATACCTGTAACTGTAAAATAGCAATCTCTTGACTTAGATTCGCATCCAGGAACAAAGTTGTTATTTTCCCCACTATATGAGAAACTAAACATTTTGTGATGATGATTTTGGTTGAAGATTAAAGCTTCTTGCATTTTAAGGCAGAACTCCCCAATTTTTAAAGTAGGCATTTGCAACTATATCTGACATAACTAACACACATGTATATTTTTCAGGATGAAAATGACTAAACATATAATTAGACCATGCACACACTGATCTCCTGTCTGCACGCAAGCATGCTAACTCCTCTGAGACAAACTCACCTTTGAGAATTTACTCATACTTGTAACTAATTACAGAACATGAACAAAGAGCTTACTACATTCCTACAACATGTAAGACAAATTCATGCAGGCACATGGTGTCTGCTATAGTGGGGAAAATATTGCATTATCTTGATTAGCTCGAAGGTGCAAAAACCAAGACTTACATATTTTATAGTTCACTACATTTTCCCAGCAAGTGCTAATTTAAGAAGTTTTGATTAATGTGTTTAATATGCAAGTTCTATGCTCTTAAAGGTATATTTTAAGAAAAAAATATTATGGACCATTTTCACAGTGTAGGTCACAATGAGGTCATTGGAGTGTGTCAAGTGGGCAACGATGCAGAAAGCCTAGGTCGCGACCACTGGAACGAAATGCTTTCGTACCCGCGGAAACCCATTGCTCACTGGCATCCTCTTGCAGAGGTAAGATATATTTCTTGCTTCTCCTTTGCTGCAATTGTGAAAATTCCTCCATATAGCATTAAAAGTTGGATTAAAAAAAAAACTTATGAACAAAACAAGACAAATACACTAAATCCTAGGAAAAGGTTTGGAAACATGAGTAATCAAGTCAAACATAAGATGAAAGTAAGTAAGCTCCTTTGAATTTTAGTGGGACTGAAAATATGCCTTTATATCTTTACCATACTTACTGAAACCTATGCCTTAAACACTGGATAAAGGTGAAAAAGGTGTTTGTTTTTGTTTTTTTTTTTCTTTTTTATAGAATGTTGCTTTCACTTATAATTTCATTGATAATTATAGAATGTAACTTTCGCTGATAATTGCTATAAACGGGCCTTGTTTAAGAAATGACCAAATAGCTTTTATACCAAACAAACCTATAGGACTATAACACTATATCCATGCCGCTGGCAAACCTCAAGGACCGTCTAACTGCACAAAAAAAAAAAGTTTAAGTGTCTCTGGAGATCTGAGGTGTTAATAAGAAGCCACACAATCAGAAAATTTTTTTCAAGCTTCCTATGTTTTTTTTTTGTTTTGTTTTTGTTTTGTTTTTGTCTTTAGGGCCCTATTCAGCAGAAATGTTATGCAGGTCTTCTGCGTTTGGATGGCTGCCGAAGAGGCTTCCTCACCCTTATAACCTATTCAGCAGAAATCTGGCATTCCTGTTGAACTCTTTCTTAGCCATATCCTCAGGGGCTATTCCACAGAGTCCAGTGGGGTAAAGATGTCCTTTTAATCCCTCTGCCTAACCCCTGCTCCCTTCCCAACACAGAGAAGGCTAACCCTAATTCACGGGGCACAAAATTTCACTGAAGATCTTACTAAAGAGCTCCCCAAGGGTTTTCATCATTTACTTTTACTGTTGTTACCACTGGCTAAAGTCAGATAGTCACCTCACTTAGAAGAAACCACTATATTCATGAGCAGCGACAAAGTCTGAAAGCTAGAAAAGACTGTCATACTTGCCATAAACATCTCACACACATAAACAGGTTGCTGGCAGCCTCTCTGGGTATGTTGTTGCACCAGAGTGCAGTCATGTTACCAGAATGCAGCTGGGGACTTTACTTACATTGTTGTAACCAGCAGCTATAGGAGGTTCACTAAGTGACAAGCCGTGGGAAGATGCCACCTTAGCAAAACCACGACAGCAGTGCTGTGTCTCCATAACTGCTGTCTGCTGACCACAGCAGGGCAGCTTTCTGCACAGATGCCTCTGCATCCTTCACTGCAAGCTCCACTGCAGCTGCAGAGCACGGGGCCTTTTCAGGGCTGGGGTGGAGCCAACACACGCTTGCTGCTCAAGATAAGTGCAGAAGATTACAACACCAAGAATAGTTCCAGCCAACTGGGGCTCTGTCCATTTACTCATATTCTCAGCTAGCTACTGATAGTTGGCTACACTCTTATATCCAATATCCTTAAATCCTGCTTCACCCTGTTAATACATTTTATTGCAGCCAGAGCCCACAATTAAGCTTTGACAGCTCTTCCCTTTTTACAGGCATCCTGTTCTTTTCATACATGCCTGGCTAACTTCTTTAGATGTCATTACTGTGAATCATTTTACATGTCATGGAGCTAAAACAAGACTTTTTTTTCCTTCCCAGGAATCAAGTGGGGGAGGGTGTCCAGCGCATCCAAGCTGTGCAGAGAAATACATACACAGCATATCATTTTGGTTCCTGAATCAGGATTAGACTCAGCGAGAGCTTCTGGAACCTCTGTGGCCACAGTCATAGGACCCTGAATACTTGCTGAATAGGACCCTCAGTATTGTACTGTGTGAAGAGCTGTTGGTTTCAAATAGTGCAATGTCATCTATTTGTAGTGTTAATTCATCAGCTGACTCTATTGCTACCTGTAGATTATTTGTGTGGTTATAAGCATTGCCCAAATTGGAGTCAGAAGCTCTGTTCATTAAACTAGCCAGATTTTACAAACACAATAGAGGTGAAAATCAACGAGTAGCTGAAACAACAACAAACCTAGCTCTTGTATTTGCAAAATGATTCCATATTGTAATGGATAGCTTGGTAAATCGTTTTTTTTTTTTGAGAATGATAGTCCTAAGACATTTGTTTTTGATGATGAGTTGTGTCCTCAGTCTCAGCTAGTGCCTCCTTTCATCTTGTACAAAAAATAGGGTTATGCATAGAATTCCACCAAATCTGAAAAAGTGAAAAGCTATGTTCTCTGTTGGGTGAGATCAAGATACATATGGCATCTGTAATAACACTATTCTTCCAAAAAGATAGCTATCTGTATAACATGGAGTCTGCTAGTCCTCTCTCTAGATAATTTTCCAGGCACATTGCTTTGTTGTATCCATGAAACTCAAAAACGTTGGAGCATATCACAGACAGTGACGCTTCATAACACATCTAATTGTGCACAGGCATGACTGTCATTTTAAAATGCTGTTCCAAGTACACATTGCCTGTGAACATCCTATGATTTGCAGAACTAACAGATTCATCTTACATGACAATATATTGTAACTGTTGACAATCTCTGACCATTGAACAATAAATATATCAAAGCACTAAATTCTTTCAAAAGAAATAATCTGTCCTGGAAAAAACAGCTGCTGAAATATTTCTTGATGATTATGTAGCAAGGAGGATGGTTATGTATGCAAAGGAGTTAACTGCCTTCAAATTTTGCCATTTGATTCAAGTGTCTTTATTGGAATTTTTCTTATATAAATGCACATGCAAAGTATGTGTATTTCCTACAAGATATTTTGCCTGAAACCAAGTTACAGGTATGGAGCTTTTGTCTTTCTACACAGTCTCCATGAGTTTATGCACACACACATTGCCTTCATGAAGGCTTGCCGTGCACTTAAGATTTACAACTGAGCTGACACATAAAAGCATACAGAGACTGTAGAAAACACCTGAAAACTTAATCTGAAAAATAAATTAGTTTCATAATGCATCAGTTGAGGATCTCTTGAAAATCAGGACTGCTAATAAGAAGCATGGCTTGACTTCTACAGTCTCAGATCTGCTATGAATGCACCGCAGCTACAAAGCACAGGCCCTACAAATCTAATGCTTCTCCAAAATCTCCAGCTATACAGCCATAGTGCACATTGTGAAGCAACTCAGATTTCCAGACACAGCAGCTGTTTCGAACAGCTGAAATTACCATGCATAATGCTTCATAATCCAAGCAAAAATTCCACATAAATTGCATATGTCCAGAAAAAAAACCCACTGATATAAACTGTATAAATGTAACATATATAAAATGTTTATACAGAAATACTTCTATACAAATATAAAACCATTTTACTGGACTTCCAACTAAAGCTGACAGACTACTGTATTAGTAGGCCAACAGTATAGCACAGTGCTCCTATCTGCTCATGCACAACCCTCACTTGAGGCAAATCCTGCACTCTGCTCAGACACAATTCTCAGGAGCCCATGTGAGGGGATATACATAAGTCCAGGGCAGATTCACTCTTTTGGAGTAGAGTGCTTGATTCCCTGGACAAATCATGATACACACGTCCCTGCTTGTGATGCAAAGCAGGCAGCTTTCCCACCGAAAGCTCTGTAAAAAGGGGGAATACATATGCAGCAGGCTCATTTCCTCTCCATAGTTGAGCACAGAAGCATTTCTAAGATTTCATCCCCAGCAACTCAAAGGGGCATGAGCCCCAAAAAAGGAAAAAAACTATATGAGTATAAATGCTAGGGTGTTGGAATTTATTAACATACTCAGATTATTTAATGCTCAGATGGTTGACAGATAGTGAATTCAGTTCTGACAAAAAAAAAAAAACAAAAAAACAAAAAACAAACCTGTGCTCACTGAGTATTTAAAAACAAATCCAGGACACCTCAAAGGTTTAGGGAAAAGAAAGCAAGCCTGAGTTTTACTACATTCTCATACTTGCTTTCTAGTGAATGACTTGTAAGCTGTTACACTCAGACATTGCTATACAATTTTTAAAATACTCGCGTTATAAGAGTAGTATGTCTGTGATGATAGTTACTTGTGTATTGGCATACTTCATTCTTCACCTTTATGCTCCACTTAGCCAGTGCTACATTTGCTCACAAACGTCGTTCTGCTGGCCTCACACACTGCTGTTGCCTTAGCAGCTTAATACAGTAATGCAACAGCCCATTGGAAACAACAGAGGATCTACAGTTACTAAAGCAACTGGAGACAGAGAGATAATCCTCACCCCAATAAGCTTCCCTCTCCTTTGCTGAATTATATTTTCTAGATATGATTAGTAGTAGTCTCCAATACAATTCCCAACTCCAAGTCTTTCCTTGTTTTCTTATTTCCTGAGACGGCACAACTATACCTCATGACTACTATGGCAATTCTGAAATAGAAAAGGAAATCCCTTAGAAACGCATCTCAGCAA
>JAUBOD010000351.1:4491565-4502397 GCA_032353885.1 Nothura maculosa | reverse complement strand
CGGCACAACTATACCTCATGACTACTATGGCAATTCTGAAATAGAAAAGGAAATCCCTTAGAAACGCATCTCAGCAAGATGTCGATCTGCTGCTCTCATTAAATATGTGCTGTTAAAGTATAACTTGTAGTTTTCCAGAACAAAGAAGCACTTCAGTTATTCTTTCATGATAAAGCAATGACTGTCAATGAGAAAGTCTTACAAGATACCGACATGGAGGCATGTTATAAAGGATAGTCCTGTGAAATTCTTACACTACAACTCACAGCATCATTCTTCCACAGCTGAGCATAGGAGTATCTTCTCATGAATTTTCATCCAAAAAACAAAATGTTTTTATTTTGCTTTCTTTCATTTTGCCTCTCAATCTGGGAAAGTAAGGCCTACCAGAACGGAAACTACATATGCATTAAAAAAAGGATTCACAGCTCAGCCTGCCCCTACCAGCCAATGCACAGTTCAGCATTTCAACTCCCACTAGTAGAACTGAATGGTGTACAACCAACCTGAGCCACAGTTGATTCAGCCCTGGAGGAAACAACACAGGACAGCATAAAAAGAAAGTAAAAGATTTTAGTCCATTCGTCTGGGCTTCAGGGGGGAGCTAACAAAAGGCAATCATTTTTCAGCAAACTCAAAAGCATCAGATATAGCTATAATCAAACACCAAAGACCTAAAGAGGTACAAGAGACATATTTACACTTTTATCACTTGGCAACATTAAAGCTCTGAGATGACCTATTTGCCATAAAAACAAAACAGCTGCAAATTCACCTTTGGTTTAAAAGTAGCAACCAATAAAACCATTAAGTGGGAAGGACTGGAAACTGTCTGGAAAATCTGTTTGAACCAGTTAGAAATAGGTCTGAAATTATATTACTGTTAATACATTTTGTTTTCATTTAAACAGAAGGAAATGAAAAACAACAGGTGGAGTCTGAAATACCATCAATTAAAGGTTTCATTCCATTTAGCATAATGTATGGTCAAATGATTGCTGCCCATTGTCAAGCAGGGAAACAATAACTTCTGTTTTTTTTAATCTATGAAGTTAAAAAGTATGTAGGGAAAGTAAGCTACAGTGCTGTGGGATTTAATAAAAGCACTCCATGATGGAAAAAGTGGCAGCAGAATAGAATTCGTAAAAGATATTTTTAAAGCTGCTAACTTCATCTTGATTCTTGTCGCTCTGAAGTATTCTGCTGTGAAGTGACAGCCTCAGAGCATGCAATGCAGGCTGTGCAAGGTGCAAATGACCCTGAAAGGGGCCTGCACGTGCTGGGCTGAGAAATTTCAAGTGCTGCATTAAGAGTTAATTTTTAATGCAGTGGGTTGGACAAGAACTACAGCTGCAAGCTGTAAGTACTCCAGGGTCCTGCAGTTCTCTGAAAGGACCCCTGTCTTCTGCAAGGTGCGGGAAAGGCACTAATGCAGATGGCAGTGGTGAGACACTACTCAGGAAAGGCATCATCAGGACATACCTCAACTGGTGACTGTGCACAGCACAGCTGGCACTGAGGGGGAATATGACTCGAGGACTTTTAAGCAGCTGGGCTGTTTGGTTGGTTGTCTTTTTTCCCTCCCCCTCCCTCCTTTTTCAGTTGGGGTTCTTTCTTCCTTTGCTCAAACACAGCCATTGTAAACCTGCAATGATTTGTTCAGTTGCATGCTGGCCAGCTGTTATTTTTAATATCCATTGAAAGGTATGTGAAGAGAGCTGTGTTGTTTTGCTAAACTTTTTTTAATATTATATATCTCACATGAACATTGTACTATAGTTCTAATCTTTCTTGTTCAGTAAATAGTCCTTATGTCTCTCTGTTTCATGTCTAATTTCAGAGAATAGGGCCACACTTGTATCAAGGCTCTCAATTATCTGGGCATTTTGTTTTTTTAGTAGAAATAATGCATGATTCCATTTGCAGTGATGGTTTGAGGGATAAAAGAGTTTCTTAATTTTATATTATGTATTACAATCTTCTATACACAAGTAAAAAATGTACTGTGATTATTTATATAGATCTAGTCTGAATAAGTAGTTTTGTTCTTAATAAAAACTCTGTAAGAAAATGTGGCATTGTAATTTTTCCTATTTTATATTTGATACATTAAACTTTAAATCATTATTCAAAGGATTCCCAGCAAACCCTTCAGAAGTGTTTTAACTCTGCTTTTCTCCATAGATAATTTGATAAAACAAATGCAACCAGAGAGACAAAGTAGTTAACATAGCTGTTACTTGACAGCACTCAAACATGAGCTGAGCTTTTGAATACAGATACCACCCACACACTTCTTGTTTTATCCCATGGCCATAATCATCATTAGAAGAAGATTTTTAGTGATCTCAAACATGAATTGCATATATTTAGTATTAAGAAGAGGCTACAGAAGTGCTTACACTGAGCAACAGTGTGTTAAATGAAGAGAATCAGTATGTAGCATAGCAGGTTAACAAAATTAGCACCCGAGAAGGACCGCATGGAAGGTCCAGGAGCCTATGGCACAAATGAAAATGCCAGGGTAGAAGTATGCCCATATAACCGCCAAACTGCACCAAAACTGCACCTAAACGACTGTGCTCTTCTGTTTCCCACCTACTGAAATTGCAGATCCAGCAGCAAGGGTCTTTTACACCATGACATCTAGTTAATGAAGAGTTTCTCTAGCTCTTTAGGGATAAGTTCAGCCTTTTGTTGGTGGGAAGATGCAGGTTGCTTACCTCTACTGCAATAATAAAGGGTCATGGATGTACAAACTGTGGTCACAAACCAGTAATTTCACGTAACTAAAAATAGAATTTAACACAGTTCTCTTCTTTCCTTGGGACTATTTGAGATCACAGACAGAAGAAATAAAACCAGTCCCGTAGTTTCAAGGTTGATATTATCATCGTGGTAACACCTATGGGCTGTAAATAGACTGTTTTTCTAATTTCCATACAGATACGAAAAAGAAAAGAACAAACTCCAGAGAGCTGACTTGGTAAGATAACAAGAGAGCTGGAACATGCCGTTAACTAAGGAGAGCTGAACACCTGCTTGCAGCAGCCTTTGCATAGGAAACTGTTATTGACCTGACTGCCCCAAGCAGGATGACTGGTCATCAACACGGAGAAAGGCTAGTCCATAGCACATAAGGCATCCTCCCTAGCAATGTTGAACAGGAGAAGCCAAATGGATTCTGAATGGTTAATACCTGGTGCTAACAAGCTTTACTGGCAGCTGCATGTGAATTTCCACAGGGGAAGACCTGCTTCATATCAACAAATTCTACACAGAACTCGAAGGGATTGAAGAGGAAGGAGAGCGCAAAACAGTGTTCCCAGACAACCTAAGACACAAGCCATTACAGTAACAAATTGGTAACTCAGAAAGTGCCTTTCCCTAAATCAGTCAGTTATGAAAAATCATTTCATAATCTGATTCTTATTATACCCATCAAGGTAAAAAACACTTGTGTCCAGTTTACCTTCTTGAAAATCCACCAATGAAATGCCACTTGGTACAGCCTTTTAATAAATCATGCAGCCACAACAGAAGAGGGCAAAACTTTTGCATCTAAGGTCATGATAAAGGTAGTGAACTTTGCAAGCAACTTTTCCAACAAAGTGAATTATATCATGTGAGAAAATGAGTTATATACTTACCACAATAACTCCATCAGATCTGTTGTGGTGGGCCCTCACAGTAGTTTCTAATGTAAGCAACATGTAAGTTATTGTAAGACTCTAGAGGGAAATTTTAAACACAATTTTAGTCAGTTTAAATTCTGACTTTAAACAACATCACACATTGATTAGGGTTTATATCCTATTCTCACAACCCTGCTTCTGGAAAACATAGCTTTTGTACTCAAAAATTTTGCACTTTTTTGCTTTTAATGTTCTCCATTGTGTGTGAAAAGTTGTAAGAAAGAAAAAAGCAACATCTAACACTCATAAAACCTCTGAGCCCAATTCTTCATTTTGGTGTGAATATTAAAGAAACAGGATGCAACAGAGCACTGGAAACATGAAATACATTGTCTTTGTGGTGCTCAGGACTGCTTAGGGGATCAAATATTGTACCAATCTCTTGAGTTTAAGAGCTTCAAAAATATTCTCAGTCTCTCTGTGATTTCCCCTCCACATATTGACATAATTTCTATGCCAAATGCGGAGGGATAATTTCTATGCCAAATCCAGTATAATGCTAGGAATGCTCTGCAAGGACTCAATGGAGAACTCTGTTCCCCTTGAGATGCTGTGGAAAGAACCACCCAGCCAGAGTGAGCAGAGGGCTCATCTAGTCCTCCCTGATGAGCCTTCAGAGCTCGTTGCCTTCATTTCAGTCTCAGTCTTAAAGATGATGGGAAAGGCATGTGCAACCTTCAGGAGATTTTCTCCCCCCGCAACAGCCTCAATACACATCAGAAAAGTAGTTTTGTCTCTGAAACAGTCTTTCCCCATTGTCAAGAATTATTAATCTCTTTTTATACACAGTCAAAGAAGGTATCTAGAAGGAGAAATGCGTTATTCAGTTTATCTTACTGCCGTTTCATTTCACTGGTTGTGACACCCATACATACATGTTACAAATCACTTAAAATACACTTAGCTAGTTTTTTACTCAAAAAAGAGGGTCTGGGAAGTCAGCTAGCCGGTTGGTCTCGGTTTTCAGCTGCCTAATGTCCATTACAGACCTAGGGAAGGCAAATAATTAAATAAAAGGTAGCACAGCTGAAGTCATTAGGCTTTGATTACCTCTCACCTAGCACAACTGCTTCCTGTCACAAATTCAATAGAAACCAGAGCACATCTTTACATTTGAAGAAAAGCTATTCTGATCCATTCTACTACTCCTCTCAAATATTCTCTAGCTATCTGCATAGGTACTTGAGAAGCACACCTTGAGCATAGAAATGTGAATAGAAATCAGCATTATATGCCATTCTAAAAACATTGGTTAGCTAAGGCTTGTTTATTTTGTCTAAGTTGGCCCAAACTAAGTAGCACTGACAACTTCATTTACAGCTTTCACTTCAAACATTTCCACATTTCCAATTTAGTAACAGAGTAAAAAGCTCCAGCAGTATTCCACATCTTGCACAATCATTACTATCAGCCACTGCTTATGTCCTGGTAATTCTTGAGAGGATATTATGTCAGGTGTGACAAAAAGACTCCTTTTTTTCAAAATGTTAGCTGAAGTGGTAATGCAGCCAACATCTGAAAAGTGAGCAAGGATGCTGTTTAGATAAGACAAATACGAAGAGACACTGGCTACTAATATCAACATGAGGGACTCAAAACTGATTTTAACTGTTATGCTACAGCTGATAACTACGTAACTAGATTATTTCTCAGGGGATGAGGATGTCTGCAAGGATGCCGGATGCTTATCAGTGTCCATTTACACTCATGAATCATTGATCCAAGATGCCAAGCTCTTTTAAACTGATTCAGTGAGAGTTATTCCAAAAGCACATAAAGTGGCCCTAATTACATTTAAAATATATATATGCATCACTTGCACAATGTACAGGTATTGTGTTTTCTCCTTCTTTCATTTTTTCCTGTAGTTCTATAAAAAAAGACAATTGCAGCTTGTTAGGACTCCATTTATTTCAACATTCCTGATTTGGACAAAGATCCGCTCTGAAGAGTCCAAAGATGGGCAATGAGAACATCAATTTTACTCTCTACTCATGTGTTCCAAATCATGTCAAATTTATCTAAGGTTGGTTATTAACGATAAAAGCTATAATAGCAGTAACATTTGTGATCTTTTAAAGTGGAAGCACCTCAGATTGCTTCCATACATACAGTAGGACACCACTGAAGGGAGGGCTGCTTTCTGCTAGAATGCACTAGGTGCAACAACAGCAGACAGAGATACAGCAATGCCAGTACCAGCAGCACCAGAGACATCAGGCCTTTCCAAACTTTCCTTTGGGCTATCTTCAACTACTAATCATAATCTTTTATTTGCTAGGTAATCTTATAAGCAGACATTCTTTATTGCTCTCTTTTCTAATTACTTCAGTCATAAAGCCATCTTCAACTTTTCCAAATCAATAATGGTACCCCTCTTCCTTCCTCCTCACATTATTCACCCCATTATTTAACAGGTACAGCTACAGATCAAAAAATCATCCATAAAAATTCTTAGGTATTTAATTTAGGTATTATCATCTTACCGAGGTCAGTACTTCCTCACAAGGATAAGCTGCTGGCAAACAATTTGAACTGGAACTTAATTACATGGTTTCACTTCTGTCAGGAAAAGAAACTGGACAGGGAGCAGTAGTGGGACAAGAACGTGTCCTCCCGCTCTATTTACTGTGTCAGATTCAGCAAACCAGAACTATCAGCCCATGCCTCCATTTCCTTCTCTGAAAATCAGAGAAAGAAATTTTCACCTCCGAGGTATAACAAGCTTTATAGACAGCTGAGTGACAATTTATTCCATAATTACTGAAATACACATTTTTGCTTTATTGATCTCTATATTCCAAAATGAACTGAATGAAAGAGGACATAGCTAGATTTTTATAAGTTATCATTATGTGCCCTCATTTACCAGTCATCAAGTTGAAAAACATAGGAAAAATCAAGTTACAAATGTTATAAACATTATTAAAAATTATATGCCTCAAAACATTTTACCAGTGTGATCTGTGACTATTTCTCTATCTTGCATCATATTTATCTAAATTACTGGCTATAAGACTACATAGTCAAAGGACTGTAACATTTCCTAATTATTAAAATATTTGTAAACTTACAAAATCAAGAAAAGGATTAGATTATCATAGATTGAGTAAAGAGAGAAGACGATACCTTCCACTTTTCTGAAAGCTTCCAGGGAAGAAATGGAAAACAGTTGAATTAATAAAAGTAAAAAGCAGAAGCCTGAAGAAGCATAGGAATGATTCTGTATGTTCATTAAAGGCACTGATACTGGAAAAAGCAAGTCCATGTTCTTGTACCTGTTTAGAAAAACTACTTCTGTATTTTGCTTACTGATGTCTTTACACAGAATATTATTAGATAATCAAGTTGTCTTCTTGGCAAGGCTTAAAATAAGCAACGGGGCAGTCAGCTGTTAAACGCTGTTCAGTCAGTGATTCTCTATATACACTTTTGACAAGCCACCTAAAACCGCATCCCGTGGATCTAGGTTTTTGCAAACCAGAGATGAAAAACTTTATTAACAGAGTCATGATGTTCAAAAGTGAAGATTTAAGCTTCGACACCTAAATTCCACTCAAATGCCTACTTCAGGCCTTTAAACCCATCCTGGTACCATTCGTGACACAAGACGCTTCCACTTTTATCATATGTTACAAGCTCATCATTTTGCCTTAAAACTACAGGTAGAACTAGCATATAGGTTTCATTTCTTTCAGACAAGTGTTGCTCTTTCTTAATTAATGCAAACAGTCACTGTTAGACATTCACTATCTGTTTCAGAGCACTGAGTTTGAAGGATACAGTCCCTGGTTTTGCATATCACCCTGCAGATGAAGGCATTAGCACAGTCCCTCAGCGACTCATTAAAATAGTTTAGAGCAAGTTTTAGCACACTTTTCGTAAAAAAATAATGACTGCATGTTGCTTCCTTCGAAAGAAAAACAAACATTCTACAATATACTTCAACTCCTTGAAAGGATAATCTATTGTACTCTCGTTTAATTGAAGCATAAACAACTTCCTGGCCTAGTCTTGCACCCCGTAATAGTACTGGGAATGCTGCCATTAGCTGTAGTGAGGAAAAGGAATAATACTCACATTCAGTGCTTGCTTCACCATATAAAAGCAATAGTAAATCAAAATGTTGCTCAAGAGGGTACACTTCTCTGGGTTTATTCGTACCCATAACGTATCAGCAGCTGTACACATAGGGCAGACTATGAGCTAGGAAAATTACTGAAGATAATAATGTTTCTTTTGTCCAATATTTAAAACACAAATCCTTTTTCTTTTTACAAGTCATATTCTCTACGTTATAAAGCCCAATATCTTCCTGATCTTCCTATAGCATATTCTCCCAGGTAAAGCTCACTTATTTATCAAATTTACCAAAATGTTTTTAAAGCAAAATTAGACATTTTTACTGATTTAGTTTACTTCCACTTAGGTGTCCCCGGTTTGAGAGATACTAAGGGCAAGACAGAAAATATCATTTGCAGAAAAGGCTGCTTTTTCTGAAAATCAGATCCCTTTGCATCACAAGAATATAGGCATTCAAGATTATAGGCACTTTTGAAACCTTATCCTTTTCTAGTATTAACTTCTGTTCCTTCACCTGTATCTATGGAATCCTTCTACGGGATACAGGCATAATGCGTTTTCTATAGTACTTTATCAATAGCACAAATGGACAAGAAAGTTCTCTCTTATACTCTTTATAAGACTGCAAATGCAATTAACTCAAGAACCAGATTTTGAACACCCTCAGTTGTTACAGTCAGTCTACATATACATACATATCAATATATCTGTGGGATAGAAACACAGTACTTGGATTTATTTTTTGCAATTATTCAAGAGTTCCAGGGTTAAACATGCAAGTGTTGAGCTTTTGCAATACATGCCATAATAAATAAAGCCCAAACTTAACCTTTATTTTTATAAGGTTTTGTTGTTAGTGGATTTTACTTTGTTCCAGTGTGCTTTCTCCTTCCATCAAGTTTCACTTACTGTGTTCACTACATTACTGAAAGTATTTCTGAATTTGAACAGCATTATCAAAGCAATAATCAATATCCTGCTGAAACTCCAGTGATTCAACAGATTACCTTAAACCACATTACTCAGAGGCTCCTACCCACAATTTATAGTGCCTGTATTTAAAGAAAAAAAAAACATAATGCAATTCATACCTGTGATACTTCATCATACATACAGAAATTTCATTTCAAGTAATGAATCAGAAAGCAAAGCAGTAAGAGAGCTGAAGAAAAAGAGAAGACAATAGCAAGAGACACAGAGGGGAGAATATGATGGAAAAAATGAGAGAGTACTAGAATTAAAGGCAATGATGTAGAAAAAATCTTGACAACTCTAACGGATTGTCAAAGGATCTCTCCAGAGGCTTAAAACAAAGCAA
Source organism: Nothura maculosa (assembly GCA_032353885.1). Taxonomy (NCBI): domain Eukaryota; kingdom Metazoa; phylum Chordata; class Aves; order Tinamiformes; family Tinamidae; genus Nothura; species Nothura maculosa. The sequence continues at coordinate 4,493,301 of JAUBOD010000351.1, read as the reverse complement.
ACAAAAAAACAGAGCCATATAAATATATATAGAAATAAAAGTGGAGCAAAGTAGCTTGCCAATTGTTTCAGGATACCAAAGCCAAACTACTCTGTTTCAACAGACTATAAATGTGGTTTGTGAAACACTGATATATTTTATCGCTTGGACTATTTCTAAAGATGAACCTGCATCAAAATCACTCCCATCTCTCTCCTGGAAAACGTTCTTAGCTCCTGTAATCTCTGAAACTAAGAAACCATAATGATGCTGAGCTTTCTAGCTTCCTTAGAGATCATCAAGATGGCTAATTACTCTAACTGCCCAAGAGCAAATGTGTGTGTACACAAGTGTACATGTATGTTTTGCTCCTGCCCAACCTGGTGAGCAGGGGGAACAGGAGTGTTTTCTAACTACTATCAGGCATAAACAATAATTCCACAATATCAAGGAAGAACAGAGGGAGATGGGAAAAATGCAAGCGATGGCTGCAGGACTGTGCTGTGGACCTAAACCCCTGCCCTCGAGCAGGGTATGTCATGGCATCAAGGGAAACTGGGACAGAACATGAAGGAATAAGCCTGTTTCTCCACTCAGGAGGAAAAGATTTATTTCTCTAATGATCACATCTGCCTTAATGTAGCTCTCTAGTAAAGGATAACAAAGGAGCACATGTAGGTTAGCAGGCAAGGTCTGTTGCTAATGTGGAAACATTAAAAACATTGTGCAACTTTCCCCATTCTCAGGGAAGGCCTAAATGTTCCTAAAACCATCATACTTGAGCAAGAAGCACAGGAAGCTTATGCATTTGCAACTGGACTCTATATGCAAGTGAAAACAACAAGCAAGTTCCTTAGCTGCCTGAATGGACACATTATAATCAACAAGCATCCAGGCATGCACGATGCACCTCAGTCTGCTTTGCACTATCCTTTTCTAGGACTAGCACAGAGGACTTAAATTTCTTATTAATATGAACTGGAAGGTAGACTGGCAGTCTGTTATTATCAAGCTGCTTGTGATGACTCAATTATTACAATTACCAAGGTGAGTAGGGGCTTGTATATTTTCCCTAAAACCAAACCACAATTTCTTTACAAACTCGATCATTTAGACTCTTAAGCTGTTTGGAAACTGCTTCATCTACATTTGCTATCTGAATGATACTATTGTTGAACAAGGTCAGAAAGCAGTTTGCTGTTCCCTGATTTATTAAAGGTTAGTCCAAGCCATACGAAGTGCTCTTTAAAATATTCTTCACTGCTATGGTATTGTTTGGAAGCATTAATTGGAGCAGGATTAGTCATTTCTATATTGGTCTCCTATTTCTCAAGAAGGCTGGGATGGGGCATTGAGGGGACAAGCTTTGTTTCAGCAAAGAATCTAAGCAATTATTTATATTTAAACTTACTCATTAATAGCTTATTAAAGTACCATAACCCCGTAGAAATAGGTCTGTGGCAGATGTCCAGGGGTTGAAGAGATCACTTTCCCATCCTCATCTCTACAACAGGATATAAAACACTTGACAGATGTGTTTGCCCCAAACTGTTCCCATCTCTCACTACCTCACTACCCCAACAAGATTACTCAGCTGAACCAGAAGTCCTGATACGTGCTCAGGAATGATTCCAAGATTACAAGTCAGTGTCAGTTATTCCTTTTCATTCAATTGATACCAAGCATGGGGAATAAGCAAGATGAGCTCGAGATCTGTGTGCGGTCCCAGCACCACGACCTTATTGGAATCACAGAAA
>JAUBOD010000351.1:4473795-4491465 GCA_032353885.1 Nothura maculosa | reverse complement strand
CCCTGCGTGTGCAGGGGGGTTGGACTAGATGACCTCTAAGGTCCCTTCCAACCTTACATATTCTATGATTCTATGATTCTATGATCTCCTCCCAGAAGTTCACACACAGAAGGACAAAATTCTCCCTAAGTGCTTGAATCACACAGAGTATGAATTACAACAGCCAAAGCTTTATCTGAGAAGGAAAGTACAGGCAGTAACAGTTAGCCAGAAGTTCTCCAACCTCCTCTTTGCCAAAAGCAAACACAACTAAGCAGCTCTAACACAAATAATACATCTTGACAAAGTGCAGCAGGAAGCCAGACTCTCCAACAATCGAGTCGCTCTCTGGAACGACTGCAACCACAAAAGCTGTGCAGGTGACTGAAATAATCAGAGTCTTGATATTACTCGCATAAGCAAACACTGATGGACAGGCAACTGACAGAAGGCATACTATTTCCAGAAAGCAAGTTGGTCAGGATTCACAAAGAGTATAAATCTTTAAGGCATAATGTATCTCTTTTCAAGTGCAAATGCTGTAGTGCTTTGCAAAAAAAGATGTCATTAATATCATCTACAGGAACTAAAGCACAGAGATGAAATGAGCAGCCTGCAGTCATTAAGTAAGTTTGGGAATTAAGTTATTCTAGGTGTTCATCTCCTAAATACACCAGCCTGAACATCTGACAGAGCGTTATCAGGTTCCTACTCATTAACTTCTGCTTCCCTTTCAACGTTAGTTTTACAGTCCTAACTCTGGGCTTGTTGATGGCAGGTGAGATCGCCAAGTATGAACAATTCCATATGGATTGTAAAACCAAGAATAATCTAGCTCATCATGCTCAGTTGCAGTATTTCTGTCAACCACTACCACTACTGCCATTCTTTTGCTAAACTACAAGTAGACGACAAGCAATCATAATCTGCTGAATCATCATTACAATGATTTTAAAAAATTGTATCATTTTTCTTGTTATCAAATGTATTTTGGGAAGGAAAAATAAAGCAGATATCGCATTATAAAAAATCTAGCATTTATAGCAGCAATTTGAAATCACATCTATAATATCTGGTCAATAAAGGGCATAGTAAAAGCTGCTATTAAACTTGTCCAGTATTTGGTTTTCATTGTAGCCAATAATAAGTGAAGTATGAAGCATGAACAGTTTTCTAAATAACAAAGTAAAGAACAGTTGCCATAGAGACATCATGCTCTGCCTTAGGGCTTAAGGAAACACAATTAGCTACAGGATGGCTTTCAAGCACTTGAATTTGAACCTTTTGGAGTTTCAGCAATGCAGTCATCTTCTGAAATAATTATTTGTGCTCTCTGCATTTTCTAAGCCAAAACATTTTACTATGTTCAAATGTAATGATTATGTGGATGTATCTTTTCATTCTGATATATTAAATTGAATCTATAATAGGGAAGTGCTAAGCTTTGATTTTTTTTTCAACACTGGATTAAAAAATACAATGAGCTCACATAGCTTTTGTTCTTCTCATAGTTTCTTCAGACCTTTGTGATTTTGCAACCATGCAAGCTAATATTTATTTCATAGAGAATGTTCCTACAAAAAAGGGTTTGATTTCCTTAGAAATGCCTGTAAACTCCACATGCTAAAGACTTTATTCTTGCTAATTTTATATATTAATAACTTAATTTCTTAGACCTAATTAATCTAGTTGGGATTTCTGAAAGTATGTTACATAGACTGAAACTCAACAAGTAGCCAAGCATAAGAGGAAGTGAATAACATTAGTTAAGGTAATTAGTTCTCACTAACTAGTCACACTGTCATACTAACATGCATGTATATCAGATGTACTTAACTTATTCAAAGTAGGTTATTCTCCCATGCATCATCCTGCTCATTTCTTCTTCTGTTAAATTCTTGTCCCTTGCTCTGGACACCATATTATGGGTAAAGAGCCCATTATTCTCAAGGCTCAGAAGAGGATTATTTTAGAACAAGAAATGATAATAGTTTTGAGGTTATGCAAGAGGATTGTCATCTTGTAGGACCTTTACACATGGCACTGTGATAAGATTGGATAACTCCCTTCAGATACTCCAGAAAATCTCCAAGTTACCTAAGAAAGTTACCTGTGAAGTTATGCACAAACATATTCCTATCTTTTTCCATTCCTGCTGAGAGTGGAGACCATTAGGTGATGCATAGAGTAACCAAAAAAGGCAAAAAAAAAAAAAAAAAAAGCAAACAATTGATTATAAAAGTGTGGTTAAAGACCCAACTTGGCAAGATTTGGCAGCACCAAACTGAATGTAAATGAAAAAATACACATTTATGGTTAATGCACATAAATCGTCATGTTCACTTAAATATATTACTACATTAGACTACTATATTTCAGTATTTTCAGTAGACAAAATATGAAGCAAGGCAAAGAGTAAACACTGAGGTCTTTAAAGAATTTCACATTATTTTAAATGAACTTTATTGTGGCATCTGCCCTATGAGGAAAGGCTGAGAGAGATGGGCCTGTTCAGCCTGGAGAGGGGCCGTGATCAGTGTCTGTCCAGAGATACATGATTTGCTATACTTGAATCACAATATTTACAATAAGTTCTGGAATGTAACTTCCATGTTATCTTTTGATCACTTTTAAAGATAATAAATTTTGACATTTGCTATGTTAGAATTAACTAACATTTGAACTTGCTTTTTGTATAACAGAGAAGCTTGTATATGACTATTCTAGAATGTAAACAAAGATCATTTGAAATTCTTTGAAAAATGTATCTAATTATTATACTAAGTCACCAACGATATCAGTAGTGATGAAGAGTGTCAGATGATTTAAAGCCTGTTTATAGTATTCACATCTCATTTTCATGTGTCTCATTATATTAAAGCAACAATCAACCAAATTTACAGCTGGGAAATTAATAATGCTCCTTGAGAAAAAGTCAATCTGTGAGCCAAAACAGAAATAATGAGTACAGAGAACATCAAGCAAACATTAAATAAAAACTACACAAAATGATATTTGAATTAAAACAAAACAAATCCCCAAAACCTGTAAATTCTAGCAGTAATTTATTTTTGAGCAAAGGTCACTTACACACAGTAATAATTACCAAATCAGTAACAATCCTTTCATTGTCTACCACTGCATATTATTTACCAAGCTCATGTACCATTATGAGGAATAGTACATACTAACCAACCTTCTGGGTAGCATCACATCAACATCTGCAGATAGAATCTATCTTAAATGATAATGCTGCAGGTAGGAAAACTTGCCTTCACAGTACAAGTGTGTCCATCCAATACATAGCCATCATGGGTCCATTTTATCAGAAAATGGACAAGGTCAAAGACAGAAATTCTAGGTTTTCCTTTCTTAAGGACTCCCTAACAATAACCAGTCTTAAGCAACATGTCTTCACTGAGCAAGATGTAACATCAAAGAAGCAAAGAAATTTCCACATGCATTTGATTCTGCCATCTAAATGCTCCCTTTAACTTCTGCAATATTATAGATGCACAATTTGTCCATTTACTGCAAAATTTTTGAGCCAACACCTCACCCTAAAACAAAAGCATTAACAATGATGTGAACCAAATGCAAACCAAAACAGGAGGCCTTTCAGGAGTCTGCAAGGAATATGAACCAAAATACACAATAAACATGGCTCTGTATAGTCAAAGCAATAATCCTTCCTGATACAAAACACAAGAAAAAATACTTTACATGTGTTTTATTTAAGTGGATTATTGAGAAGTAGGCTGCCTTTTATATTTTTCCCCCTCCTCCTTCCTGCTAAAATCTCTATACCTTACATTTGAAATTGCACCAGCAGTTCTGATGACATAGCACAGGGATGGTTAGAAACGTGTACCCAGATAAATGGAGGTTTTACAACACTGCATTCTTCCAGTAGAATGAGTCTAATGAGTAATATCCAGGCCCAGACAAAAAGGTGCATTATGTAAATGTCATTCCTATTAAACAGCAACATCAACACACAGAGCTACTTCTGCAAAGTAAAGTCTATAGCACTATATAGACCATCACATCATGATTGTTTTGATTGTGGTTCTGCCTCGATTTTAACATGCCAGGGTTACTTAAAGAAAAAAATGGGAGCATGCACTACCGTCAGTCATCTTGCAGTAGGACTGTCATCAACTTCAGCTTCTTACGAAAATGCTCTAAGTTCTTTTGAAAATTCTGTTCTATTCTAGCACTTACAGCTATCCAAGACAAGAACCAGTTGTTCCATACTAATGGAAAAACTTTAAAATGAGTGTAAAACAAAATGAGAAAACTGTATAGATGAGCAAGTAAAATTGCACTGAAAAATAACAGGTGAGAAAGAAGAAATTGTCCAGCTATTGAAGCAAGCAACTTGGAGGCCAGCAGCATCTCCATCTCCTTCACATTCACCAGGCTGCACGTTAGAAAACTGAAAACAGTACTCAAACATGATAGCAATGGTAACACTTCTTTAACAAGTGAAATTTGAGAAGGATTAGAAAATAACAATCTTTGAATTTAGAAATCCAATTGTATTCTCTTACCAAGGACTGTCTGTCATAAATGTTCAAAACCAGGGGATCCTTGTATGCTGGGAAATGAACTCTGTCACTAACCGAAGCTGTCTGTCACTAACCGAAGCTGTCTAACAAAGGCCATCAGTAAAGTGCAAACAAAACCAATCACTAACCTGCATCTTTAAAATATCATTACCAAATCAAATGGCAATATAATTAACCATGAAAAATAGAAACATTCATCACATAGCCTGCTCACATACCAATAGTTGGGACTTTTGACTGTGTATAGATGATTGCTAGACTTGGTCACAGTTAACCCACTTTATGACCGACTAGCTCATGAAATTGCTCCTTAACATGTAAACGAGGAGCTCTGTAAATGAATTCTCAGCCAGTAATCTCCTTATCAAATAATTCCTATGCTTTTATGCTGAAGGTATGTCTCCACGTGGTGCATTTACCACCTACAGATCTTTTCTGTAAGAAACGGGAAATTTACATGTTCACCAGCAAAGTTAGCATGCACAAGAAAATCCTCAGCTCTGAAAGCTTCAGCCTTTCCCCTTCAATGACAGTTTAATTCTCTGTAGTATTGCAGTAGTCAATAGTAAACAATGTAATTGAAAAAAAAAGTAACATAGAACAACATCAATAAAATTTCTGGGTTTTTGCCTTGTATTCTGAGTTGTTCAGTTCAAACTCATTGTGCAAATATATGGGTCTCTCTCCTGAAATGAGTTTCTTCATGCAATATAACATCGAAGGCATTGGGTCTTTATAAAAAAAATGGAAAGTTTTGTTTTTTTCTTTTTTTTAAATCTAACATGACTGACATTTGCATCAAATACCTTTTGCATCCCAAGGAATGTAAACTGAACAAGACATTAACGGCTATGAAGGCGTAAAGGAACCAGCCAAAGGCTGCATATGGAATGTATCCTTATCCTCAAAAAGGCTGTAGGACTTACTTGCATCTACAACTCTTGCTCAGTGCTAGATGATTCCTCCCAGTGATTTTTTTTCTCCAAAAGAGTTATCACTTGCATTTTAAGCGCCTCATATAATGAACCTTCTATCCCTTTCTACCAGCTCTTCAACTAATGGCTGAATCAAAATGCAGAAAAACATATCTAACTTATCCAGAAAACATATCTAAAGTGAACAATTTTGTTTCGCTAGTGCCTGTTCAATTTTATTGGCAATTACCCATTTTTTGAAGTTTAACACTCAAATGAACATATCTGGCCTGAATACTCTCAGACAGTTGATAGAAGCCTTAAAAAAAAAGATGACAGAAGTTGACAGGAAACATATCTCTTTTCACAGAGAAAAATCATATGAATTATTAATCTGACCCAGAAAAGATCATAATCAAAGACTAGATGGGGCCCCTTGAGCATTGTTAGTACTTAATTTAGTCTTCTGAATCTTGAAAGCTTAAGGATTCAATACATGAAGGAACAGTGAAATACTTGAAGAATGAGTCAGAAATTCAGTAATTTTAAACAATAATATTATCTGATAATATATTTTGTTAATTATATATGTGTAGATTTTTAAAATTATTCCTATATCAAGATTTCTTTTCAGAGTAATACTTATAAATGCTTAAAAATAATCAGAGTAATTTCATAGATGTGAGAAGCAGAAGCCCCAAAGAAGGACCAAAAAATTTTTCAGCCCTTTCCATTGCATCTCTCCTAGAATGGCTATGCTTTATCTGCTTCTTTGATGAAAGAGACAGCAGAATTTAAAAATTATTTATTAACTGCCAAGCTATTTTGACCGTACCAAGAGAAATATATATAACTATAAGAGAAACATTAAGATAATCATCTTTGTTCAGTGCTAATATCATTAGCACTGTCCACATCTTCAGATACTGAAATTTCAAAGTCAGGGCTTTGTGTGAGTAGAATTATGAGGAATACATAGAAACTAAAGATCTTAGCTCAGCATCAGTTCATAAGACACAGCAACAGTAGCAAAACTCTACCATCTGCTGCATAAATCATCATAATCCTCTTATATTTCTGCTCCTGAAAACCAAAGGTATCTTCAGATAATCATCTTCTTTATGAAATAACCACAGAAATTACCTGAACTAATCATGAATTACATCTTGTCAAGGTGTTTCTAGCATAACAGATCTGCTAATACCAATAGTATAAAGTTCTACCAATTACAAAGTAATTAAAGAAATCACTAGAGCACTAGACTCTACATCTTCAAGTATTTGACAGATTTGCAGCACATATATTACACAACTTCTTTCATTAACTTCTAATTGCAGGACATATCACATATATATGGCCTCAAATAGATATAAACAGACCAAAATCCAAAACTTTAGATCTACTCCCCTTAGATTATTTCTATTACTATACTTGAACTATAGCAATTTACAGTAGGGTTGATGTAGCCTTGTAGTTGACCTGCTTACAATATACACAAGTTGCCAGGGGCCTTCTCATTCAAACATGCATAACAGGTGTCACAAAAACATTTTGAAAACTGAAACCAAACTGTTTATATTACATCTCATGTGAGAAAGCCATTAAGGGCCATCCTAAATGAGGCTCCCAGAGGACTTAAAATATTTTCTAAAAAAGTCTAAAAGTTTAATGAAATGCAAAACCATGGCTGGTTTCTCCTGTCTCTGTGGAATGAACACACAGCATAACACTTAGCAAAGCCCCAGGCTATCTTAGCCTGATAGGTATTACTATTAATGCAACATATACAAGTTTAAATACTTTTGTTACTTCTCATTTGATTGTTTTCTCATTATTTGACACACATTTCATATAATCAGATTTTTGAAAAGTAAATGTTTCTCGGCAAATTCAGTGGCAAAAACCAGAGGAACGTAGGAACTGCGCAAAGAACTCATTGTCCAGGAGTCAAAAAAAGTAGGAGTCTTCGTATAAATGAAGCACAAATTTCTAGAGAAGACTTCAAAGTCTATGACTAGGCATGGCTGGTTTGGCTTCAAGGTTTATTTTCAAAAGTTTCTGATTTTATATATACTAACGTTAATGCCTGTGTTGTTTAAATTGCTCAGGAATACTCTACACAAAGACCAAGGTGCTGCTATATATGCCCTTCTGATGCTACTATCACACAAGTGCCAGCAGAACTTCAAAGACAACATAGCCTTGTTGAATTAAATATGTGCCTAAGTGTTTTGTTTTCCTGGCACTAGAATGGTTTGCATCCTCCAAGCTTCTGCCCACAACTTTGAAACTTCTTTATGTATACTTGTGATGTTGAAGACACTCTGATAGTGTCAGGAAATGAACCTACATGGACCCCTTGCCTGAGCACTTCAGATACGTGACCTATGTTGCTCCTCCCTGGCCTTACATGCTGACAGCCCCTGCTCTTAGCAGATTTGGTTTCTTAGCTTACAAATTGCTTTCAGTGTTTTAGTCCCAAACTAAAACTCGAAGCTTCCAAAATTATTGAATTACTAAACTTCTATAAGTATTTTGTAGAAAAAGCTCCCAACTAAATTTTTTTCCTAAACCCTTTCTGAAACAGAAGGAATTAGTGTCAAGGAATATACTTGTTATAACAAATGGAAAAGATCTCGATATTCATTTCCACAAAATTCAAATTTAATGAGATTTTTTGTACTCTGCAGTAGATTATGTGTAGACAGAGACAAGTCTGCAATAAATAGAAATGAAACAGAGAAATGCTACTTGCCAGTGCATGTAATTCTAATATTATTTTCAGTTCTAGCACATTCAGAGGCAAACATACAAAACAAACCAAAAAAAACCCTCACCAGATGCCCATAAACCCCACACGCAACATCACTGTCGACTTGCCAGCTTTCCTTGACTCATCCTTAACTATGCTTACCAGTTGTTAAGTGTCTCTAAGCTGCTCTTACACTTCCCCCAAAGGCTTCCAAAAGATCCCATAAAACACCATGAACACGTGTCAGGATTACCTGTATCCTCAGGGGCCGTTTTGCATAGACCTCCATCTACCAAACTTGAAGTTTCTAGAGAATGACCTCTTTCACTGGCATACACCTTTTTCTTCTGAGATAACATTGGAAAAAAAATAATAAAAAACAAAGGATAGTGACATATAGAGCATCACTAAGCCTCACCATCAAGAGATGCAGATGCAGGCTGCATAAGTGAGGTGGGAAAGTGATTCTGAGGCAGAGAGTCAATAGGAAGAAGTTGATTCCTGTGGTTCTTCCTCTTAATTCCTAATGTCCTCTTATTTTCCCCTTATCTTACTAGAACAGAGCCAATAACACAGTTGTGTAGGGAAACACAAGTTGTGGAAGTGCTAAGAGATCTTCAGCCAGAACCACAGTCGTCTTTGTTACCGACAGCAATACAATTGAATTACTTATTATGGATTTGTATCCTTACGAAAGGGGAAAAGAAAAAAACAGGGGAAAAGGAAGTGAAGAACAAAATCAATATGAACCACACATTCCTAATACATCTTAGTGAGTAATGTTCTGACAGCATAAGAAATAATCAGTAAATCACTAACTACTGGCACACGTATCTCAGCAGTGGATCAACAGTACCTAAAATTTAACCAGTTATATGATCTTTTAACATCTTTGCTGATAAATTATTAAATGAATCTTCTCATATTCCTGTCCCAAACACAGTTAGTCCTTTCCCTGGATGCAGTTTGCCGCAAAGGACATGTCTAAATGGAGGCGAGGTGTCTTCCCCTCACCCCCAAATCCTTTAACTTTGGGCACTTTTTTGTTTTCAATAACAAGTAAAATGCAGGCTCAGATCACAACCTTTTCTTCTTTCTTTGTGGGAAACATTATATCACTGAAACATCTTTTATGCTTCTGTTTATTGAGGTTCAATAAGCACCCCCCCATACTTTACAGTTCTATCTCTGACAATATATTGAGTCAAATTAAGCTGCTGAATGTAAACAGGTGCACTTTCTTTTTCACTGTCTCTCACTGGGCAATGTAAAAAGATTTTTTATAAGGTTAAAATCAATGCACACAAAGAGCATACATGTAGGTGAAAGCTGTAAGGTCTTGGTCATCAAGAATTTGAGAGATAAAATAGCTCATCTGCAATTTTTAAACAGTTGTCATGGCAAATCCTGAGCCTTCAGTCTACTTAGCAGGCCCCCCAATTCTGAATTTCTAGCTCAATTATTTGTACATTTGCTGCTGTCACAGCCCTTCTGACTCCAAGATGCTTAGAAGCTTCTGAGCCAACACTGACAGCCAAAATTTCTGATATGTCACTTGTACCTCTTCTGACTGACTTTATTTCAGATAAAATATATTATTTATAAGAGCACTGAGGATAACTACAACAGAAATTTGACTGCATTTCTGAATTTGTAGCTGAACAGCACTTAAATTTATTTTTGTCTCTTGGAAAAGGTAAGAGGCTTTTTTTTTTAAACCTAGTTTGATTTTACTTAATTTTAATCTAGGAAGGAGGGAAGGAAACTGGTGTTTATAACAGAAAAGAGGGAGATGTATACAGGCTCTGGCATCAAGGCTAATAATGAATCAATATCCTGACTGAGGAAGAAATAAATAAAATCTTCTCTTCCTCGATGTAGCAGCTGCTAAATTGTGCCCTCCTGGAGCCATTCCAGACTGGAATGGCACAGTTAACCCAGGATGCTTCCATGCAACTGCACAACATATTACTTTCCTAGGTGAGAACAATCACACTGTATCTCTGGGGAAAGGCCTTGTTTCATATGTATATGTGTATATATATATATATATGTATGTATGTATTCCATATATTATATATATGGAACAAGGCACACACGGCTTTCTTAGCACCTAATCAATTGCTCCTGGAAAAAAAAATCTAGGAACTACTGAATTTCAGAAGCTACATGTTTAGAGAGAGAAAATGAATAACCAAAATAAAGAATATCTCCTACGAAATCAGTGACATTCAGCCTTTCCTGGGGTTAAAAAAAAAAAAAAGACTTTCTGAGCTCAGTAACTCTTTTTTAAAGCAATAAAAAAAAATCAGCTGGCCACAGCACAGCAGTTAGACCAAAGTAAGCTTAAGCGACATAAAGACATGAAGTAAAAAATATTAAAATACATTTAGAGTATATAAGAATGATGGAAACATTTTGATGTAGGAAGAAATAAAACTTTAATTTCCTGGGAAGGATGAATGTAAAAGGAGGGCTTTTGTTCTACGGCTAAATACTACTGTATAGCAGTTCTCTTAAAACCTCATAGAGAGGAACCATTTTTTAAATAGATTAGTTCTGCATGGGAAAAGAATTAGACTAGGGAAAGAAACTTGTAGCCAGTCCAAAATGCTATCAAGAACAAAGAGACCAAGGAAAATACTATCAATTTATAGGAACTATCTTTCAAACTCCTTCCTAGGAAATAAACCACACTCCCTGTTGGAAACAGAAACATGCAAATGACAGGAAGAAATATAATGCTTAAGTCCTGCCTGAAGTACAACTCAGGGAAAACCTTCCTCCTCCTACAGAGGTCAATGGAATCATGCTTGGACAACAGAAAGTGCCAGGGCAATATCCTTAATGTAATATATTTTATTGCATATAAATCAGTATAGATCAACAAATCCATCTTCTCTGTGTTACTCAGAAGAAACGATACAGGCACACACACTGGCCCATTTGGAGCCTTTCCAGAAATCTTTATAGATAACTTCATCTGTAAATTGTCTAAAAACCATACAAGATTAAAGACTTCTCCCCTGACTCAAACTCTGAAAAGCAAATCAGGCTATTAGGAAAGAACTGCACTTTAAAATAACAGCATCAAATGCCATTTGAACTAAAACATTCAGACTCAGGTTTTTAACTAGAAATTGCAGTGGGACACTGGATATACATGAAAAACTACATGCCCAGAGCAGGCAAATTCTCTGTGTATTTTTAGAGGAAATATTGTAAACTCTAAGAGTCCACAAGCCTAGTGAAAATCTTTCACTTTTCTTGGATTTCTGTTCACTAAAAACACAAAAGAAGTCACTGGTGCCGTCCTGAAAAATCAAAGTCTTTCTGTTCAAATAATGTACTTTCAGACTGAAATTTTCTTACAGAACAGATATTAGTACATTTACTCAGTTTGATATCTGAACAGCAAAATCTACATATTTCTTCATGTAAAAATGTTTTGAGATGTTTGACATCACAGTATCATAGTATTATTTATATAGACTTGTTCTTTATGTACAAGACGTGTTAAATGGTAATTTAGCAACCGTATTTTTCCTCAGTTGTTCCAATCATAAGTAAGTTTGATTCTTTCATAAAGGTCTGAGTATCACAGTAACATTCCATATGTCAGAACTTGGGTCAGAAAAGGTAAATGTAATGCTTGTTTACAGCACTAGAGATTTATATACCTTTTCCGTGAACAATCATTTTGTAATTAGGAGCACCAAGCTGGGATGGAGCTTGGACAAGACTGATCTACTGCAGCATGTCAGTTAATTGCAGTAATGGACTGTGAGGTAAAGTAGGTCACTCCAAATTTCTTTTGCTGCTAAGGGCTAACAGCATGCACATGGTAATTTAATCATGTATCTCAGTCCTTAATTTTGACATTGTAGATAAAATTTAAAGAAAAATTAACAGTGGGAAAACTGAGGAGAGAGAGTGTCTATTATCCATATGAGATTTTCCTTGTCTTCCAATCTAGCTGCATATCCAGGAATGTACTGTTGAACTACTATTCATACATCCATTACATTCAGTTTCCAGTATCAAATAGGCCTTGGGAATGCAAGGCACCTGGAAATACACATCCTGAAAAAATCATTTCAGATTTTTCTTTTTTTTTTTGTTGTATTTTGTGTGATAAGACAATCATACAAATGTTTATTTCCTCATATGAAGTTCCTCTCCCTCTATGTTTTTTCCTCATATCTTCAGGTTTCTGAAGTGTCAAAAATCAAAACAGATAATTACAATTTCAAGAATGAAATTAACATCAGGAAGAGAAAAAATCTGAGAGAATAAAGCTACCAGCTTTATAACTGAATTGTGAGGCAGGTTCTTTCCATGTCATTGTCCTTTCTAGTTAAAATTACACCACAAGTGCCCTTTGTTCCATGCAGTATACCATTAATGAGGAATTTGAATCTATTGAAAAGGTTATGGTAGACAATTTTACTGAAACAATTTGATTGTAGAGTTGCACAGATATAAGCACTCATAAATTAATCTTACTGTTCATTATGCTACATGATATCCTTACCTCCATAGGAAGTCAGGCAGACTTAGTTCTGAAGAAACTTTCAGGGCACTTCTTATGAAGAGTAGGAACAAAATATATTTTACATAAGCAATTTAATAAAGTTCAAAACATCAGACCTTAACAATAGAGTTTTGAAAGCGTGAGTGCCAGAGGCATGGAGCAGATGCAACTTTTAAGAACTTCAAGAAAATCTCAGGCTTTCAGTTACTCTGATGGTCCAGCTCCAGAGTGGGATGCAATCACATACTTGTCATCACAGACAAGTCAAATAGCACAAAAAGTTTCAAGAGCGCGAAATTATAAAGATTAGGCCTTAGTATTTATAAAAACACATTCAGTCATGACCTGGAGAAAGAGTAAGAATCCTGTTCATCTGTAGCATACAGAACAAAGAGATGGAATCACTAATTAGAAACAACTTGGGGAACATATTTGAAGTAATTTTCTGAAAGAGAATAGCCAATATGGATTTCAAAGGGAAAAAAAATCATCCATAAAGATGGTTATAAAAGGTTATGGAGATGCTTTTGGCAGCTCATTTAAACTGTTTGATATTCAAAAGGCATTTTATGACACATCTCCTGCTGAAAACCACAGAACAAGCAAATTCAGGTCACCTAGAAGGAAATATCCTATGGTGAGCACTAATTGCATTCATCTTTTATTTATGTATGGAAACCTCATAAAGCATTCCCTATGTCAGTGCCATCCAAATACTTTCCAGTTAGAGCTATATTTAGTCTCTACCCCACTCCTTGGAGACTGACATTCTGCCACAATCTAGGATCTGATTTCACTTGCTTGCTAAAAAGCCTAAAATCCTAAGAGCAGAGAATTATCAGTGCTTTCTTACAATTCAAATCAGTGGAGTTCTGCTTTTCTTCTCCATCCCCATCTTTCTATCTATTTGCCAGTCAGACCGGATTCTTTCTTGTTCATAGATACACTCTGGCAAAATGGGGTTGTATTTCAGAACTTGTAGGTATGGATACATGCAAGAACATTATGTGCATGCCGCTGACTGTGTATCAAGCAGCACTGAGCTATCCTCTACAGTTATTGATGTATCTATCCAGTGTCAATTCAAAGGATTGGATCCTTGTACCCTACCTGAGCAGTACTGGAAGGGTTCCAATTTTAAGTTAATTCTTCTCAGAAACACCAGGTTAAGTTCTAACCTCTATTTCTGCCAAGATCTCAAGTTGTTTTCATTCATACTTACTTCTACGGTTTCCCTTCAACATGACTATTATTTGATTATACCATCAATATCTTTCTGAACTTGCCATTTTGCTCATGATCTCCATTACAGAAATTCATGACAAAAAATCACTGCCTTTTTTTCCACAACTTCATACAGCAAGTTATGAACAGAAAGGATTCTTTCTTACTTATAATGGCTAGTTACATACACTCACACATTATAAAGTCATATGCAAATACATAAACAGCTTCATTTGCAGTGATAATTAGCACCTGTAGCCTCAGTGGTCTTCAGTCAAGTTCTGAATATTTTGTAATTTTTATTAGCAGTAAAAAGTTAAAGAGCATAAGTAAATATCTCTGGAACATACATATTCCAACACAAAAGATTTGAGTAAATATGTTTTAATACATTTACCTTCCTAACACTCAGGTAAAACAGAAGTTATTATTGGCTTGTATAAATGAAGAAGTTGAAAAAATAAGTAGAGAGCTTATTAAATAACCATATCAAATAAAATTGTCTTTTCTTCAGA
This sequence comes from Nothura maculosa, assembly GCA_032353885.1. NCBI lineage: Eukaryota > Metazoa > Chordata > Aves > Tinamiformes > Tinamidae > Nothura > Nothura maculosa. Next base: position 4,476,976 of record JAUBOD010000351.1, on the reverse strand, counting down.
AGGGAATGTATTTTCACAGTTAGCTTAGTTAGAGGAAAAATAGATGAGTTCTGTTTCAAAATGGATGAATTCTTTCAAAAAATTCATGTAAAACATGAACACATTATTTAAATTACTAATTTTTGTCCTGCTGTTTCAAAATCCACATTTTTTTCTCCATATCTATCATTACAGTAAAGGTTAATGAAGAAGTTATAAAAATAAAGGAATTTTAATATTTTAAAACATTCCGGATGTTGAAAAATCTGACATGCTCGCTCCTCACCCTTCCTATTGAATTAGTTTCAAGAGCATGAAAATTTTCATACAAGTCTGACTCTGACAGCAAGGAAAGGATGGGCTTTATATTGTCACAACTGATGACATTTTAGCTCATTTTTACCTTTTCAAAAGCCACCCAAGAGATCTCCAAACTGCCACACACTACTTAGGTCTTTTTCTTTTACAGACACTACCCCCAGTAGATAGGGCAGTCATTAAAGGGCTGAAGCATTTTAGCTTCAGTTTGGACAGATTTTCCACTCCTGTAGGTTCACATGCCTTGCAGTGAGACTGTACCATGATGAAAGAATGATAAAGCTCCTCAAGTGACTTCATCAGACAAAAGTATTAATAGCCACCTTTTAGAGGCCTTGTGGCTCTTAAATATCCAACACTCACTCTTGAAACAATATTTAAGCACCACATCATTTTCCTTCATTTCTTCCCAGCATGTTACTGGGAAACATAAAAGTCATTTTATGCTCATTACACAGAATCCAAAAATATCTATAGCCAATGGAGAAACAGACAGTTTCTTCTGCAAGATCCAGAGCAGGTAAACTAGGCTTTTCTCCTGGAAACTGACCACTGCATGAGACTTTCTTCCCCCAAAGGCAGTTTTGCAGAGATAGAATATCTACAGATAATTTCTCTAGCTAAAATTTATCTTTCTTAATCCCTTTCTAGTCTCCTTTTGCCTTTAAGGAATAAAAAAGAGGAATTTTACATATTTTACAGCTGTACTACCAGGATGAATACAATAAAGATTTTACCAAGGCAGGATCTTTTACCAGACCAAAAAAAGGAGGAGGCAGAAATGCTTTCAGGCATATAAGCCCTTCAGGACTGAAAGAAAATGGCAAGTCTTCAAAGACTGTATCTGTGGCCATGCAGCTGAATAAGAGGCCTACTACACCTGTCCAGCTCTCACAGGAGCTAAGTAGCAATGTTCTCCAGGCCCAGGTTCATAGTATATGAAATCCAGAGGTGGGGCTATTTGCAAGGAAATGAAAAATTCTGCATAGAATCAATACAAGAATGGATAGGTCTAATAGGCAGCACGTCAGCAAATCAGCTGCTGGTCCACTTGTCACATATATTATGCCAACTCCTACATTTTGTATAGCTTCAAGATGGAGAGAATCCATTTGAAAGCTCACAGATTAAATAACAGGAAAAAGGAGCAGATTTTCATTCTATATTTATATTTTATATTATTTAGGATGATATTTTTTGCTTCCATTCTGTTAAATTTTACTCCCTACAGTTGAATTCTACTGTTTAGTCTCACTCTTTGCTCATAAATAGAAAAGTTTCTAGAGAACTTTCCAAAAGAATCAACTTCAAAATCTTGTTCCTTGATGCCACCATCATACTGCATGCACTATGCCTGGCACATTCTGTTCATATCACTCCCAAAGTTCTGAACATGTAGGATGTAGCCAAACCCTGAATGGGACAGGTAAGGAAAAGAATTTCCTGGACCATTACAGAGTATCAGAAACACTATAGAGCATGGTCTTGATCACAAGATTCTCATTCAATAAGCAGCAATTATTGTGGTACTCCGTGAATTGCAGATTAGATGAATCAGACACCTCTGGAATAGAAGCTTCCTGGGAAATTTGCCAACAATCATTTCTTGAAAGACTGTTTCTTGCCCAATTCTTTCATTCTGACATGTCTCATAATTGCTGTTTTATTATCCTATTCATAAACTCTGTTCATTCCCTGACTGGGATGATAATATTACCATAACAACCAGCCTCTTTCTAATGAAACTAATGGTTCAAAGATTATTTCTAGTCTTGTGACAAATCATAAATTGCTGCTATTTCTTTGTTCAGAGAGACAGACTATCAAGTTTTAAAGTTTCCTCATCTCAAGAAATCTCCTGAAAATGCTAAGGCATTTCTTTCCAGGCTTTAGATTTCAGTTAAAAACATGAAGAGAAGCAGAGAGAAAACAGAAGAAATTTCTACTTGTGTTACATGCAAGGGTCCATAGAGTCTTCATTCTGAGTCACATAAAGGCTAATAAAAGCAAAAGGTCAAATAACTACAAGTCACTGTGATAAAGGGTCAAATAATCAGCATGAACAAAGATTCAGCCAACTACAACCTCATTCATCCTCAAATAACTTGCATCTTTGTCAACATTTTGTAGTATCAAAGACTAAAGACACATACACAAAACATAATAAAGCACATGCTTTCCCCATTAAAGCCCTAAAGGGGTTTATTTTCATTGCTTTCCTGCTCTAATATCCAATTGTGACAGACACAAAGCTTTGTGAAAAGATATCAGCAGTCTAAAGAAAATGGCATGACAAAAATCACAAGAAGTCAGTGCCCAAGCTGACAGCACAAATTACTTGATTTTAACTGGCTCATGACTCTTGCACCATGCTTCTTGCTATTAGAAAGGGCATTTTATATACACACACACACACACACACACACACACACACGCGCGCGCGCGCGCGCATATATAGAGAGAGAAAGTTAAATATCTTCATTTATCCCTAGACATTAAAGTGTACTAGCTAGCTTACTACATGTATAAATATATTGATAACCAATACGATTATGCTGGAAACTTTATTGTTGGTGGTGGGGGTTTTTTGTTTGTTTTTTAAAGATAGAAGATGGATTTTGGTTTGTTCACATCTAACTTTCAGCTTTAGCATACTTGCATCTGCTTCTTGCTTCAGGACTCAGTAACAGAAAGCTTCTCTGCCAGCTACTACACTACTTTGCTTCAACTTTAATCATGTTAAGGAGGGATGCGAATTAACAACAGACAAACTTTTGCTTTCCAATTATTAATATTTTCTGAAGACGACCTCTAGAAATAGCTATGATCCAGTGTGGAAGACAAACTCAAGAACACTGAGGCTTGCCAATGCTAAGAATCAATT
>JAUBOD010000351.1:4442148-4461217 GCA_032353885.1 Nothura maculosa | reverse complement strand
CAGTGCTCAGGTGATTATTAATTTTTCCTGGATGGCACTGGACACCTACAGCTCTCACCAATCCCAGGCTTTATTGGCTTTCACCTTCTTGGAGGTCTCGGACCCCCAACCCTTGTGAGCACAGCACTGCTGCAGTAGATTTCTGAGGTCTATGCTACAGTTGTAGCTTACTAATTTTCCAATACCTCCCCTCTCTATTTTGGAGATCTGAACTGTATTTTTTCCTGCATGTTTTATCCTATTTAAAGGGTTTAGAACAGTGTTTCAGTGAAATCTGCCTTCCAATTCGAAAAGCTTGAGAGACGCCTAGTGGAAGAGTCTGTGCAAAGTCCAAAACTCCTTTTTACTGTAGTGTATTCTCTCTTACAGATGTCCGTCCTGATACTGTTCTTGCAGCCAAAGAATACAGAGAGAGCAAGGCATCAAAGCTCCTCATAAGAATGTTCTATAACTCCACAGATCAGTCTCAGGTAGGCTCACCAGGTAGCAAACCAGACACTAAGAGGAAACAAACTTATGCAGCTATGTCCCAGTGGACAATAATGTGTATTGAAAATAATTTGTTCTTTTATTAGAATGAAAAACACAACTTCTATGTCCTTTACTTGAGCTTTTGTGCTTGTATAGTTAATATACAAGCTTTAATATGCTTGTATATGTATATATGTTTTCATGTGCAAGAACTTCAATATGCTTTTGTGCTTGTATATTTAGGCTTATGATATTTTGCTTATGGTATCCTTTGGTATTTCAGATTCAATCAGAAAGTGCTTCAAAACTGGTAAGGATAATGTCCACCTAATGACATCTGAAGAGTCGTCTATAATTATCAATTACTCAAAGACAAGTCTGCCTAGTTGCAAAAGGAGCAACAGGTGCCAGTATACCATGTCTAATATAAACTTGCAGTAGGGAGTTCATACTCTATGACTTATTATTATAAAATACTTCAAGTAGCCTATTATCTTATTTTAGAGGACAAGTCAGACCACAGTTTTTTAGAGCTTAAAAGTCATAATGTTAAGTTCCTATTTCATTTTGCCTTAAAATAGGACTTACCATTCCTGGACTTAACCAGCAATAAGGGATGTTCCAAAGTGCAGGAAAGTTGTGGTAAATTGTTTTGTACAGATGTGTCATTTCTCCTTAAACTGAACAAATTAATCCATTTAATCTTATAGCTTTTATCTGCTGATCATTTACTTACACTATTATGAGAGCTACAGCAAACAGAGCAACTTAGCAAGATTCCAGACTTACCTAGGAAACAAGGGCATAATTTTTTTCATGTTTTTTCAGTCTTTGAAACTAATATATTAGTGAAAAGACAACAGTGCACTTGGTCAAGGTGTTCTAGAATACTTCATCCAGTAAGATAACATGCTTTTAAAGAGTATCTGTTCAGTGCATGGCCCTTGAAGGGCCTAAGCAGGGAAGTATTTCCCAGGCAGGCGTTCCTAAGTTAAACAATATAACACCAAAGTAAAGGACCTATTTCACTGAATGTCATTGATTTTGCCTGTAAACTCTTAGGATAAAACAGCATTACAGGCATAGATAAGTCTGTTTTTAAGTCATGCAGAACTGTATCTTGGAACAATCAAGGAAACAAGAGGTAGATGTGTGACATTTTGATGCATTCAGCCACAACTCATGTGCTTAAACATAAGCCAGTGGGGAAGGTAAGGAAAACTAAATATGAGAATAATCTGTAGAGACAGAAAACAAAGAGAGTGAAGACGTGGAGAATTCAGACAGAGAAACAGAGGAACCAAGTTTGGCTTCAGGCTGTGTCCCAATATCTTAATTTTCTGAGGGAATACAGTGTTATGGCCATGTATCTCTAAGTTTTCAGTATAGTAGTGCTGTAAAACAATTTAAATACCACGCTTGCTCAAACAGCTACAGATATTCGACTTGAGATCTTCCTGCAGGGGTGGGGCAGGAAAGGGGGGGAGGGGGGAAAAAAACCCACAATATTCCATTAACTTCAGTGAAACTACACTAATTTATACCAAGTATATAATGACTTTGGTGTTCATTGTAAGTAAAAGCAGATGGGGGGGACGGATGGTAGAAAAACAAATTATTTTTATTTCTATTTAATAAAATTTGGCCTACAGGCCTTATGTGACTCAGTACTCAACATCTGGGATTGATCATAGGATCATAAACTGGAAAGCAGTCATCTGGCTTCTAGAAATAAACAGATTCAATTCCTGTTCCACAACTTTATTTTTCTAATGATAAACCACAACAGCTTAAACAGACATTTTAAGTCCTTTTAATATTTTCAGCCTCGGTATTTTTAGCTATTTTTTGCATCACAGTATTAGGCATTTATTAAATTTCTCTTATGCTCTAGTGGTAGAACTGTTTGGTACTTACCCCTCTGCCACACACACTACTTTTTCCTTTCAAAATTTTATGAAAGAATGATAGCCTTGAAGCTCCGATTATTCTTAGTTCCATTCTTCACAAGTGTCATGGGAGAGGCCCAATATGTAACACAAGATGCAGCACTGATGAACTACATCGACCGGCGTTTCCTTTCTTTAGAGGTATGTGTTATCTCTTTAGTTCAATAATACTCTAACTGCAAAGTAGATTGAAAAATGGATGCATGTTCTTCTGTGTATAAACTCACATAGGACAGCTTATATTTTAACCAGTAGTAGGGATGTTAAGTTCCAAATTTTTTATTTGAAAAAAAAAGTTGTTAAAGACTTAATTCACAGTCTCAATTACAATATCATGGTTTTTTCATAGCAGAATGGAAATAAGTTATATGCCATCATTTGTATTAGTATTACGGTATCTGAAATCTAGCTACATGTGCAAATGCTGTAAGCACTATCACTATAAAACAATAATCATTTTGTTACTAGCAGAACTGGCCCCAAGTATTAACAAGAAGATAGAAGCCTTATTAGATATTTTCTCTATGTATTGCTGAACCTAACTGTAGGTAGCTTAAGATTTATTTTCGTAAATTGTCAGTGCATTTCCACTTTAAGAAGGAATTGAAAGGATCGCCATACAGCTAGGAGACTGAAACAGGGATTTGCTCTTAATTATATTAAGGTATAGGCTGGTCAGCACTAGCTTCTTCCTCTTCAGTAAAGATCTACTAGTACTTCATAACACATTTCAGTATTGGCATGCTATAATCATACATCTTAAAAAGCTAACACCAAGTGAGCATTTCAGTCTTATACTTGCAAATAAAAGCTTTAGCAGTGGTCATATAGAAGGATTCTGAAAGGTTTCTAGAAAACCAGTAATTGGAGATCATATGCCCTGAAGTATCTTTCTTTCAGCCAGAGCACATTTCCTCAATGTATGGGTATGAAGCAATATACAATATCCGGCTGTTAGAAACCACAGAAAGAAAAAGTGCTTATTTTTAACAATAACTGAATACTACTGCCAGTCTATATTCTTTATGTAGTTACACAGCAAGAGACCACTGGTTTGAAATAGATGAGGGAGGGGGACTGCAAAGTAGAGAATACATACATAATTTGTGTTCGTAAAGCATACATATTTTGTGTTCTTATCTATACAAACTATGTTTGCACACATTTGTATTTTCTTTCTGTGTTCTAACTCAAGAGGAGGCTGGAAAAGTGCAACCAAGACATACTGGATTACGTTGAAGAATTTCGAGACTTTACAAAGATGATAATGCCACGCCTGGCAGGACTGAACACTTATGAGACTGAGCTTAAAAGTGAAGTAGAAAATTTGCTAGCAAGAGTTGAACGAGCACAAAGGGACATTGACTATTTTAGATCTCTTACAGATTCAAATACTTGTGTAGAAATTGATGAAGACTTGGTAAAACAGCAGCTATTTGAAGAAGCAGAAGAAAACAGGAAACTGAAACTCATGCTTAATGCAAGTAAGAACAGATTGTTTTCCAAAGCTTTTATATAAAGGAGCTAGTCCCTTAGTGTGTGTATGCTAATACAGGAATAATATATTCTACTGTAATGCGAATACCACAGATAATCACTTTTTAAATCTATATAAGTAGTAATTCTTTTTAAAAAGGACTTTAATATAAAGAAATTTAAAAGACTTTGGAAGGTGATATGCTCTTGGAGACTGCCCCCAAAACACTGCTTTATTTTCAAGTACTAGAGCTATGCTCAAGTCCAAAGCTAACTCAAGAGCTAAAAGACTTCAGTCACTTCTACATTTTATTCCCCAATTTTACTGTCTTCTTCTCTTATTATCTCTACTCTCTTGTTTTCCTCCCCTTCTGTCAAGGGGGTATACTGGCTGTGCTGCAAGTAAAAATTCTGATTTGAAAATTGTTACAGGTACTTAGAATGAAGAATTGTGCTGTCTCTCCCTGCCCCCTCCATCCTTCCCAGCCCCAGCAAATGAAGTATAATCATTAAAAGATAGCCTTACCTTTAAAAAAAAAAGTTCAGTGATTGATGTAAAGTATATATTCTAAATACTTTTAAAGTAGCCTTGTTTCATTTGCATTCAAAAGGAGTATGAACTGAGGAATGCAGAACAGGAAATATAAAAGGCTACTTAAAAATAGTTGACCATCTATCCTGCTTCTAAGTTTATGCATATACTTTGGAAATCTGAATATCAGATTTTTAAACTGCCTATAAGAACACTTGGAAAATTATTTCTTTGAGTTGTAAGGGGGAAAAATAGTTTTCCTCACCTCTTGTTGAAAATTAATATGTTTGTATTTATTCTAGCAGTAGTACTTTTGTCAAAATTACACAGAAACTGACCCCACTGAAGGTTATGAATCAGAAGACAGAAAATAATCACAGATTTCAGAGAAAGATCTGTTTATCTCCCCTTCAGATGCACATATTTCTAAGCCTGCCTTGGTCTTTTGACTCAAGGATTATATATAGTCTTCTGAAATCTAATTGATAATAAATGTTTTAGGAAGGCTATTGTGGCTTGCTCAGAGAAACTACATCCAGAGAGGTATTCCAGCAAAAAATCCATGCTGTAGCTGCAGTGTTCAAAGTTTCTGGTAGAGGTATCGGTGCACAAAAATGACAAAGGCTGCTTTCTAGAGGCAACTGGAATCTTGCCATTGACTTCAATAGGTTCACATCAGGCCAAGAAGGGAGGCTGCCTCTGCTTTCCTCGTTTCATCTATTGCCATAATTCCCCGCCTTAGGGCTTTGTTTGTTCTGTTTACTAAAATGGCTTTACTTCATTAAAGCAAATTCTTTAGACTTCAGATAGCATCTCTTGTAATTTATGAGTGCTTTTGGGAAGTAAGCTTGTTAATATGCTTTGCAGTTAAGTTTTTGCTGAATAAGATGGTATTTGATAAAGATCTTAAGGTCTAAATACCTGACTCTTCACAAGCTTAGTGCTTTTTAGTCTTAAACACCTGTGCAAAGATCTTAAAACCTAAAAGTGAGGCCAATACTATGACTCAACTCTGCTGGTGGGAATTTGATCCCTACAGAGAGATAAACTACTATGCAACTCCACCAGCGGTGCTTCTAACATAAGGACTGATAACAGATAATATATTGATTGGTTCATTTCAAGATTGCATTAACTGAGGGAAATTCTGTAATTATTTTTACTGGTTCTATTGTGAGGCAGTTGTAGGAAAATTAAATGAGAAGATAATCCAGTGTTTTGGCTTTGTAATACAATGATCTATTTTTATGTGTTTTTTCATTACAAATGTAAGGAAGAGGCTGAGAATTCCCAAAATATAAACAGTATATGCATGACATTTCAAGAAAACAGATTTTAATCTATATGTTTTTAGTAAGAAATAAAATCTGATTATTTAACAAACACATTGAAGTCAGTTACTCCCAAATAAAAGAACTAATATGGATAATTAATCATTAACTGTGTTCTTAGCCTCTTCTCACATACAAGAATAGAGCCCCTTTTGGAAAACACCCATCTAAGAGCAGAAAACGCTACAGTATGCATAGCTGAAGATTTTAAAAAAAATCCTTAAGAGAAGATACTAAATTTATCATAAAATTGTCTTCAACACTCCTTAATATAACATCATTGCTGACACTTTTACTGACTTATTAACCCTGGCCTTACAGTTGAAATAAAAGTAAACTAATTAAGACAAAGAAATGAAAGTAGAAGATTCACAGATATGCTAACTTCACATGTTGTTCTGTCTTTGGATGTTTCCTTACAGGTTGTGACTACATGCTTGCAGGTATTAAGTCTCTAAAGATAGTTAAGAAGACTGGTGAGATGCATGGCTCTTGGATGAAAGATCCTGGCAAAAAGCATGCAAAGATTTATTTATTAAGTGGTTCTGTGAATAATGTTATTTTGGAATTTGCAAATATCCTGTCATTCACAGAAAGCAATCACACACAAAGAGCTCGCAGAGTCACCCTGCCACTTCCCTGGAAAGGAACTGGACACACCATATATCAGGGTTTCTTGTTCTATCACAGATATGGCTCCTTAAATGAGATAATTAAATATAACATCCAGAAAAGAAATGTAACTGATCAGATGCTACTACCAGGTGCTGGAAGGATTCCTGCCTATCAGCTTTCTCCAGCTACAAAAATAGATCTTGCTATTGATGAGCAAGGGCTCTGGGCAATCCATGCAGAACCAGACACTGGAGGAAATATTGTAATTACTAAAATCAACTATGTGACCATGTCAGTAGAGAACACTTGGGACACTTCTTGCAGTAGCAAAAATGCTGAAGCTGCTTTCATGGTATGCAACATACTCTATGTTGTATACAACATTCCTAGTGGAGGCACCTCTCGCATACAATGCCTTTATGATGTAGTGGGTGCAGTAAATACTTACGAGATCCCAGTACTGCACTTTCCAAAACGTCAGGGTAGCCATTCCACTATACACTATAATCCCAAAGAAAAACAGCTCTTTGCCTGGGGTGATGGTTACCAGATCATTTACAAGCTTCAAACAATACAAAAAACTTAAAACCTTTAGGAACTTTTAAAAAAATTCTTCCAAGTTACCATACTTTTCTAGGGGCTCACGACTATGTAACTTCTCATTTCCTAAATTGTGCATGCTTAAAAATCTGTGCTATTAGTTTTGAGGAATTTAACAGAAGGATCCAAAGAAGGTGACAAATGGCCTAAACATATAAAATACACCAAACTACTGATTGGGACTTAAGGGAAAAAAGCTCCTGTTCTGTTGTAACATGTTTAGCCTTCACCAAACCTACCTCCCTTCCTCATTGTTCTAAGAAATGAGAAATAGACATTTATGAAGTTTTAAATCCAATATACGCATATATTTTCCACTCATGTTTAACTGAGTGGCCTTAAATTTCTTGGGAGTTCCATGTCAACAGTCTTTAATTTGAAAATTATGTTAATTCCATGTGCTACAGCTTTAATCAACTTCACTTTCATTTGGGCTCACATAACTGAATGAAATCTTCAGCAAATACTCATTTAAGAACACACAAAGACTCCAAAGGATACCTAAACACCACACACAGATTAGTCTCAATCCATTAGGAAATCTGACAATGTCTTGCTGTCCTGCTCCTAAGGAGTGCATCAAAACTATATTGACTGCTTCACTGAATCGGGACTCCAATTAGAAGTTTTCTTTTGATGACATGACCTGATTAACTTCACTACACATAACTGTATGAAGATTTGGAGTGAGAAAAAAAAAATAAAAAAAATCACATGCTCAGAGAAATGGTCTTCGTAGCTCTAACAGCAGAGGTTGATTATATCAATTTATAGTGTACATCTCCAGAAACTTGTAGTTTGACATATAGTTCTTGTACATTACACAGGTTATTCATAATCATTGAATGTTTAATCTGTTTCCACTAAATTTCCAAATTGGTCACCCTCTATACTGTATACTCCATTTTTAATCTTGCTGAGACATTAGCTAAAAGCCATCTTCTGCAGTAATAATGTTCACAGACTAAATATTCCCTTTGATAACCTCAAATCCGCCACATCTCAGTATACCACTGTTTGAGTTAAAGTTGCTAGTTGTTCTATGTACCATACTCTATTTTAAACTATTTCCACACATCATTGTTCAAGTTTCTGGTTTTAGTTCTATTTCACTTCCTAGACTTTTCACTGAATACCTTCAATCATTTCCATTGCTCATGTCTTAATGCTTCCTCTCCTGACTGCTGGCTCCAGCAAAATAGAGCAAGTGGTTCAAACAGGCACAGTAGTGCAAGCTGGTCAACACTGGTTTTGCAAGTACCAGGTAAATATCACATAAATTAAACTCATGAAATGTCAGTATTGTTTTTTGGGGTTTTAATAATAAAAACACAATGATAGTGCTTGAAAAGCATTCCTTAGCTGTTTCTACTTCAGAAAGAAAACATTTTTTGTGCTTGACAGTAAAAGAGTTGAAATTATTTTTAAAAAGAGCAACAACTCAACAGCCAAGCATGCGGGAATGATTTTCAAAAGGAGCTCCAGAATTTAACTAAGCATATAGACTGCTGAGTCACAGCAGCGCTGCTCTGCCTTCAGTAAACAAAACTGTAATTCTAAACAGCCTTAATGATTGCTCTAAGATTTCTATGCTAGGCCACAAGAAGCATAGGTTTTTCTCTTTTTTTTTTTTTTTAAAAAAGGCTCAGTATTGAGATCAGCACTGAATTATTGTATGACCATTGCCAAGTGGCAGGTTATTTGATCTCTTACTAGTTCTGTCATATTAGAAAAGAAAACATGCAAAATAGTATTATCCACCTGTGTAATACTCTGTGATCCTTTACTGCAAAAGGGTTTATAAGTTTATTAAATAAAGGCTTTTGACAAATATGGATTGAGCTTGCTCTTTTTGAGAAGAGATTCTTGGATGCTGCTATGCATCACACAACTTGCTAGAAAAATGGATATTATTATTACAGGTTTACCTCAACGAAAAGGATTCTAGTGTTTTGTACTTGGTGTTTTTTAAAGCAGTTGCTGTTTTCAATAAATATCAGTGAGGAATCCTCAACAGTTCAGACAAGACCCTCTCTGAATCTCACTGCCCTGCAAATAGCCTAAAGATCAAACTTGAGAGTACATTCACAATGCTACATAATATCAAGGGGAAGAGAGTTTTGCACACGCGAGCTTCAATGAAGTTTCACACTATACAAAATGCAAAAAGGAAAGAAAACTAAATAGACTCTCAAGTTGTACAAATTCCAAAACTAAGCTTCAGTTATAAGGGCAAAGTCCCAAGCCTTATAGTCTTAGAAAACTATGTGAACAAATGGTTCCAAGAGCTGGAATTCTTAGATGGTAATTCCTGATAACCATTTCCTGGCAATCCATATATGAACTGTATTGTTATTTAAAAAAAAAACAAAAAAACAAGCAAACGAGAAATACAGAGAGACCATAAGCAGACATTATCAAATTAACCTGTCTGAACTGTTCTCTAAAGCCTTTAACAATAGGAACTCCACAACTCTCAACTCCTAAGTCCACCACTAGAACATGTTTCATAGAGCATAGCTTGATTTACCTTATTGTAATATAATCCCATTAATTTCTTTCCTGTCCAACACAAGGACTTAGGTAGTCTTATTTAGTCAGTCATCTAACCCAATCTATGGGATCGACCAAGAAAGAATACATTGAGAGGGGTATGAAAATAGGGGAGAAGAGATGTACATGTCTTCAGTGATTCACACCAGAGATGATCTCCAAATACAATATCACTTAAAACTTCATTAATTTGTCCAATCACTGTCTTAAAAATTCAATCTTGCTCTGCTTACTTTAGCAGTAAGCATTTTCTTCTATTGAGAATAAGATGAAATTTCAGTGTACTTCCCTGTATATATATTTTGAACGGGATAAATGTCATGTGGATAGAGGACTCTCCCTGTAAGAGCTGCAATTTACTTTGGCTTTATATTCACACCATATTTTTCTAAAAACATTTCTAATGCATTTGTAAGATACATGCTAATTTAATGCCAACTTTCCAGTGACACATATACAGCTGGAAGAAATAACTTTAACAGAAAAATTTCACAAAAATATTAGTTCTTCTCAGAGCCTCAAAATATTTCTGATTCAATAATCTTCTTAGAATCATTCTACTGAATGCTGTCAAATGCTCTTTTTCCTCATCTTTCTGTAAATTGCTTACTATTTTCAGGAAAAACAAACTTCCTGCACAACTGTTCGGCCAAAGTACAAATATAGTTGCAATTGCAAACCACCAAGTACAACATACAGCTCTAACAGATTTTCCAGGACTTAGTACATACACCAAATGAAATAGCCTCCAGTGGTGTGCATCTTTTCATAATAAGAACATTATAAGTAAAATATCACATTCATTCCTTCTTATATATTTCATGCAACTAAGTTTATTACAATCCTCCCATTTTGCAGTTTCAACAGTTTACTATATTTCAAATAAAAATACACAATTCATATCCAAAAAGAATACTACCATAATTCATATATTTTTGTTATTGAATTTGTGCAGAAGACAATGATTTGCTTTATTAACCAACAGAGGTAAAGGACATACATTTGTTCTAGTTAAACATTTGAAATGAATTACCAATGGTGTTACATACACAGATGTCTGTTTGACATGAACAAATGCAAACACTGGAAAAAGGCACACCATCTTAAAAATAAAATAAGCCACTGCAGGTTTCTAGTGGAAAACAGAACTGTAAAACTGTGCATCTTTAGCCTATTGCACACACTGCAGACAAAGCATCTCCTTAAACAAGGACAGAAGAGACTGAATCTTTTAAAATGAAAGCATCTAAGTTCTAACTACTCATCATCAACCTCTTTCTGCAGCACTAACCCTCCAGAGTGTTATCTGACATAGCACAGCACTCAAATTTAGGTGGCACAATTAAACTGCTGTGATTTTATTAGCTATCATTTTAGTGACTCCTCTCACAGGGCTAAAAAGGCAACACAGGTACTTCTAGCTAAAGCAAACTTTAGGAGAAATATTTATGCCTTTTTATTGTTAAATTTGCTGTCAAGATATTTATGGAATGTAATTTGCAAACACCAAGAATGAAGTTTACTACTCTTATTCAGGAAAGTTAAGTTTTAAATATCACTTTTGTGATATTTAAATTCTTCTATGCAAGAAGAATTTGCTTAACTATTCATTCAGGATGCATAACAACATCATATGACTTAAACCCAAGAAAAACAGTAACTTCTCAGAAACAAAGCTTAACCACTTTTAAAAAGAATTGTGATAACACTGAAATGGAATTCTGATATCTGACAATATACAAGAAAAATGAGAAGCCAAGTTCATAAGCTTATTCACTTCATTGTTTTATTGAAACAACCATACAATTGGATGAACACACACAGAAGAAATGTGTGATTGTCTAGACTTTGACTAAACCTCACAGCTCTTTTTAAAGGCGTTTTTAAAGGCAAAAAGAATTAAACCATTTTTCTCTGAAAATCGCAGTCAAGAGTCGTAACAGATCCTACGAAGAGATATATATATATATATATATAAATGGTTGAAACTGAACCTTTGAACCTGTGAGTTGGAATTCATATCTCAACTGAAAGTCCCTGTCTTTAGTTACACAAGACTATAGAATATAGACTCCTATATAGACAAGAATATAGACTCCTAAAGTTTAGATTGAAGTACTTCTTTAGGACTAGTATGAATTGAAATTTAAGTAGAAAAAGGAGGATCATGATGATTATAAAGATGAAAAGAAATCTGACTCCACAACAAGAGTAAAGTGCTTTACAAAACCAAATATCACTGCTACAATATAAACAAGTGGTCATAGTTATTTCCTTTTTAGACAAGTTCTCATGTTTCACATTAATAAGCAGTTGTGAAAACAGGCAGACAGATCATAAGAGAATAAAGCAATATGATAACATGCTATTAGTAACAAACATTTCAGTCAAGTTTAATGATAGTAAAACTAAGTTTTCAATTACCTGAAAAAACCTGCCAACTGTCCAAGTGTCAAAATGAACAAGGAAAAGAGTTATTTATGAGTACTGTCAAGTTTTTTACATGAACCAATCAAAATTATGGTACAGCAAGAATTAAATGTTTTTGCTTTTAAAATGTAGAAAAGTTTAGAGACTTACATAACTGTAACCACCAAGAAACCACAACAGCTTCAGAAGCCATTTGCTTCTGAAGGCAAATGAAATACAGGTTTCCTCAGAATCAATCACAATGCACAGAGAGAGTAGATGAGAGCACCTAGCTTAGTTCCCTATCAGCTCCAATCCCAAGGTGGTACAATGACTCAAAGACATACGATATCCACCCCTAGTCTTAGTCCAAGTATCTCTCAGCTAGATTGGATTATCCTTTTCTTTTTGCCCAGAACAACATGAGGACGAAAAATGCATAATTCAAAAGGAATACCTCTCTGCAGTCCTAACCAGAATTGTTGTACATGTGGGCAGCTCTCAATAAAGATATGTTTGTGTTCATGAATATTCAACCACAAAGACATATCCTGAGACTTAGTTTAAATAAGAGCTATACAGTTGGGAAAGTGTTAAGTAGGTGAATACACTAGATATATCTAGATGTATCTGGATTTGAGTGAAATAGCAAGGTTTGTTTTGGCCATACATGAGAAATAAGAAATTGTTAAGGGGCTGATATCACTTACTATCCTCCCATTAACTCCAAATTTACATCAAATCTACCATGAATTCAACTAAGTCATCACCTTACATTGCCTTAGTCTCTAAATAGTTAGCTTTAACTTTTCTATGAATTGCTTTTGAACTTTAATTAGCATTGTTTGCAATCAGCTTTTACAATAGGAAATCTTAGATCTCTGTGCTATTTTATTTTAAAAAACATCTCAAGACATCTTTCTGTCTAATTCTAATGCTTAAGTACAGTAACAAGGACATGTGCAGATTTCTGCCAAATTAGTTTACAGCTAGAAGCAAGGGCAAAGACAGGAGCCATCTTAGCTTTAAAAACCAAAAGAGGGAAAAACTTGCAGAAAATACACAATCTGAGAAAAGAAAGAACTCGTCTTTTGTGCAAGATGAGATTTTAGAAAAACAGAAAGTTTGCAAGTGAGGACAGTGAAAGGAACAAAGGGAACAGGCAATAGAGAAAGGGCTAAAAGTCAGACTATGGGAAACTGTTAAGAAAGCCTGGCAGGAAAACACTGCTGTGTACAAATGGTCTAGATAGCCTAGGGAGTTTTTAAATGTATGAGTTCCTGTTGCATATGTCAATTATGGCAAATTAGTTATAATTTCCAAGTTATTCATGCTATGGCATATATTAAGAGGTTATGAACTACTGGCTCCTAGACAATAATTAAGGATAGGGACTTGCCACATTAATTATTTATTTGCAGCAGATTCTGGTGACTGGCTGCAGGTGGATCTTTAAACAGCATAACAAGCAAAGACTTTATTAAACCTGGTGAATATATGGCCTCTTAAATCTCCACTGAGAATATCTTTTATCTTCTCTATGAAGTCACATGGTAGCAATCATCAGGAAATACTGACAAAGGCAAGCTGTCAGCAAATAAACCAGGAGCAGGGCTTGTGACCGAGTTCCTACATGTCAGCAGAGACACAGAAACCAACCTCTCCTGTCCTTGCCAATGCAGAGAGCTCAGAATAAGGTGATTTAAACTAATCTCTTCTGCCTAGAGTTGCATAAGATTAAGTCATACACAGTAGCTGTTTTTTTGCAGACAGGTAAATACAGGGTACTTCATGCAACTAGACTAGCTCAATCAAAGAGCATACGCTAAAGCTGTGTGAGGCCTGTCTGCAAAACAAAGTTGAAGGGATTACCTCTTGCATTCGGTATGTGTAATAACAAGAATGACAGTGTGAAAACACTTACCGAAGACAGAACAATCAAGAATATTCTTTTAAAAGAGTGTGGAAAAAGAGGCCTCCTGTACACACCCACCTCACCCTCTTAGCTCAAGGCTAACCCGAAAGTCAACCTTGGAATTTTTCCTGCTTTTTCTCTCTCCTATATCAGATTTTGTACCTATATTTCAAATAAATAGGATATCACAAAAAGTATACCTTGATTAAAATATAAAAGCTGGCTAGGAGCTTCAGACTCAAAATATATTCACTGATCTATCATCTAACAGTAGCTTTATATCAACTTACATAATTCGCAATACTTACCAGCTGTACTTATTTCTACCAGTTCTTAATACAGCTTACACTCCCTTCAAACAAAATTAGACAAGCACCAATTCTCAAGTCTGACTGAAAAAAAGTCCCATAGTTCAAAACCCCTTAAGTGAAGGAAATGAAAGAGCAACTTATACAGTACTGTATTGTCTGTACTCTTAGTTACTGCATGCCTAGGAAGAAGCATTCTTTTCTGCATGCAGTAGGAAGCACTCTTTTTCAAAGCTGCAAGAAAGTAGCCTTTGTTTTACAACTAAACACAGATGCAGATATTTTGAACAGCTGTATCTGCCTGAAATGGTTGCACTAGATTTGCATTTATTATGACAGATTTTACAGCCTTCAAAACTATAAAATACCTCAATACATGCATCTAGTGTTGCTGTTTTGGCTCCAAGGAGCCAAAAAAAATGCATTCATGCCTAGTTTAAGAGCTGGACACTAGATGGAGCTATATCCTTGTAGTACCACTAGCAATATTTCATTACTCATTTCCCACACATGATTCTAATTTAGTTATATACAAGCAGCTTAACCAATAACCTGTTTAAAAGGATTTAAACAGGCTGAACAAATGTAAAAGTATCTTCTGAAAAGTCTTTCTGCAAGAGTTGCATGGGCCCATAAGAATCTCTGGGATCAAAATCAAAGTAAAAAAAAAATTTGTAGTTAATACTTTTTGACGATTTACTTTAGCATACCTATGCTAAACAAATAGTATTTCCTCTGCTCTACTAAAAAATTTAAATAAAGATGTCTTGCTTTTGTGTAAAATTACTTTTTTTTCCTTGGAATTTTACTACTCTGGTAAAAATGCTTGATACTAAACCAAATGTGTTATTTTTGTTCTCCAAGTGTAGAAAACAACCACTTCCTAGGCATACTGATGTAAAAGTCATATTGTTAAGTAAGTGTAATTTTATGCAAAAGCAATGCATAATTTAGATTATCCTCTGAATTAATTCACATTAATTCTACTAAGTAATGAGAGAAAACAAAACTTTCCCATTAAAAGAGCTATAAAGGATTGAAAATGCACTGCAACAGTTACCAACACTACCCATGTGTATTTAAAAAACGAGTGAAGGCTGTTTATAAACTAGAGACAACTGGTATACACTTCTGGCCATAAAGTTCTCTTAAAGACAAAGCATGCTACACTTTCAATTGAGACATAGTAGATCAGAGGTATGAAATCAATGGGAATGAGTCTCCATTTCCTGTTAACAAAATTTTCATGAAAGAAAATCTGTGAACATGCAAATCAACCATTCTCTCAGGAACAAGACTGCATAGTATTTGCAGCATTCACAGTCCTGCATCACAACAAATGAATACCTTATTTTAATATTGGTGCTGCATAGATTGTACAGTGAATAAATATGAATACTCTGATTCACTGAAGGCATTAAAGTCAGTGTGGCAACCTTTCTTGAACTTCCTTGAAGTGAGGCTTGACAAAGAAGGATGAGAGATCTCAGGCTTTTCTCAGTAGAATTATTAAACTGACTATGAAAAATTACAGTTGTAGAATTACAAACCTTGTCAGCTGTAGTTGTTCTACTCCTCTTTATAAATACTGTAATAAAATTTTATCACTTTTTTGGAACAGTGCAAATTATATCAAGATTCCCAACTTATATACTGAACACCTTATAGTCTGGTATGAAATCACAAGTATCCTTACAAAGTTGCACTCGTTAGCAGCCTAGAGAGCTCAGTCATTTAAAATCTTGATCTAAGTGTCTGTTTCTCCACCTCTCTGTATTGTGTGATAAAAAAACAAGGGGATTTTGAAAAACTACTCAAATAAGCAAATTCAGATATTTGCAGGATCAAGAACAAGGTCTGACCTAAAATGGAGAGCATCTCAGCATATCAGCTTAACCTGTAATAGCACTGTGGCACCAAGGAAGAAAAGCCAGTCACTTCTGCTTTTATTTAAAACAAACAAGCAATGACAAAGAAAAAGAAAACCCAATATTCTAGTAGTTACATGTAGTTGAGATAAACAGTTACAAAGCAGCAGCTGGGTGGTCACAGACAAATTCCTGCCTTTCAGAGACAGAATCAACAAAAACCATAAAGCAGAACCCAAGAAAGTATTCTCTTTTTGGGTTCCTAACTTGTTTTTTCATAGTTCTTTCCTAAGCAAGGAAGGTTCTGCTCTCCCTGAATGCTGTTCATTGTTATAAGAGAAAGGCAAAGTCTTAATACAATGTTGTCTTTGTGACAGCAATGTCTCCACTACTGCAGAAGAGAAACAAATCACTCTTGGTGAATGCGGGGAAGAGTTCTAGAATGGTAATTAGGCAAGGAACCAGAAGCACTGATACAGTGCTCCTGAAATAGTCCACATTAAGCAAAGCAGAAACAGAATTAATTTATTTCCAAGAAAATCACGTTAAACATGGCTTGCTGTAGACAGGATTGAGAGGCTTAAGTTAACCCTATATTATAATTCTCTCTGGTGGCATAATAGCATTACAATAGTATCAGCACTACACATAATAAACAATAGAGAAACAGAACAGTGAAACAAGAAACAGAACAGTGAAACAATTACATGTGAACACTGCTGCAAAGGCAGGACAGTGATGTGCATTCTGCACTCTCTCCATGCTGCTCAGCTCCTCTTCCCACCTGCCCAGGCTCCTGCCCTTGATTGCTTCCCAAGGGAGTGGCATTAATTGCACAGCCTCGCTGTTCCAGGCCCTTTCCCTTCATGGCACAGTAAGTCCTAGGTAGAGTTCTCATCAAACAGGCACCAACCAGGCATGTGTCCTGAACAGTCAGCAAGGCTATGAGAAAACTAGCCAGTGATGCAACATCACTTACCCAGACTGCTCCAAATTACACTGGCCCTTCTCCAAAAAGTTTACCTATATTCCAACAGTGTAATAATACTGATTTTTTAAAGTATTACAGTAAAAGAGTCAAGTGTTATTAGCCATTTTAGTTTTGACTGCCCCTTTCATGTGACTTGTTTAACATTACTACCTCAAAGCTAAGAGATAAGAGATTCAAAGGAAAGTCAAACTAATATAGAGCTTTTGAATTCTTGCCAGTTTTAATTATAGTTCGGCAAGTTCAGAGTTGTTTCAAAAGTATTCTACTTTGTTTTTCTCCTCTATTTTCTCCTCCCATCTTGTGCACGTTCACCCTACAAATGAAGTCCAAATCCCCATCTGAAACATCCAGGATGTAATCATGGTCTTGGTCTTACGCACAAGTTTAAGAAAAAAATTATCCATGCAGCTTCAGTGAAATCAGAGAGTACAGGAGATCATAATAGGAAACAAAATACCTATGTTTCAACACTCCAAATACACCACAAGTCTACACGAGTCATAAGGAAACCTAAAAATTGAGCCCAATTATGATAAATTAGAACATTATATGAAAGCATCAAACAGGTTTAATATTCTTAGACTATACAGAAGTCAACGTTATCATAGAGGGAAGACATACAACTGCAGTTGTTGAAATATCACTATTCTACAAAGAGCAAAAAAGTATGCCTTTTAAACACATTGCCTGCATTACAAGTACTTAAAACTCTTCATCTCACTTTTGGCAAAATATTCATTGTTACTTAGCCAACTCCCTAGGAGGATTACATAATAAAAATTACTCACCACATACATGCTATGAATGAGCTGTGTTGCTTGTACACGTGCAGGATGAGATACCTAGACAAAAAGAACAGGACAATAGAAATTTTGGATCAGCAAGGTAGCTGAAGCAAGGAGTAAACTCCTAAAGATCAAACCTTGCAACATCTCACAGATGCCTTAAAGCAATCCTGAAATCTCAAAAGACATAAATAAGACTTACACTTTTTGAACACTTTTCTTTTATACATATTTTCTTGGAGCCCTTTTGGATGGAGATTTTTACATACTAGTATAGAGTCTTTCTAGAATAGATGTCCAAAAAAACTTATAGCAGAGTTACAAATTTTATAATATCTGTATTAGTAGCATGCTTTTTTTTCTAACATTTAAAATAGAAAAGTAACACTTTAAAGAAAAAAATATATTTTTAGAAAACTGAGAAAAATATACATTTATTAATAACATCACATTTTTGTTAATCTAAAAAAAAATTCTAGAATGCAAGAACACACACCAAAAACATGCCTTCAAAAATACGTAGTTTTAAGCAGTTACTCAATCCCCACCAATAACAGCACAAGAAATATAATTCATAAACTTGGATAGCAAGTTCTCCAAAAACATCCCTGTAGCTACAAAAACTAAGGCCAAAAAACCTTAGCAAAATTGCAAAGGCAACAGAGTCATGAGACACCAATCAGAACTCACCAGAGCCACTAAAACAGAATACTTTGCCTCCAAAAGCAGTGCTTTTAGTGAGCACAAGCACATCCCATCTTGTTTCACACCTTTTAGAGAGCGGTCAGTGGTAGGGCGGAAGGATTAATTATTTTGAATCTGCTACACCTGCTTGTGCCTGCCAAGCTACACTGATACAGGAGTCCTGGCTTTGCTGCATAGAAACAGGGGTAACCCCTAACCTTCAGGGCACCCCCATTAAGGGCTCTGCATCTTTTTATCTTTTTTTTTTCCCCTCTCTCTCCCTCCCCCATTTGATTTTTCTTTCCCTTCTTTTTCTTCTTTCCCCGCCACAGAGGACTCACTGTGGGTATCCTGAAGCGACTCTCAGCTCTCATCCAGTTAAGTGCTTCGTGTGGACGTAGCGAGCCTGGACACCCTGTGAGAGCCACCCAAGGTGTCACACACCACCCAGCGAGCTCACGGTTGCCCGCGCCTCAACAGCCGAGCCCCTCTAACGGCCGCGCTAACGGCTCCCGCGCGCCTCAACGGCCGAGCCCCTCTAACGGCCGCGCTAACGGCTCCTGCGCGCCTCAACAGCCGAGC
>JAUBOD010000351.1:4428756-4440590 GCA_032353885.1 Nothura maculosa | reverse complement strand
AGATTCTTCTGCAATACCAGATTTCAGGTTTTTGAAGCTTTTGGTGAGAGCAAGCAGTAAGAGGCATATCTCTCCCTCTTTTTTTTTTTGTTTTTGTTTTCCTCCTCCATGGGAAGTAGAAGTACATGTGATTGTGTGAAGGGCCTAGTTCTGAAACTTGTGTGGAAACAAGTTGTTTTGTGGAGAACCATATGTGAAGAGTTATATAAGAGCGAAGCATTGAATCTCACTTTCCAGAATTATTGCTTTCCTTTACTTGTGTTTCTGCATTTGATTTTGGTTTGCCAAATAAACTTGTGCAAACCTAACAAATTTTTACACTTTTTGTTTTTTTTTAATGGAGAATTGTTTGCAGTTGAGCACACCTCTAAGAATGGGTAAGGATAAATTGGGACAAGCCTAAACAAACATGGGTTGTTTCAAAGTGATATGCATTTGCCCTCCATTCGTCTGTGGTCCCAAGCAGTTGGCAGGACCTCTTGAAACTAAAAGAAACACAATGTAAACTGGGTGGAGGAAGAGCTCAAAGGATCCATAGATTTGTCTCCTGGCAAGCAAAGCTTAGCACCTGTGAGAAAAGGACTAGTTTCCAGTCCCTGGTATCGAGACCAAAGCTGAGGGATTGGTCAGTGCTAATCTTGTCACTGCGACAGCTGGTATTTCTATGTGTTGTTGCTTATGGTGTGTCTGTTAATGTTGGGACTAGTGTTAGTCTTACTTTGCAAAACCTGAATGATTTGTTTACCTACCCAAGGTAATAAGCAAGTGACAAAAGTTTTAGCTGATTATCTGTCCTACATCTGGGACTCTGTCTTATAGGGAGCACCAAATTAAAGGGAGGGGACAGAAATTGATTCACCTCCTGCGTCTATGAAACAGGAGGAATTGGACTGGGAACATTGTTCCCTGGTTTCATCTTACCTTTCTGCTTTTATCTCCTAACGCTGGAGAGAAACACTGCAGGTTTAGGAGTGGTGGCAGATTTCTGTTGCTACCACCTTTATTTCACTCCAGGTACTGCATCTATGTTAGGGTGATGGTAAACAGCTATACATAATTATTACATTCTTCTGAAAGAAGACAAATGGAATATTTGTTAATAGGAAACAGGTATTTTTCTAATTTTTCTCAGTTCTTTATATGTTGGATATATATATAAAAAATTCACTTCATGTATATATGCATGTGAGCGTATACATATATTTATATATATGTAAATATATAAAAGAAAAAAAACAGAAATAACTGAAAATCAAGGTAGAGGATTGAATATAGAGAAAGATAGAGCACTTGGTAATTTATGGTAGCCTAATGTTGAATGTATAGAATGTAACAGATCACATGCCTGCAGTGGTAAGTGATGTGTCCAACTTTGAGAAAGCTGCAATAGCAGAGCAGGTTGGTTGTACAAGGTAGCTTTTGCAGATCACCCAGGAATATGGCACTAAGTTGATGGTTGGAACCTGTAGCAGGTGTGAACTTGAAGGAAGTAAATCATCAGGCCTGATTTTCTTGCACCAAAATCTAGATCTAAGGCAGAGGGATAGAATGAGTTGAGGACAAGTTAAGACATACTTGCTAAGGGAAAGACAGGTCCAAAGCCTCTCTGTTTCAAATAGTTGCTTATCTGTAATTTAAATACTGAATGTGAGTCTTGTTTTCATCAGAGCAGGGATATATGAATCAGAGTAGAGCATATATGAATATTCATAGGAAATGACTCACTTGCTAACTGTGTCTTCATACTCTTAAGCTCAACAGATTATCTGCCATTTAAAGTAATTAGTAGAGATAAATCTAAACTGCTGAATTTCAATCTGGATTTCAAGCACTGGCAGTATTGGAGCTGGTATTTTAACTTGATCACTTTCTGAAAACAAATCTGGTTTTTCTAGAGGTTTACAGCTGGGAGTACCTTCTTGTGTCTCTACTAGTCATACAAAGATACAGTTAGATTTGCCCAGATTTCTACCCAAAATTTATCTCAGAAAACTTAGTTTGATAGGAGAATATATATGCCCAGATCCCTAGAAGCAGTGAATCGTAGTTTTATTCCAGCGCAGTGCAGATGGTAGTATCTCCTTTAACACTATGTATTCAGGATATCCAAAGATTTTGTGGTGAGATGTATGAATTACATTCTGTGATGGTCATAAACTAAAGGAAGGAATCCAATCAGTTCCCAAAACAAAGTATTTTAAAGCTTTCTTTAGCAAAGTCCTTAGGAGAAGTAAATGCAATAACTTAAAACTGGTAAGAGACCAGCCCTAAGCATCCTGGAAAGAGAAAGTTTCTGTGTTTCACTAGATGATATTTGGTATGCATAGTATTTGGTGGGAGATGGTTAAGATTTTTTTAAGACTATTCCATCTTTCTACTCCAGAGTTTATAATGAAATTTGTTTTGAGTAATTTTTGTAGTATATTTTCAAAGCCTTGCTGGCATTTCAGCCTGTGATAAGCTGTGCTGTCAGTAACCAGATTTTATAACACTTCTATGTGTTACAAAGGTTCTCATTAGGCATAAAGGTATTTTTTCACAATGTAGTTAATATGAGGTCTTACTTGAAATTTGGTGTTAATTCTGTACCTTTAATTCATACAGGAAAGGCTCTTTAGCAAGCTTCTGTGAGTGATTCCAGATATGAAGATAGAATATGGGTTTGGTTTGATAATGATTATAAATCTCTGCAAAGGTCAGCTAGAAAAAAAAATATATAAAATAGGTCATCTTTTACTGATCTTACTATCACTCCCTGAACAATTTCAAGAGCAGGTAGATGATCACCCCATAGACTACCAGAAAAGATGTTAAAATAAATCACTGGATTCTGAAAAAGCATAAATTGACAGCTGCAGAAACAGTGAGACTGTAGGTAGTACATTAAGAGCTTTGTCCCAAGGAGTCGGATATAAATTCCAGCTACCCTTGCTAACTATACATTAAATATAGTGGCTGCTGTGGGCTAGGAGGGGAGACGGAATCCATCTGGAATTGAAGTACATGCAAAATTTGCATAGCATGCAAATATTATGTTTGTAAAGTGCTTTGCAGCCTGGTTATGCTTTTATTTATTTATTGTGGTGGGTGAAAAGGGACAGAGGAGGAGAGGAATAGATTTTTTTGTGTGTGATTAAATTTTACATTAATTTGACATTGAATTTCACATTTTTTGAAAATGTACAATTGTACATCAACTAATTATTTCAAGGGAATAAATAATAGTAAAATTATACTTGGAGAGACTTGTATGGACTAGAAACATAGTCTGATTTTAAAATATCAATGAAAGCAAGATATGTAATTCTCTTAAAATAGTGTTAATTGTATCTGGGAATAAATCAAAAATAATTAAGCAAAAAATTTGATTTTATTTCCTGAAAGTGGTCTTACATCTCTTCATGAGGAGAAGTATACACACAAAATATTTTATTCTTGATATAATCTGTCATAAGTATTATGAATGATTAGTTAAATGTTTTTGAACTACTACATATTGTTTTTTGAATGAGACTTTAAATCTTCCGTATAGGAAGCTAAATGTATTCAAAGTAGTAATCTTACATGAAAAGGCAAAGAACAATTTACTGCATTATCTGTCAAAGTTCAGATATATAAAAGGAAAACAGTAATAGAACCTTTTGTTACTAGAAGAAATTAGAGTTGTTATAACAAGCTATTGTGCAAGGAAAAAATCTGTTCTGGCCTGCACTGAAGAGTCTTTGGCAGTGTGTTGTGAAAAGTGTGTCATAGTCTACAGTATTGCTCACGTGTACTTTGTCCAGGACATACTATATTTCCCAATAGTTGAAGGCTAGCATAAAGATTAGAAAACTGTTGCAAAAATTGTGGACATAATCTGTTCTGCATTGTGCTCTCTAATTAAGAAATTTGGTTGTGATTTTGGTTTGGGTTGTAGATTGTGGAACCCAATTTGCATACATTTCATGTAAGAATAAGCTGCTTGCAAAAGGAGAGACTGTGGATGTAA
Organism: Nothura maculosa; assembly: GCA_032353885.1. NCBI lineage: Eukaryota > Metazoa > Chordata > Aves > Tinamiformes > Tinamidae > Nothura > Nothura maculosa. Next base: position 4,436,599 of record JAUBOD010000351.1, on the reverse strand, counting down.
GAGGAGGTTGTGTTTAAAATGAACTCCTTTTAACTCCTTCCTCTTCTTGTATAAGAGGATATTCATGGCTTAGAACCTGTTTTGGAGTCTCCAGTCATTGTAAATTTTTGATTTGATCAGAGGTTTGGAGTAAGTGAGAGCTAAGAGAGAATGAGACTAGTAACTAAGTTTCTTTGAAAACCCTGATTTGGGCCCTCAACTACAGAGGCTCCAATGAGTTAGGGCTGATAAAACTGTGATGCTAAGTAGGCTGCATGTGAATATCATTTTCATAGCATTTTCCATTTCCGTTGCTTTCGTTAACTAACAGGTAAATTGTACCCTTTCTATCATGGGGCTAAACTATTATTTATCAGCAAGGACTACTAGTGAAGAAATAATTTCATCATGACAGAACAAAAAGCTGGATACATTTTTCAGAATTAGTAAAACTGTCATGAATATATTCACTTGTTCTTGAAGGCACAAAAGAGTATGCAATCTAACAAGTAGTTTTTTCTTATATATAGTAGCAAATCAGATTTTAGTCTAAAGTTAGGTCATTAGTTAAGTCAAAGTTAGTTCATAAAGTTAGCCTAAAGGTGTCATGGTCACTGGTTGGAGAGCCGACTTTGAATCAGTTTCTTCAAAATGAAATAAATTTAATCTGAAAAAATCTGACAGTAAACTTCAGTTTCCTTTTGCAGGAGAAGAAACAGTTAATTCCATCCAGTTATTTGAGTAGTTTTTCAGTCTTTTTTTTTTTCTTCCCCCTTCCCTGCTGTTTTTGACTTTATGCATTCTCTTCACCATAGATATAAGAAATGTGAAAAGCTTGTCATAATCAGCTGATAGCTGTTAAAGATAGCTCTTAGGAGCATTGCAAGCTCACTAAAATGAAATAATTTGTTTTTAAAGACCTTTTTTTTTACTAAATAGATCCCTATAGAGGATTAAACAGTAAAATATATGATTAATTTCTTACCTCAGTAAACTGCATGTGTTTATTTGCAATAGAACTAAGTATGAGTGGTAAACCTTTTTTTCTACTTATGAAAAGCTACTCTGAATTTTGCCATCAAGCACTCTAAAGTTAGTCAGGTTGAGTAGGAGCTTCACAGTAAGTATCCCCGCGGGTATCATTGCTGTTTGGGACAGTAGCTGTGTGCCTGAGGATTCCTGGCCATGCTGTAATGACATTCAATCCATTTAAAGTAATTTAAGAATTCAATTTCATTTATTTTCTGTGTCTTTTAATACTTCAGAGCCAGTAAAATTTGACTATCTTTATAGCAATGTATTGCTTCATGTACAATTATATAGTAGCATTTGTGTTAACTGTAACTTCTCAGTTTGTTTCAATCTTAAGAGTTTTTGGTAGAATTGAAAGTAGCACGGTAGTACAGACTTTGGAGTGGACTTTAATTTATCAAACGCTTCTTGGTCATTGCTGTTTGTATTTGCAAAATACTTTCCTTATTAAAACCATGCAAACACTTTAATTTGAAATAATGTTATCTCTCATGCAAAGAATAAGTCAGTTATTGCATACTGTTGTGATTCTAGCTCTGCCTGAAAATGGAAGAGAAACTTCTACTCTGACTACATTAAAAAATCTTGTGAGTGCTTAGAGCAGGACAGTTAGGAGAGAATTTGCTACCATGCTACCTGACCCATAATGACAATATTGTAGACTTGTGGAACTGCACTAGCAGTAGCATTCTTCTGAAAGACTTGTGTAAAATGGTAGTTTTCTAAGTAGGTAAAATAAAGCTTCACAAGTAGAATAGGATTCAGAAAACAAAGGATCTGCAAGATATCATTACTTTTGTTGCCAGAAAACTTACCTAATAAATTTTATTTCTTTGAACTGACTTTGCAAGTGTTGAGCTATACTTCCAATGAGGAAGAAATGGAATACTAAAATGATCCAGTGAGAAAATAATTAAATTTATGCATATATGCTTCTTAACTAAAATAGATCTAGCCTTGCAAAATATGTCTTATGTGCTACCTTCACTGAAGCAATGAAATTGGAGAGTAGGGAGGTAACTGTATAAACATTTAAAGCCTTGAGGCTGTTCCCATTAATTTTCACATGTACAGACCTTATATGGGATGCATTTAACTTGGAGGATTTTTAAGCTTTAAATCATTCTCAGAAACCTTGAAGACAAAAACATGTTTAGGTGACTTGTAAAAACAGCTTCTGAAGGTATTTGGTGTGGAGGCTATGCTATGTGAGGAAAGAGAAGCTTCCTTTCTTTGCATTTTTATCTACAAGAAAGAAGCATCTATTTATTTATTGCTAGTAACTCGTGCTAGTAACTAGTTATTGGTAACCACAGATATTTCTCTAGTTTAAAATTAATAATCTCCCTGATTAACTGTTATGCTAGCATAGGAAATGCTTGTTTGCTCTGTTGTTTTTAGCAGAAAGATTTTCTCTTGTGTTTTTTTTTTTAACATAAGTATTTTAACTAACTAAAGCATGAACAGTAAGACTTCTGTAAGCTATAAATGTTCATTGGGATAGTTGGGTTCATATAGGTTCATATTTTATATGCCCTGAAAGTAATTAGAATTCACGGTAAAAAGAGAGTAAGCATTTTCTTGCATAGTACCAAGTATCTTGAACAGTTTCTAAATTTTCTCCTGTGTCTTGTGCTGTTGGGTATATCAACTTGATTCACCATGTTATCCGCTGTAGAACTCTTCTGTAAAAATACAAGAAAAGTGCACAAAGTATTCAAGACTGGATATATACTTCTTCAGGTTTACTTATTTTGGGGTAACAGCAGAGCAGGAAACAGTAATAACTTGCATAAATGAGAGTTAAATAGGAAAGATAAACACTTGAGTAGTTTGTCAGTGTGGCTCATGCTGTTAAGTTCTTTGCTAGCTAAACAGATTTTCCCATGGGCAAGACATCAGAGACCTATGTATCTGGTCACACATTCATTTCTAGGCTTCCTCTTATTCCCTCTCAAGTCAGCTGCTGGTTCAGTGTAATTGAGCTCTTGATCTGCCCTTAATCATCTTGGTATTCTTATTTCTGCCAGAGTCAGATGGGAAAACAGAAATAAACGATGTCACGTTTTTCTTGCCAGCTGTAATAACATTTCTTCAGCTGGGAACTGCTACAATTTTCTCTCACCTATGTAAAATGCAAAAAAAAAACTTTTATGGATGTCAAGTTACTAATTTCTGTCTGTCTTGCAGCATTGCCATCCTGTATAATATTTTTCTCTTATAATTAATAAAATATATTTATCTTATGTTTATTCTTTAAGTATGGAAAATCAATATAATGACAGATTATACTTTGATTTTTAGAAATAAGCTGTGGCAAAATATCCAATTCAGCTTATTTCTTACTTTTGTTCGTATTCTACAATGAGTTAGATATTCCACTTCCTGAATAAAGGAGGAGCAAAATTTAGAAAAATAAAATAAAACAGGATGTAAAATGCCAGCAAGAGTTTTGACCTTTCAGTTATAAAAATTCCATAGTCAAAGAATTGGAAAGCCTGAAGCTGGCTTTTTGAATAACATGGGATATGGTGCTTTTAGTTGTGACCTGTTTCTAGTTTGAACATACTAATCCAGAGTCACTTGTTTGTTTGTAGTTTTAGGCATAAGTGTATCTTTATTCCTCACAGATACTTTCCTCAAAATAGCTACCAAGGCTTAAATTTATGCAAAAGTACTTGATATTATCAGTTCCTGTTAGTGTGAATAAAGTATGTGTTCACAGAAACAGAGTGGGAAATAATAAACCACCCTAGTGATGCTTCCAATTATTTACAAATTGCTGCACAAAATGTTTTAGTGATGGGAAGAAAAGGAAGGTAGACCACAATGCTGATCACTCTAAACATGTGTTACACTGAACTTCGCAGGAGACAGAGCAGTGAGCCAGGCTAGTTGGAGCCAGCATGGTTCCTATGGTTCCGGGCATTTCCAGAGCAGTTAAGCCACTCTCTGCTTCTCGGAGCCATATGAATTTGGTTGGACACTTGTCTAGATGAAGCTGCAGTGATACATAACAGTGGAGGCACTAGGGAGAAGGGCTCTATGGGTCCTAAAGACTAAGCCAGTTATTAGTCCCTGCTCTTTGATGTTGGCAAAGCAGCTGATTTTTAAAATAGTCCTCTGTACACGTAGAGGAAGGGAAGGAAATAGACTCTGTGGGTAGATTTAAAGATCAGGCGCCCATACAGGCACTCGGAGACATCAGATCTTCTGGCTCTATCTTAGCACTGGCAGCCTTCAATGAAACAGCTATGTTTTCAGACTGATATTCAAAAGAGCACCTGCATAAATCACGCCACAATTAAAGCCTCTGTTTCACAGTGCTCCTATACATTTCTGTAGAGATGATGGGATTTATGCATGTGCACTTATTTGCTTAATAAGTTCATTAGTAAATGCTTTTTCTGCTAAGTTAATTTCATAACAATTTAGTGGGTTAGAAGTACAATGTTTATAAAACTTAGAGAAATTCAGGAAAGTAAACAGATATTCAACATTAGGATTTTTCTTTCAGATTTGACCTGATTCAGTAGGTTACTCTGAGAACCATCTGCTTCAGAGAGATTTTAAAAAGACTATTCTTATGAGCAGTATTTTTTTTTTCTCTTGATTCTCAAAAATTAAAAACTTTGGAATTTTCTTCATTTTTTCCCCAGTATGATTTGTCTGAAAATTTTAGAATATTAACAAAAGTTTCAAAGCTATACTCTATAAATCTCTTTTACCTAATCTCTCATATTGTTTCAAGACCTTGTGTTTTGTTATACCCAATGGCAAAGATTTTAGTGACAAACAAATTCTGTTTACTTTTCTGGTGAATTTTCACCTTGCCATTTATTAGATTGACAATTTACTTTCACAATATTATTCATTATATCATTTCTCAGCTTAACTTCATCAACTCTCACAATAATTAGATTTTTTTTTTACCTTTTTCTTCTCTTTGCAGTATTTTATGACTAAATGTGAACTGTAGTACCATGTTTGATTTCTATATATTATTCACCTGTGCACTTATCATAAGTCCAGAAAGGTTCACATTTTGGTTCAGAAACTTTCCTCACATATATCACCATGCCTAACTTTTTAACATCCAAAGCATTGATTTATTTTTGCCCACTTCAGTAATGTGTAATGCAGTTTTGGTTTTAAGACTTGTAAAATCATAAGTTACAGAATTTCCTGTGTTAGTGTATAACAGATATGTTGTATTTATACACACATACCATACAAACACACAGAACATTAAGCCAGTTTTATTACTTGAGCAAAATGAAGGATACATGCATCTCATGGAAAATATTAAATTATGAAATAATTTTTAAAAGTTTTTGTGACCTATATTTTTATATATAAAAAACCTTAAGGAGTAGAGGACTTTTCCATGGTTGATAAAACTGCCATAGAGCGGAACGGAAGAAAACCCTCTTTAGACATGCCATTCTGTCAACATCAGCTTTTATACTTAAGGATGAGACTTAGTACAAACATGAGTCAGGAAATGCAGTTATACCACTAGTAGGAACTGTAAGTTGATATCCATGGGTCCTGAGGAGGACTTACTCTGAGGGGATTTGTGCTTCTAAAGTATCGTAAAGAATCAAAGAAAGCCCATACCATATTTTTAAGGGTGCTTTCCTCTTCCCCCCCCCCCCCCCCTTTTTATCCTCTAAAAGAGTTTTTTAGTTTCCCCAAAAATTGTTGGTGGCATTTATCTATTATCAATGTCTTTTAAATGTGAGAGGAGACTGAAAGCCACATGAAGTGTTAAATATTAAAGCAAGATCTAGATTTCATGAGTTCCTAGCACAAAACACATCCCTTCTCCACAGCTGATAACATGGGCAACATCTTTATTAGGAGCAACTTGGAAAAACATCTGAGTCAGGAGTTGCCTAAATGCTCATGTTCTTATCTCTGGAGAGCTGCTGGTTCAGGGCAACCATAAAAGATTCAAATTTAATTAAATGTTTTAATGACTATGAAGACTGTCTTGCCCAGTGAATATGCTTGTTTAAATATTTTGTTCTGTTTGGCACAGGAAGCTATAGTTATACATAAGGAAAATAGGTTAAGGAATTTGCAAGGGATATTGGCTGCAAGTGCAACAGTTCCAGCAGAGATTGATCTTCATCTTATTTGAAATGCAAATCTGAGATTGAATTTTATTGGGTAAAGCTAGCTGAGTAAAATAAATTCAGAGCATTGAGACTGGGACTCTTCACTTCCTGGAATATCTTATTACTTAGGTAATTATAACAAACAGGGTTATAGTATCTTTATCTGTGGGTTGGGCTCTAAATTATTATGAGCATGTGGCTTGGAAGGGATGAAATAATTTAGACTTAAGTCTATTTAACAGCAATAACTTTTGCTATTAACAATGAATGATTTTTACTGATTTGAGAAAAGTGTATTCTCTCCTTAGAATCCTGAAAAGGTGAGTTATTTCCTGTATTTTTTGCTATAAATTAATCTAAGTAGTTATGAAAATTAGAATGTTAAATATTAATGCTGATATTAAAACTTTTATTATTAGAAATAAACAATATTTTTCAGGTTTGCTAAAGATGAAAAAACCTGCTTTTCAAAATATATATGTTTTTATAAATGCAGATAACTTGGTATGTTTTGCCTCTGTTGATGTCACTAAAGAAATAAAAATAAAAATAATTGCCATTAAATAGCCAGCAAATATACATATTCTTTTTGTATCATTCACTATGCTTTCCAATTCGTGTGTTTTTTAGTCTACAACTACAGATAATTCTATAGAAATAGATCAGAAATGGTAACTGAAATCTCATGGGATCTGGGAAGCTACTTTCATATTATTACTAAGAACAGTCGAAGAAGGGAGTGTCTGGGAAAATAAGACTTGCCTGAAGCTCATGCAACAGGTTTGTCTAGAAAAAGATGTTCAGCAAGTAATATTACATTATTACACTAGAGCAAAGCACTTTTATGAATAAATCATGTATTTTTTGTCTTGCTGGTTTTACTCTAGCTTGATTCAGTTAAGCTGCAATTATACCGTGCATTCAGATGAGAAGGGAAGGAGGAGTATAGAAGGCTTAGTTAGGAGGAGATGGAAGGCTTAGATGTACTGGCATTTTTCAGCAAAATATTTTTTCTGTTTCATGTCAAGGTCTTGATAAAAAGTTTTGCTGCTACAAAATGTCAATGTAATAGTTCAGTATAGGGCAATCATACTATATTTGAAAGTTAGAAGAATGATAGTCTTGCATTTCCTTTTAATAATAAATATGAATTACTGTAGCTGCTTCAATTACACAAAGCAAAATCATACAATGCAAATAAGAATATGCATTACCACCTACCAATATATACTTTATACTATTTCTAAAATTTCTTTCTTCCTTGTAATCTTGAGCTGATCTGCTATCCTGATTTGCCAGCACAGAGGCTGGCCATAGTTTTGGGGAGGGAATGGATGATTTCTTCCTCATAAACTGCAGGATCAGGGTAGCCTAGGTGCATCTTTGACAGCTACTTACCAAAGGTGGATTTCCCTTTGCTGCAATGGTGGTTGTTGGTTATGGTTCTTTTGAGCTAGAAGAAATTTTGCTAAAGTGATTCAGATATCTCTAAAGTATTTAGTGAATCTGTTGAGCTACTATCATGTAAATGTGACAACAAAATATGGAAACCTACCAAAATCAACAAATTGAATAAACCTAGTTGAAAGGAGTATATTGAAAGTATAGATCACATAGATAAATGTTCTATGATTTTAACTTTGCCATCTGATTTATGACTTCCAAGATTACTTAATCTGAACATAATTTATGCTAAGTACAATTAAATA
>JAUBOD010000351.1:4389424-4400475 GCA_032353885.1 Nothura maculosa | reverse complement strand
AACTCTGTTATCTGTTTGCATCTTGCAACGGGAAACAACCAAAATAAGTAAAAGGCTCCTTCATGGCATGTTTTAATACCCTCTGCTAACAGCTAGGCGAATAGGAGTAGGTGGGAGGCAGATTACGTATAGATTATGTCCTTATTTCACTCTTCTTCTTCCAGCGATAACCTTATGTCACGCCATTTCTGCAATCTCCCCTTCTGAAAACAGCATTGCTGCATCACGTGATACCCTTTTCACATTTCCAAGCATATAGGAAATACTAAGTAATTATCAACATCTTGCAACATTTGTAACATGAGGAACACAGAACAGGAAAGAGGAGAGAAAGGGAAAAAAAAAAAAAAAAACAGTTGGAGGAAGAAAAAAGCCTAAGGACAAACTCGGTCCTACAGAAGGAATAGGAAACTCATAAATCCCATAGACCAGAGCATCCCACATTTGTTAGCTTAAAAGATTTCCCTTGCATCTGTATTGTAGAGTATATAAATATGGCATCTTATTATCACAAAACCCTTTAATTTTTTAATTTATATCACACCACTACTATCAATAACAGCATTAGGAGAACTTCTAAGCTTAGATATACAACTGCAAGCTGCCTAGTGTCAGAAAGACAGCAGGCCTCACTGATCTCTTTCCCGCTTATAGCAGCCTATTAGCAGTAAGTATTAGCAGCAGCACAGACAGATTAAGGGCGAGTGATCGCTATTTATTTTGTTGCCAGAAAAACATTAGGAAAGTTCCTGCAGTATTTTTTCACCAGTAATGTACACCAGGAAGCTATATGTGAAATAAGATCCAAAAATCTGTACATTTCACTGAAATAAAATACTTCCCTTCTCTTCTCCTGTAATTTGGCATCTTTACCTGGTCATCAAATCTAGCAATTTATCTACACTAAAGGAAACAAAATTTTACCTTTATAATTAAATCAACATAACCTTTTGTCTCATCACTGGAAACTGGGGTATAGGCTCGGATCACCAGATTACCATTGATTTTTGCAGAGAGGTAAACATGTTGGCCTAGGGAAAAAGAATTAAAATCTGATTATCTATTCTTCATCCCCTGGTTTCAAGGTTTTTTCAGACCTGGGGGTAAGAAAGGGCTGAAATGGGTTAGAAAAACAGGTATTTTAACACTTCAAACATAAGCAATGAAAGAAAAATTCTTTACAATATAAAAGCTGTATCAAATATCTACTCTGTTAGCCTCCGAATCTAGACAGAAAAAAAAGTTTATGTAAATAGCTACACAATCCATGAGTTATGAAAACCATCATAATCACAGTACATATCACACATACACATGCACACACACTTCCCTTCCAAAGAGCCAAAGGGCAGATCCTTTTCTTCAGCCACAATTACTGAAGTGCATAGCATATGCCTCTTACCTTTGTCCCTAAGAGATATTAGTTGTGATCCAAAGGCTCCTTTAGCTAATAACAATTTTTAAAAAAGTCCAGCATGACAAGTTTGGTTTTTCCCAACTGATGTAGCCATATTTTTTATGTTACCTAACTGTGTATTATGCATCACACCAGATACATACTGTTGAAAAAGAAATCTATTAACAACCATAACTTCCACAGGCTTTTCCAGTTTAAATAACCAGTCAGTAGAAAGCACAAAACTTTCTAGAAATTCAACCATACAATATCCTTATAGTACCTACTTTGTGGGATTTCCTTTCTGTAAATAGGTATGGAATTTAACTAACTAAAATGCACCATTTGGACTGGTGCAGACTGCTCAGCATCAGTTCAGCTCATGTTCTTTTTCTCAGAAATAGTCTGATTTCTGTAACACGGTAAAGCAGAGGAACACTAGTATGTTACAGAATCACATATTCTGAAAGCACTAGAAAGTAGGAAATTTATAATAAAATAGCAATACAAAACGTTTGTTACTCATTCACAAGCACCGTCTACACTTTGATCCTGGAAAAAAAAGCAGAAGGCTAAAATCCCCAGAGAGTAATCTGGTCTGTGCCAAGTTTCAGCATCTTATCCCTACATTCTTAAGAATAAGCCTGGGACAAGTGTGAACACGCACTACGGAGCACTTCTTACATTAATTCACTATTTATCTGTTTACACAGGCAGTCCAATTACACTTTCCCTTGCAAGGCAGGAGAAAGCCAGGCACAGCATGCAAGAGCAGCTCTCCCGGTAGAAACGGGAAGATCTGGAGATGCTTGCAAGACAGCAAGCAAAGCTGTCAGGCACGGTACAGCACAAGCAGGCCTACCTTATCTGCCAAATCCAGAGACCAAAAAGGGAGACTTGCCCCTACATAGATATATGGTTAATTTGAGGTTCAAGGTTCAGTGCCACCTGTTTGAACAGGACACAGGAAAGAAAACTCTGCCAATCCTCATCTGAAATGAACTTAATGCTATAGAAACCAAGCCAAAGTGGGAAGTATATAATGCATGCACATAAAACACCTTGAATATTGCAGGATCTTTTGCACAGAGTAATTATATTTTCCCCATTGCTCTGCATACATTATTTACAAGCTTCCAAGGCAGAAGAATTGCTCTTTCCTCATCGAAGGGTGCACAACTATAAGCACCCGCCAGGTATTTTAATTACTACAGCTAAGGTACAAAAACAACAGAGCACACCAGAGACCAAAACCAGAATATAAATAAGCAGCATTAAAAACCTGAACAGACACCATCCCATTTGTGTCCTGACTAGCTGGTAATTCAGGTCCCAGCTCAGCTTCACTGCTGTGACTCCAAAACTATATCATACAATTTAGCACAGGAACAAAGTGCACACAAAAGATAACATGACCCACAGTGAAATTTTAGCATTTCTCTCTGGCACAGTAGCTTTCAGATACAGTTTTTAACTCCCTGCTCTGCTGAGTACTATATTCTCATCTTGCTTGGAGAAAGAAGTTAGAAGAATCAGACCTATGAAAAGAGGTAATAAATCCCAAGATCTTAAACAGAGACATGTTTCAGTACCTACCTACTGGCAATCCCAATACATTCTCAGAGGATGGCAGCCCAAAACGGAATTTCTTAGTATCATGACTGATGTCCTAATACAAAAAAAAAAAAAAAAAGGCATGGAGACACCAAAAGAGGTCACTTCAAATTCATCTCCAAACCATCAGGAGGTGCTTTTTCCTTTCCCTCCTCCTCTAGGGGGCCCCGTGCAGCCCTACCTGCTTGCAGGGTCCCCGCTGCACCGCGGGGCACCCACCTCGGAGCGCAAGGCGGGTTTCCCCCCGCCGCCGAGCCCGGGAGCGCCCGCCACCAACGGCCGCCAACGGTCACCAACGGTCACCTCCCTCAGCCAACGGCCGCGCGCGCGACCCCCAACCGCCGCCCGGCCCGGGCCAACGGTCGGCGCACGTGACCGCACCCCCCTCCCCCCCGCCCCGCTCCGACCAACGGCCGCGGCACCTCCTTGAGCAGCAGCGGCAGCGGGTACTTGGCTTGCGGGTCCCGCAGCGTGACGGGGGGGCCCTTCCTCCGCCGCCCGGCGCCCCGGGCCAGCAGCAGCGCGGCCGACACCGCTATCACCACCACGGCGATGGCCACGGGCGCAACCTGCAAAAGAGCAGCGGCGGCGCTCAGCGGCGCTGGGGCAGAGCGGCCCGCGCCGCTCGCCCCGCGCCGCTCTCACCGCCGACGCCTCCATGTCCGCGGCGCCGCTCCCGCTGCCGCCGCTCCTGCAGCGGCGCCCGGGCCCGCCCCGGCCCGCCCCCTGCGAGGCTGCAAACCCCAAGGCTCAAGCCGAGCCACGGCCTCGAGGCGGGCGCCGGGACCGCCTCCCCGCCGCCTCTTACCGCAACTCCCATCGCCGAGCAGCTGAACCGCCGATGCAGCAGCTCTGCTCCTGCCGCCGCTCGCCACAGTCCGGCCTGGAAGAATATCCAAGCGGAAGCGCTCCAGGCACTGCCGCACAGCCCTCGAGTCAAACAGCACCGCTCACAAGCGAGGGAGGCTTGTGCCTTGTGAGCTCGTGCCAGCGTGCTCAGATAAAACTGATTTTTATGCACAAACACGCGCCCTCCAGATTGCAAAGCCTAATGAAAGACCACTAGGCTTGCACAAAAAGCAAGGCTAGAAGTAAGGCATGGATTGCAAAGCTTGGGCACCAGGGAGAGGCAGCACTCTGCCCTTTGCTTTGCTGTATTCTCCCCAGAGTGCACATTGCAGTACAGTCCACAGTCCATGTTGACAATACTGTCAAACAGCCGATTGACAGTAAAATCAACTAGGGAAAAGGGTCAAAAAATTATTTCCTATTTTCTTCTCCATCCACTGGGCAAAAACTTGACACAGCACTAAACTATCATAACAGCAAACCATTAGGTATCTACGGGTTTCCAAATGCTTTCCCTACCAAAAGATGGGACCAAATATTGTTATGGCATCCATAGACTGCAGAACAGGAGTCCAGAGTTGGTGACACACAGAAGCCAAGCACAAGTCTCTGGAGTCCATGTCCGTGCTACTAGGTTCAGACTAGTTTGTCTAAAATAAAAGGATGCCCACAGGATGCAAATTTCTTTATAAGGAGGAAAAAATAAATAAACAAAAGAAAACTCAATCAATTCTACAGGGAAAGCAGGCCAGGAGTAGTTTCTCAGTGTGCCAAGTTACAGACAGTGGTTCAAGAAGGAACAAAAATAATAGCTTTGCTGTATTAGTTTTTGGAATGTTTATATTATGACCACTAGAAGGAATTGACATCAAAATGTACCCACTTTTCTGTGTTACTGATTATGGAAGTCCAGAAGGTTTACAAGCACCATTCTCTTGTAATCCTTCTTTTATTATCACTGTTCTTTCTCATGTGACTTCAAAGGCAAGAGAATCAATAACAAAATGTAATGCACTCCTGTATCACACAGGCTGCAGAAAACAGAGAGGCTGAGGGAGATGTTATATCTCTCTTAAAGTAAATTAGCTCTTTAAGTCAACATTACAGATGACCACTACCTTTAGAATATCAAAGTTGAGGAACTACAGGCCTGAGCAACTCATTTTCCATAATTTCAGGTATTATCTTCTCCCACTGAGGTGCTATGACCTTGCATTTTCTTACAATAAGGTAATGGTACAGTTGGCAGCTGCTTTCCTCAGTGATGCCACCCTATTTTCACAGGGCAAAAAAAACACTAGGCCTCTCTGAAAGAAACATAAAGAAGCATTAAGAAGCATAAAAACAAAGGCAATAGAAAAAAGAAACATTGTTATTTCTCAGAATTTATCCCCAAGCTCACAGCATTTTGGAATTTTAGTCTGCTTTTAAACTAGTATTAAAGTGGGCTTTTAAGGTACTTCACAATATGACAAATAATTGCCCAGTTGGGCAGTTAACAGCAGCACTTTTGATAAGAAGTATTAACCTACCCTCATGACCACAGCTCAGTCTTTGAGTAAGGAAAAGGCAGGGAAGGGGTCTTGCAGAACCTGGGGAACACGTGGCGCACATACCTTGACACAGGGGTAGGACACCCAAGAAGCTCCGAGCCTGCTCTGCTCTCGCTCCTCTGGCTTCCTAGGCAGGAAAAGGAGGAGGTGACTCAGTAAGGAATTATGAAACACGTGACTCCAAGAAGATTATGCCATAAAGCCCAAGATCAACAGTGTTTCTAACATCAAGTGTCAGTCTATACGGCCAGAATTCAGATTTCAGGCAACAGTTACTTGCTATACAGTCCTATCCTGGGACCTGCTTTAACAATGAACATGTAATCTCTTTTTTTGTGATGAAGATGTCCTCTTTCCAACAGAAGTGACAAAAACGTAACCTGCAAACGTCATCTAAAGGGTGTATCACTGGCAATGCATTTGGAGTGCTAGCTCACCCATGCAAGCACACGTGCATACAGACCATTCCTCAGCAGAAAGCCATTGCTCACAGATGCTTGTATTAACCAAGGGTCAGAGCAATACCTTTTAAAGAATATGTATTTTCTAATTCTAAATTTTTGAGTGCAGTGCCAGTACACAGTGCAACGAGTCTTTGTTGCTTCCATACAACGTTACAAAAAAGACATTTCAATCTGGCATGCCAAGAGAAGATTTTTATCCAGGTCTTAAGCACTTGGGGAACCTGATTTGCTTTTGAAACTAGTACCACACCTTTTGACTGTGGGGTGAACAAACACCCCATGCAACTGGAAAGTAATTCAAGTGAGTTGGGGTGGGGATGACTTTAGGTACATAGGAAGCAGGATCTAATCATTGGGTACAAAAGTGTTGTCATATACATAGATTTTTTTAAAGTTCTCCTGAGTTTTTTTTTTCTCCTCACATAACTACTTCTAGTTTAGCCGCACTTCCCTAGCATCCATTCCTATAAATCACATCCATAATCCACTGCGGTGTATGTGAAATGCCCTTCTTACAGCAAACAGCCATGCAATACACTCTAAGGTGTATGCAGCTGCCTTGCAACTTTCAAATCCTTGCATCTTTTGCACAGAAAAAGAATTACTTTTGCAAAACATCACAGTATGTATACTGATTAGCTGCATGAACACACATTACTAATGCCAACTTCTTAGTCCCAAATTCCTTCTTTTTATTTTCCCAAAGTCTTATAAATCACATGCATAAATAATAAGTTGTAAAAGTATATGGAATCTGCTGCAGTCTCAAGCATAAGCAGCAGAGACTCTGCTGCTCTGAGCAAACAGGTATATAGATCTCCCAGCCCACTCGTATTCCAGCAGAGATTACTTATGTTTCCTGAAAGACAGTAACAAGACATTTGATTTTGTAACATATAAAATACAATTCCATTATATGAACTCCATCAGAAGTATTTTTTTTTATTTTTTACTCAGATTGCATTTGCATCACAAAACATTTCATATTTGCATTACTGAAAGGTCTTGGCAGCTTATGACTAGTAAGATGCAACAAACAAATCTAGCCTACTTGTAAAGCCATAGTAGGAGAAATATGAAAAGTCAACATCATACAGTCCAGGAAAAAGGAAGTATCCTAACAATCAAATCATATATAAATAATCTAAGATAGTAGCCCAACTGATACACCTGTAAGTGCGTGGCTCCCATCCTGCTCCTGTTTTAAAATCTTTGAGTCAAACAGCCATTGAGTCAAAAGGCTTGATTGCATTTACAAACACTAAGACCTGGCACAGCACCATTTGCAAAGATAATTGGAAGATGTCATCACAACTTCTTGTGTAAGCAATCATTTTGGCATTAAAATAACTGCTATTTGCCTTTAAGTGTGCTCAGTTTACAGTGCTTGCATTACACAGCACCTGCTTAACTATAGTTATCTACAGCTTAATTAGAATATTTCTCAGGTCTTGCATGGTGTCAGAGCTCTTTGCCTGGAATGCTTGTATTTTCAAACACTTTTATACATTTGAACAGCAAAGTATTTCTTAAAATGGGACACAATACAGACTGTTTTCATTACTTAATGAAAGCCTGAGCAGTTTTGGAGGTGCCATCTCTCTTACTACTACCTTGTCTTGCAATAGCAGTAAGGCCTTCTCTGCATTTGGTAACTTCTACAAAAAAGTACAAATTATACAAAAGAGCCAGAAAAATGAGTATTTCACACTGCACTGCAATTCAGCCTCCTTGTTGGAGCAGCTGTTACCATGTTATTACAGGTATCAGTGGCCAGTTTTCTCAGCTGGTAAGAATATTTTAACACTTAAAACAGTGAGGTGAGGTCACAAGGACTATTGCTTGGGTGCATTAAAATATACCCTTTTCCCAGCAATTGAGTTGATTGACATCACTAATCTCTACACAATATTTTCATGTTCCTCAGGTATTCACTATTATCGTCACTGCCCAGGTCCTTTCAGAGCCACAGGTAATGCTCCCATTGACCTTAATAACAGTCTGTTAGTCCTGTTTTGCGTGGGTGCTTATTTCACCTCATACTTGCAGCATTTTATACCCTTGTGTACCATGTTCAAGGACATCCTTGACATATGGCAGTTTATCTTCCCCTCTCCTTTCTTTTAAAACATTCAGACTTTCAGAAGATTTCAAGTAACTTATGCCAAGAACATGCATTTAAGGCCAAAGTCTCCATTCAGGTAAATCAGTAACTTCACTGAAGCAAGAATCAGCTACTTTGGAATCTATTCACCAAGCATGAACTAATACACGCTCACCAAGTTCCACTTTCAATGATACTTGTGTTTTGGAAGTGTCTGACAATGTGTCCAGCAGAACTGCTGCTTTGACTATTACACCACAAAAATGGGAAGACCTACAAAAACAAGAAAGAACAGGGTATGCTTCACAAACATGATCAAACAAAAACAGTCAGTAAGCTCGTCAAAAGGGACTTCATCATCATGCATCAGTTCCCTCTTCCCAACCACGAGCAAAGCAGTAGTGAGGCCAAGTACTATTCATCAATAAGAGACATGTAGTAAAGACAGGAACAATGCATCCTGACAAAATAACATTTTCAGAAATGACTACTGATTTGGACTTCCCTCTTTCTGGGCACTCAGCTAGGATATTTTTAAGAGCTGGGATTTCAGGAAGTGTTAGATCCTACAAAAGGCCTCCAAAAATCATCGATCAGCAGAAAAGGATTATCTTTATTTTTTCGATACTTACCACTACTATTAACACTCTGCTTGATCCAGTCAACAAAAACACCAACATTGGTGTACACTCCTGGGTAGCTTTTCTTTCCACAGCCCAAGCCCCAGCTAGTGATTCCATTAAGAGTATAAAGTCCCAAGTCTTCTTCTGAAGGACAAACTAATGGGCCACCAGAATCACCCTATGCAAGGACAAAGGGCTTTTGTTACAAGCTAACATCACTCCTTATTTTCTTTAAAAACATTATTTCAGCTATGACAGTCTGCAGCTGTTTATGTGTTTGGATCTAAATACTTTCAAAAGGTAGAAAAAGACAGAAGTTCACCACTACTCAAGAATTGTACCTTGTCATGTAATGGGAGTAATTAAAACCCTACAATTAAGGACTTTTTTCTCTGTGAATCAGATACAGCTGGTTTGGAAAGCAGTGGCTCTTACTGATATTTTAACTCTTGTCATTTCAGAACACATTCAGAACCATACCCTAAATGGGCAGAAAATAAAGTTCATGTGTGCAACTTACTGTGCATGAATCCTTGCCTTCTTCCAGAGGGAATCCAGCACAGATCATCTTCTGGGTTACTTTATTGGGAAGGTTTACGTAATAGCTCTGACATGCGTCCAGCACCAGTATGGGGACCTCAAGCTGATGCAGTTTTTTCCCCTTTTCTCTGTCTTGGAGTAAAAAACATCTCAGAAGCCAGCAAAAGCATGAATTCAAGACACAATGCCTGCCTCACTTGCCATCACAAAGATGAGGGATGAAAAACACCTCCAGGGTGCCTTGACTTATACAGGCAAAGACTTAACACATCAGCTCTGCAGGAACCCAAGCAGAGAAATTACAAAATCCAAGACGGTTTTCAGGACAGAGCCCCCACAGCTGCCTACCTGCCGGGCGGGCGCCCCATCCGGTGACAACGCAGAGCCTCGAGGGCCGCAGCGCCGCGTCCGGCGCCGGCAGGCACACGGGCTGCACGTAGCGGTTCAATTCCAAGGGCTCGGACAGCCGCACAAGGGCGATATCGCAGTCCATGGTGGTCTTGTTAAAACTGGGATGTATAATAAGCTGCTTTACTGTCCTTTTCTAGGAAAGGAAGAACAACATCTTTTTATGACTTACTTCGAAATTTGAGGTTTGAAGAATTTTAGTTTTATGCGTTTCCAACCATATATGTGATGTCTTAAGAGGGGGAAATGTTTAAATGTTTAAAATTCCTGGATACTGAGCTTTGGACATAATTGCTGGCACAGTTCTGTGGTGGTACAAAATTGGCAGCTACAGAAAAATTGTGGCACAAATGAAGATTAAAGATAGTAACAATTCGTTACATTGGGAAGATCTGAGATCATTTGGGACAAAAACTATTTGAGGTCATAACTATTAAAATAGTTTAAGATGGATTTGCATTTTATTATTAAGCATAACTTATAATACCTGTCTGTATTCTTGCTCTGCAAGATCATGAAGTCCTGTGACCACCGTCCATATGTCTCTGTATGGTTCCCTCAAAATAAATAAATAAAAAGAAAGAAAAAATAAGAGAGTAGAAAGCAGAGGGAGGTACCTTCTCAGGCTGGTTGAACAGCTTTCATGGAACTTGAGAAACTTATAACCATGAGGGCCAGTCCTGGCTGAATGAATAATGTTGTCCTACAGCCAATAATCATGTAAGGCCACCTTGCCCTCAGTAACATCTAATGACATTTTAGAAAGTATTTTAGAGTCCAAATTATTTACAGATTGAATACTTTGCCAATCTTTTCTGAATTTGCAAGCTTCAACATATGCTTTTAAATCTTACCTGGTCTTTTAAACCTGATCAATTTTATAGAAATAGCTTACTACCACTGTGATTGCAGTATGTATGCAGGCAGCAAACAAAAATCCTACGCCAGTCTAAGCTTGAGAACCACTAAGGTCAGAACCACCACAGAGCAGAGACACTCAGTGCAGCCACAGACCATCCTGGAGAAGGGTTCCCACCACAACACTCACTTTGATCCAAAGCAGTGAGCAGCTGTGACAACCCATTCTTTGGCAAGAACTGCTCCTCCACAGATATGCTCATCTGAAATCTGTATGCTGACTTGCCAAGGCCACGAGTATGGTACAGCTTCTTCACCTCCAATCACCCTACTGAAGAGGAACCGGGGCTGATTTGAAGGCATTCCACAAATACCATCTAAAACAGAGAGGATTTATATTTAAAGAAATTTTTGTAAGATGAGATTTACAAAAGAAAGGAGCAGCCCATCTACAAGGCAATCTGCAAGCTATCCTATTTTTTTTTCCTATCCTCCTTTTTTCCCCCTAAATCCCTCTTTCGACATTGCATCTAAATCGCATCTAAAGATCTAAATAGTCAGAGAGAGCAAAAGGAGATGATCTCTGCAAAAACACAGCTTTACTATGGAGAGAACAATGGCTTAAAAAGGAGTACTTTTAGG
>JAUBOD010000351.1:4365655-4389005 GCA_032353885.1 Nothura maculosa | reverse complement strand
ATATTCATATCTTTAAGCTCTTCTTCACTATTCGAATTCAAAATATGTAAATCTAGCAAACAACAAGAGAAAACATGCTAACAGGGTGTCCCAAGTGATATTTTTATACTAACCACTCTTATTTATTTTCATTTCTGTGGAAGGAATCGCTTCCTACAGCAGAAATCTGTGCTATTACATCATCAGATGGTTAAAGCACAGTTTCAAATGCATAAAAATGCTATGACACTAAACAAGTCTCTGAGATTTAGGAGACAGTCATTACTTCTCTCTACCCACTCAGTAGATCTTCAATAGGTTCACAAAGTTCTTTTACTGAAGAGCTTCCTAATTAAGAATCCCCTAAAGCAAAATTCAGATTCACTGAAGAACCCAATGTGCTGCCTCAAAGTGGCAAACTCTCAGGTTACTTCTACTACCTGCAACAGGAACAAAAGAGATTGTAGCTCTGAATCCTCCAAAGGTCTCTGTTTCATCAGAGTGAAAGACAATCAGCATCATATCAGAGGAACTCAGAACAGGTGCTGGTAGAGCAAATCCACAAGACTTAGCTAAAGATAAATAAATAAACAAATAAACAGGAGATTAAAATACACTTTTACATGATTTTCTCTTCCAGTAGCAGGCAATCAGTATTCATTGTACTCCAGTTGTCAGAGAGTAAAAAACAACTATGCATAACAGAGGAGCAGATAAAAAGACTGAGCCTGAAGGACTCTTTTCTATTTTTCAGATAGAATTTACATATCATATCGTATTTACAAACGCACAAAGCTGTGTGTTAGCTGTGTGTACATATCTAAGCTGTTAGATATGTATTTGATTCAGTATGCAGAACAGAAAACGCAGTGCATGCAAGTACTTTTCAAGGTACTCAGACTAGTATCCATAATATCATCTGAGATTCTAAGGAGCGATTAGTCTACTTAATTTTACACCGCAAAATAGAGGTAAGTAGAAATACTGAGTAATGGATCATCCCCAAATCAGCATATTAGGTGGAAAATCAAAAGCCAAACCTATTTCCTCCTCTTTTCCTGCATCTTCGTACACAGTCACAGCATCGTAAGAGCAATTTTCATTCTCTTCTACTTCAAAAAACTGATAGGTAAGCTTTAAAAAGAACAGAATCTGTTTGTAAAGCTTTCAAAGAGAAATTCAAAGACTTACTATCAGTCTTTAGTGTTTTCAATGATTCCTTTAGAATCTGGGGTTCGCATCATTCAGACCTCTCAGAGGTGATATGTAGCAAACTACATTTGCCAGAAGAACTTCTTATAATAAAATTTAAACTGAGTAATCCTATTTTACTATCATCTAAAGGAGAAACCAAAACCCATCTGTCTTTCAGGGTGAAAAGCAATTTCTCCCAATTGCATCCACCAGTTTTATTCAAGGTTATGTTGCTAGATCTTGCTTTCCTTAGCTGCACGATTTGCATGTTGTTAACTAAAGAGTACCCCTTCCATTCTGTAGATAAAAGAAGAGCCCATAATATACCTTGATTACATGATCTTTTGGAGCAAAAATAACCCACTGACAGTTTGCCAAGTTGCTGTACTGCTCTGGATAGTGCATGCTTTGCAGTACTCCTTCTTCAAAAAGGACAGCTAAGGACTCACAGCCAGAATCTGCAAATCCAAAGGCAAACAAAAATGAAAACACAGTAATTTCCTATTAAATCATTCACACACACACACAATTCACAGAATAAAATATATTTTGCTGCTTTCACATAGGTTAAAGAGGGCAGGTATAGAAAATGAAAATGTTTCATCTGTTCCCAGGCAGATGGTGATTTGACCCACAGCTGTAGCATTCCTCCTTTGCTGCAGTCAGGACACTGCAGTGACAGGTGCCTGTGCAGGGCCAGACAAGAGCAGGACATGTTTCCGAACTTGCCCACATGCTATCTGTCTTGGGAAATAGGGAATGAGATAGAATCTAACATAAAGTAGAGGATAGAACAAATATAGGAGGGCTTTTCTCAAAAGCATCTAATAACGCCCAACTCTTTCTGGCATTCCAGTCTCTCCATTACATTTCTATATAGAAAAAGCATAGGAGCTTCCTCCAACTCATTTTCTTAAGAACCGTTTTTTCAGGTCACCACTCAGGAGTGCAGTATGGCAGACAGATATATCACTTAGACTTACCAGGAAGAGTATCTGGTGCAACAGCTGTGTAGGTCATAGAAAACCCAGTTCCATTATTCTTGCTGTCAGAAACAAATTTCAGCCTTACGCTACTGGAGCCAATCAAAATAGGTAATGGAAGATCTCCTCCACAGAATTTCCCTGAAATACATTATTAGAGAACAATCACTGTTCAATATCTTCAGGAATTTGAGAAATCTACAAGTACTATTTTTGTAAATCTCCAGACACAGTATTTGTTTATAAAAGATTATAAAAGAATGAAAAGGAAATTGCCTGTCATCTATATTCTTTATATTAGCCCATCAGCCAAAAACGGATGGTATTAAAATTTTACATCCTTGACATCAGTAAGCCATGCACTAAAAGTTCCCTACAAGGTATTTTTTCCACTCTTTTTTCCTACCATCCTCTTGTCTTTTATTTATTTATTTATTTACATATAAAAATCTCATATGCTACAATGCATTCAAGATGAAAATGAAAGTAACAAAAAAATCAAATGCAGTGTTGTCACTGGGCTTAGCAGATCATTTCAGCAACTCACCAACAAGCCTGTCATCCTCTGAATAGAAGGATAAAGAATCATAGTCACAAAATGTTTCTGACTCTATATCGAAGTGGGAAAAATGAAGCAATATATAATTCCCTTCTGGTGCAAACACAGTCCATAGACACAATCTGGAATGACAGAGGATTTTTTGTTCTAAAAACTGCAACAAAGTAAGAGCTCACAGTTACTATGAACTGCTTCTTGGAGAGACTGCATTTTGTCTACTTACTGGTTGTTTTGATAAAAATCCTCTGGACTTTCAGGAAACTGTAATTCTCCTTCACCGCTGGGGAGATTGCCATCGTGCGCACTACAAAATGCTGCACACGGTAGAGTTAAAATGAAATAGCAGAAATCAGGTTTAATACATAGGCAATCACCTTACACCAAAAAAAAAAAGTGCATTTGAAACATACATTTGCTGTGTTTTGACAAATCACGCGATATACGTTCCTCACTTCATAGATTACACAACAGTCCTTTTGAAAATTATTATTCAAGTTCTGATGCATGCAGAAACTTAAAAATATTGTACTCACCTGTGGAACTTTTCATTTTCAGATCTAAATACAAGTGGGAAAGAGAAGGAGTGGAAAAGAATAAATTACTTTGGTTTTGTACTCACAATAGACTTCATTTTTATCAGTGTGAAATGGCAATTCCACACCACCTGCAATGTGTCAAATTCCAATGCTTTTCGGGTACCCTGTGTCCCTAGGCTTGCCCTTATACAACTTCAGATAACACTGGCTTTGGAAAAAGCAGCTCTGGAGCAGCTGCTGCTGGAATTAATGGTGCATTGTCAGGCCACTGGTCAGTGTGAGCAGCACCATCCTTCTCTGTGCCCTTGCTGAGCAAACACCATGCAGGGCAGGGAAGGGAAGGGCAGCAGAGCCCAACTGTAAGAGTCACAGCAGTGAATGGGGGCACTGAGCCTGGTGGCCATGGACCAGACCCTGTACACCAGCGTGGCAGAGCAGGCAAGAGAAACCCAGTGTGCTGCAATTCAGAACTATGTCCTGGCTAAGCGTTCCTTGGAAATCCTCAATAAAATTTTTTTTTTTTTTACATTGAGAACAAAAAGGCTTTCAGAAGTTAAAGCCTTTTCAGTTCTCTATCGCTATAAGTGTTTCTATTTTTTTTCCAGTCACAAGTTTGCTAATAGGAAGTTTTGCTATTTTTTCCCCTCCAAACTTATTTCTTTTCGAGCTCTTTGCAGTTCTGCATTATTCCACAGAAATTTTAATGCAATTTCCAGTATCTTTTAAAGAAAACAGCCCCTCAACAGATTGTCATTTATATCTCCAGCTCTACAACTTTAGAAATCACAGAGAATCCTCATCCTGTTCATCTTACATAGGTAGCTTGCAGCCCGCAAAACAGTGTGATCAAATACGCTTCTTAAAGTATCACCTTTCCCTGCCTACCTTTATGCCCAACTCGTCTCATTTTAGATGAGAAAAATAGCAAATCATTTCCAAGTGGTGTGTATGCATTTCCTGACACTTTCTAACCAGTGAAGTTTAAAGATAAAGTTCCAGGCTAGCTGGCTGGATGGATAAAAGAACTCCTTCACTACTAAAACACAAGTGTGTATATATAGTCCAGACAGAGGTCAGAGTGTAAAATTTACAATATTTGATTGTTTTTGACAATTGCCAATCATACTTAAATAGTAATACCAGTGATCTTTAAAGGCATTGTGAGAAGCTATAATACTTTGTCAGGAAGTATGAGGAAAATAAGTACAAACCTTGAAGATCCTAAATTTAAAAGAAGTACTATTACAAGACAGAAGAGTTGGTACAGAAGACAAATTATTTTTGAGACTTTTTACCAGTACTCATATTTTCCTGAATCCAGGGCAGCAGTGCACTGAGGTCTGTAAAAATCCCTGGAGATCCTCTTCTGTAATGGAGCTTCTTCTCGTTACTCACCCAGCCACGAGCACATCCCATGCCCCAGGAGATGACCCCGGCCAGGACCCAGGCACCGTGCCTGCGGCGGCACAGGAGAGGACCCCCGGAGTCTCCCTGCACAAAACAAGCATGAACCTAGGATCAGCTCTCCTCACATAAGCACTCTGTGCCCAACACTGAGCCAGCCTCCAACAGTTTCTCCAGCTTTGTTTTAGACCATACTGTCAAAACTACCCTACAAAATGAACTATGAATCATTAAAAAAAGTGAAGAAAGACTTTTTGATTGTGTTTAGTTAGGATTTTTATAAAGGAAGACTAATTGCCTCAAAGGTACATATCTACTTTATTTCAGCATTAAAGATGGAACAAGGAGTTTTTTTCTTCCATTTCATTTTATAATGCATGATGAACAATCACTCCACTTTCATTTTACTTCTTTTCTTTCCTGTAATCAAGACAATATTTTCTTACCTTCCTCCTGAGAACTTTAGCAACATTCTGGAGTTAGAAAGTCATAAATATTATTGCACTGAGATACACTACAAAAGAAAGTGCCTTCAAATCACAATTACTCTCAGGACTCTGTTGTACAATGCATGCAATTATTAAAATGGGATCATATAATAAGTAGATTCCCCCCTACAAATCTTCTTAAAGAATTTGCACACTGAATGAATACATCCCCAAAATTGCCATACACAGCACATCTATTCATTCATTCACACAGCATTTTGAGTGTCTGAGAAACACTTGTCCATACACAAGGCCCTCTCCTCAGCTCACCTGGCAGGCATCTTTTCCTCCATCTGGAAATCCAGCACATAAAATAGTGTCATCTTGGATAGGTTTCCTTAAAGTTGACAATACTCTTGAACACTCTTTACTGTTTAGGATTGGTAGATTGACCTCATATAATACCGGAGGTAGCACTCCATCTGAAACACAGGCACACAAAAAAGGATTTGCTCAAAAGAAATAGTGAAAGGTAAAGTTAACCTTAATACTAGTGCACAAAAAGATATGAGCTGCAGTCCTGCTTGAGGACATTTTTAATGGTCATATTAGCCAGTTACATGTGCATGAAAATAAGTTGTTTTACTTGAGGAAATCTAAAAGCGTCTCCAATGTTAAATAGAGGTCCATATATTATAGTGAGTTATTTTGAGGTAATTCACACATAGACATAAACAATTCCTATGCCTAGTTGATGGTTCCTCCTGGTCCATAGCCCATTTAAGCTTTTAGTTTCAGAAATAAGATGTTTTGGTGCAATCTTCAAGAAAATAAAGTGAATGAATAAAACCAGCACGAGAACTTCACTGAGCTGAAAACACCTGCCTGCTACATAGAGATGGGGGTGTTGTAGAAATCATTGTCCATTGCAAGAGAAGGAAGAAATAAAGAAACAAAGATTAATGCAGACACTGTGAGAGAACAACTCCAGTAACTTACTCTCACGCAAGCGGCCCCAACCACAAGCAGTGCAGATAAATCCTGCTTCAAACTTTTCACCGGGATCAGGAAGACATGCTGGCAAAACTGATGTACCTGTGGCAGACAGACATGGAGTTGCTTAAAAAATACTGGAAAGAAAAAAAAAGAAAGAAAGAAAGAAAAAAAAAAAAACACCCTTTTTTCCTTATCCAGTTCTTCAAAGATAAGGAATATTCTCATTCATGTGGCATCTGAAGAATGCCACAAAGACCAGACAGTCTGGCCTTTGACAATTTTTCTATGCTGTTACTGCATAGTGTATCAGAAAACCAAACAGCAGCTCTCAACATCTTTGTGATGCAAACTTGAATCTACCGAAGAGCAACATATTATTTCAATAGTTTGGACTCCTCTCTGCACCTCAATATCAGGTAAACCTGAAGAGGAACAGCATTTCAAAAGAAAAAAAAATGCCTGTAAGACAAAGCTACTCTACATCTGAGAAATAGCTGGAATATGGGTGAGGAAACAGAAACAACCTCTTCTGTCATTTTTCTCTTTCCTTAGAGCTTCCAAATGGACCTTTCAGTCAGTACTAAAAAGATAATCCCATGCAATCGGCAGGAGGGAAAAAGGGAACAAACAGCAGAGGGTGCAGAGACAGGGAGCACTGTGATATGCTCTGAGCTCTGGCCTTGCCTTTGACCAGCTCTACTGTTCTCTTGATGCAGAAATACATACACCTCCACATACACCTCCAGATCAACAGCAAACACAAATATCCTACACTTACTTGGCCAAATATTAATATTCTATGTACAAAGAACAATACCTTTTTCTTCAAGGGAGCCTTAAGTCTCCATAAGATCATTAAATAGAGCTGATATATCTTTCTGACTTACCTCCAGTATTTTAAATACTCCAGTTGCACACTACTTGGGAAAATTGAATTATATAATACGGTAGCTGAGAAATTGGTATGAACTCAGTGTCAAGACTTTTCATGGCATCTGGGAGAAAGGGAGGCTATGGCCTTACTGAAGTTGAAGGCTCCATCCAGCTTCAGAAGGGCAATATCATAATTCATCGGTCTCCTGGGGTCAAACTTCGGATGCTTAACGACATATTTAACAGGCAGTGTCTGCTCTCCAGGCTCCCTGATCCTCAAATCATGCTCTCCCGCAGTGATCTGCAAATCCTGGAGTAAATTCCTATAAAATGACAAAACAATATTTCAAGTAAACAATCTTCAAAATGAAATGAAAATATGTTTTTCAATGAATCATGAAAGATACGTAATATCTTTCTTCTTAAGGTTTTAAAGCATTTGATGTTTACAGTTAGCACAAGCTGACTACGCCCCCTACAGCAGAAACTGAGACATGAAAAAGACCGAAACAAACACAATTCAGCCACGCTCCTCTGACAGTGGTCTATGGAAGAAACTGCTCGTGGTCCTGCATTCAAAAATATTCCCTCATACTGCTTTCTGCATGGAGAAGGGAAGATTTGGAAACAACAAAGCATAGGGGAAAAAAAAACAGAAAAAGAGATATGCCACTTCTCCAGCATTTGTCAGTTTATGCCTCTAAACATATCCCACTTGAGGGCTCCTAATACAAATCAAAATGTGAAGTCATGCAATATAAAAGCAATCCATATAAATTTGCTGTTATGTTTCAAACATATAACAAACTCTGCACATATTGCCTAATTTGACCAAGACATGATTGCTTACCATACCTGATATAGATATAATTTATAATTCCAAGTACAGTTTGGACTTGGACATCTGAACAATAACAACTGGAATTTATAATCCCAACTGCACTGTACAAGGATTCAGTGTTAACTGTAACAGGACTGGAATCTCTGTGAAGCCCTAACAGAATCAGGACAAAAATACTGACTACTACATTCGCAGCCCTATGTTTTTCTTCTGTTAGCACTAATGTTACAGTCCCCTAGAATGAGCCTCTGCCCCATATGGGAAGTCTATTTCACCCTTCATCACTTTTCAAATACTTAACAGTTTTGCTTTTTCTCTCCCCTTGTGTTAAAACATGGAGAACGGTTCCAAATGAAAGAGCAGCACCTCTAGTACCCTCCCATTAGGAGGATGCTGTCACACACACACACTTTCCCAACTGACACACTTTCTCTGCACCTGCAGCTCCTGAAGCATCACGTCCCTACCTGTCCAAGACGCAGTGAGCGGCCGTGACCACCCACTGAGCAGAAACAATGGTGCCTCCGCAGAAATGCTTCTCCCTTCGCTTCAAGGAAACCTGCAGCGCAGAAAAGACAAGTAAAAAATATTGTATCTGCTTTGATTGCATTTGAGGAAGGAAGAGAACTTGCATGAACCCTCACACAATTCACACAGTTAAAATTCATGCTGCACTTCAAGAAAATTTTGTGGCATTCTTGGAGTTCTTGAGTCTAAGAGATCCTAAATCCCTTGTTATTCCCCCCAATCATGACTTGGGGGCATAGATGTAAACAACATATATATAATAAATGCCAAGTCACTGTGGCACCCAGCAAACTGGAAAGGTTACCAGTTCATTCAGCTTTTCTCCTTGGCAGGGCACTGGGAGCACAGCAGAGCAGGTGACAGTCGCCGATGCCTCTGCTGTCACTGTCGTACAATTTGTCTGCAATCTTGAGCCACCAAACAGCACACGGGGTCTGGTCTTCCAAAATGCAAACTCACAGTGCAGGGCAATGGCCTGCGGTGCTGGTGGGGGCAGTGGAAGGAAGGTCTTTCCTGAAAGGGTCACTCCTGCCTCTTTACAGGAGACTGACCTACAGATGCCCTTTCAAAAACAAGGGTAAATGTAAAGGCTGCTTCCATGGATGGAAAGGGTCGCTGCCCTGTCTGCTTCACTGCTTTTGATAAAAGCAAGATGGAGCTCAACAATTTCTATATATATCAAAAGTGTCAGCAAGCACAAAGTACTCCTGCTTTTTCCCTTTGATTATTTCTAGGAGTCAGGGTTCTGTTCTGACAATAAAATCACATTTGCTTGTGCAAACCTGCCATGGATGCGAGCCTCGTTTCACCTGGTTTCCCCCAACAATGCGCGTGAAAAGGTTAAAGTAACTCCATGGTTTTGTCTCATGAAATCTCTGCCCACACTTAGGATCTGAAGAGTAAAAAGAAAGGGAGGATTATTCGGGATTTAATTTTTCTATTTTTTAGGAAAATATAATCGGTAGGCGTGTTCCGTGGCAGAGGTCAGTGCTATCCCTCTGCCATTGCAGGAGTCACATTTTTTAATCTTTTAGATAAACTGTCCAAGCTAAAGATATGAATTTAGAATTTAATCTTTTTTTCCCCCCCTAGTCATCAGCACCCCCATCTTTTTCACCATTTGAAAAGATAAATCACAGAGAGAAAAAGGACACAGACAAAATAAAAAAAATAGAATTTAGCTCTTATTGGATTCTAGGATCCAAATCCTAGGATTTTGATATTAAATTAGATAACAGATCATATCCACAAACTAGAATATTCTTTTTTTTTTTTTAAGAAAACATTGAATCTATTCTCTCAATACCAAGCATAAACACAAGATTTATATTTTTAGTAACACTAAAATCTTCTGTGACATTACATCTTTAATGTGTCAAAGGAATCCAGACTCTTTTACAGACTATTTTAGGACCAATTTCTAAGTCTTTGGTTAGATTAGACTTTGGTCGTATATAAACCAGAACCACATTTATATGCAGGGCAGAACAGTGAAGCAAAAGAATATCAGTCTATAGAAGGAGTGCTTGAGATTACAACTTACTAACATACTTTAGACACCAGACTTCTTTTGACAGCCAAAGTAGATCTAATTGAAATCAAGCTTGTTTTCCTAGATACTGCAAATCACTTCATTTCCCTTTTTAGGGATGCAATATTTAAAATAGAGGAGAGGGAAAAAAAAAGGTCATACAAACAGTCAATGATTTCCATTTCAGTCGGACATAAATTATTAAGTCTATATGACGGAATCATTAATTGTGTCAAGAAAAGTATATTCTGCATTTTAAAATAAAAGACAGGGTATTCTTGCAGGACTTGCTGCATCTTGTTTGAAGCCCCCAAGCAAAATGCAAACCAGGATCTTCATTAACTTACTGTAAATCTATCAGAATTAAATCTATTTAGGCAATTATAAATTATGTTTATCCAATTTTATTTTGGATTATTAAAAAGTTAGACAAAAATTTCTAAGAATTTCTCATTTGAAGATAGCTGTCAATTCCACAGTTGGAACAAACGCAAAGAATTGAAGGCAGATACATCACTTTAATGCTATCTGTATCTAGGTCTACAAGCCCCCAGGGTCAATTTCTCAGGGAGTTTAACTAGTCCCTTCCTTTCAACACGGACTTTAGGCAGTTTGTCTCTGCCTAAAAACATAAAACTGGACTATTAAGAAAATTGTTAGAGGTAGATGTCAAATTTGGATCCTACCTTTCTGAAGAGGGGATGGTAGAGCATGAAGCTCTGTAACACAAACCATGCTTGTCAGGAGGAACAGCAGCTTACTGGGGGCCATGGACATCTTGGGTGCTCAGTGGCCGACTGAAAACAACAAGAGTTTTTATAGGAAAAAAGAAGCCCATAGATTATACCGCCACAGAGCAGCAATTGACTGAGGCAGAGGTTACTCATTAATCCACCCATAAAGCACTTACCTGCCCCCTATGATTTCTTCAACTTCTGATGAACTCTATATTGTCTGCATACTTTATATTTAGCTGATTTCTCAGACCTGAAAACACAACCGAAGGTGATCACTGTGCTGACAGCGTGCTTGGTGTTGTGCAAGAGAAAGACAGTGCTCTGTGGCACTTGTTCAAAGGAGCAGAGTTATAGCCCATTACCGAAAGCAACCCAGGAGAGCGGGGCTCAGCTTCCTGAAAAGATTTCAGCATTACTGCATTCAGTAGGGTCAGTTCCAAGCGACCTTCACAGCCAAGTCCCATTTCTCTAAGTGTAAGTCTCCTAGAAAGCTGTCTGAACCCTAAATAAGGAACTGTGCAGCTGAACTAAAGAGATGCCACAAAACAGTATGTTTGAATTACCCCACCAGTTCACTGCTGAAGGTTTTTGTATCATCAGTTTTGGCATCTATGGTTGAGAATTTCAGTCTCCCCGGCCTCTGTGAAAAATAATTGAATCCCCTCAGCCTTGGCAATGCCACAAGAAATATTTTCTACTTGGGGAAATGCATCAAAATTTTAAGACAAAAGAAAATGACATAAATAATACATGCATATCAATATGGGTTTTGAAAAATTTTGAAAAATTTTTTAGGCTTGGCCTGTAGGAAAATTACATTTTTTTTTCAAAATGCCAACAGGCATCAGTGACTCTCTATATTGTTATTAATACAAGGGAAAAGATCTATGGGATTTAATTCTGCTCAGGCTCCCACAGAAAACAATCTCATAACCCAATCCATTATCCCCAGTTTACTGAATGCACTCTAATATTCGATCAGGGACTTCACTGTATCCCCTGATCTATCACCCGTCAACAGCCCAACACCATTTACGTATATTACTCAGTTGTAGAATTTGTTGCTCTTTTCTTCTGAGGACAACAGCAATCAGGTCTGAAAACATACCATCAAAACTAACATCACCTTTGTTCCAGAAACTCTGAGCTGCTGTTTTTTTTCTAACAAGAACACAGAACTTGGGAAAACTGCAGTTTTCTTCCTGGTCTTGTGGTAATCTCCAGCTCCACAAGTTCTGCATTATCACCCTCACTCTCTACAGCTAAGGACAGGTGTATTCAAAACCATTGAACATCACTGTCTTTCAGCACCTCCTCTGTATTTTGCAGGGACAAAACGTCCCCCTTCCTGACATGTCCATGTCCCCCAAACCTCTGTGACCACCCACACAACATTGCCCGCAGCGATGCCATCCAAGAGGCTGATTTAACAACAAGAGCAAGCAGGCTCAGCGCTCAGGAGGGACACTGTGCAAACAGCACCTGTCACATCAATGATGAGAAACTTCCGGCCCGCAGGCAAAACACAGCAACAATCGTCTCGCTTGCAGCTCCTGGCAGCGAGGCAGCACTTACTGTGCAGCAGCCCAAGCACGCCACGAGTGAAAGCAGGGAAGAGCACGTCCCGTACGAGCTGTCCCAGGCCCGGGATGATGAAGGAGCAGCGCGGCTTTCTCTTCCAACTGCTCTGGTTCTCTTGCTTTGCTGCCTTTGCTCTCCTGCCTTCTGTGCACAGTAAATAACAGTAACAGCTTCAGAGGCACCGATGACCTCATCTGCTTTCCCCACTGGGAAGCTGCTATTGCTCCTAAAACTCGCAGCTCTGGCAACCAGCTCCACCAGCACCGTTCCTCAGAGAGAGCCAAAGAGCAAGTTTTGGGAGCCGATCTCTTTCTATATGTGTGTTCAAAACACAAATGCAGAGTTGGCTTCGTATCGCCCTACTGGGGCCCTGTATCTTTCTAATAACACAAGCCCAAGTCACTAAATCACAAAGTGTCCAAAATGACTGTGTGCCTGAAATCTAGACTTACTTCACAGTGTAACACGTTAAGCCAGTGCCAGCGTAGGGGCACTAACCAAAGCAAAGCAGCCTGGCCCATCTCCTCTTCTGCTGTGCAGCTCATTTACAGACTTTTTAGTCTCCACAGTATGGTTGATGCGATGGGATTGCGTATAGCTGCTTCTTCCCCTGAGCTTTTTAACAGATGTACACATTTGTAGAATGTGAAGTTTAAGGGAAGAGGGGATAAGGAGTGGGAAGGATAAAGCAAGCAGCAAATACTGCTTAAAAATTGACTTGCTGAAATATCAGTGAAAACAGGTATTTAAATAGAAGGGTTTTCTTTTTGTTTTTGAACAAAATAAGCTGTGCTTTTAAAGGTCACTAGTCACATCTAAACCACACACAAGGTCACTGCTAGAAAACTGGAAAACCTGTTAGTACAATAAACTTAATAATTTCATATATTCTAAACATGATATAATGGCTTGTAAGAATCATAAAATAGCAAACTCCATCAGCTTTATCTTCATATATTGCATTTATCAATCTAAGAGTCCTTAGCTGAAAGCACTGTAGGTTTAACAGAGTTTAAATGTTTTCAGATTTTAAAAGAAGTGCACATGAAGATGGACTTGATTAAAATTATGTCCCATTTGGACTTAAGCCATTATTGCTTAGTATTTCCCCAAATGAGCTAGACATTAGGAGGTGCCTACAAGATACTAAACAACAGCCAAGCAAAATATCACTTGAATGTTAAAGAGCTTTATATATGTAGGCTCATCTCAGAGCAAAAGCATGATGTTCTGGCAGGTCACATCTTCAGAGGGGATTCATGTAGCTGGGATTCATTACTTTTAGACTAGCAGAGACCATCTGCCATCTATTAAAAAAGCAGTGGTGACAACTCATTGCCAGTGTAACAAACATACAACAAAAATGAAATGAAATTAATTATTTCTTAAGGATCCAAAAGCTCAAGTATGTTCCTACAGTGTTTGTTAGTTCCTAATTGCTTCAAGCCAAGTTTTGGCTTCTGGCAAAGGGGCAGTTGGGCACCTCTCCCATGAAGGTGCTTCTTGTTGCCCTTCCCCATGGGCTGGTCCCAATTCTGGTCAGGCTGTGTGGAGAGTCAAACACTTATCTGTACTCATCTACCTGGATCTGCTTGTAGCTGGATTGCTTTCCCGATCAAAGCAATAGCTTTGAACTCTGCAAACTTGAGTGCTAGCGTCCATTCAAAGGAGGAGGCGTGAATGCAGACACCAGAGACAGATCAGTCATTTCTTTTCTTGTTTGCAGCCTCTGCTTATAACTCCGCAGTGCCTAAAGCAATCACAAAACTGCACCCAGACTGCACCTGGCCTTTAGACACAGTATTGCCCTAAAATCAGACTCAAGAGTTTTCAGTTCAATACTATCCTATCTGGTTCTGGTTAGCGAACATATGCCTCAGCCAAATATTTTGCAACATTCAAGCACTATCAACAAGATTGTGGGCTGCAAAGTTCAGTTTCTTAGTGCATGAAGATGCTCAAAAGGCCAAAGCAACGCTAGAAGCTTTCAGCAGCACATTTAAATATCGGTCACCTCGTGTTTCCACGGCTCAAGCAGGAACGTGGCTGCCACCCCTTTGTAACTTGCAGCCAGTCCCCATGCTTTCAAGCACGACTCCAGCCACGTGTCAGATTCCCTCGGATGCGGACTGCTCTCCAAGACTTTGCTCTTTCAACACCTCCTCCCCTGCCACCACTGTGCTCCCATTAGAGTCTTCAGCATAACTGAAAGGGCCAGTGTTCCTGCCTCACTGAGGGACATTTAGTTATGTTTTATTGCTTCTAATTAACTCAAGTGAGGATTCTAAGGCGGCAGTAAAACAAGAAAGGCTGCTTCCTGACACTGTTTTTACTCTGACTTGCCTCATCCTCCTAAATTCGTACACTGACCTTTCAGGGCACACAATGCAGTGCACAAGAGCAGGAATGTTGAAAAGGGTCCTCAATGCAACAAGAACCAGCAGAAATTCCACCCCCCCCTTCTTCCCTAGACCTTTCTCCCAGAACATTTGGACTGTAACTCAAGCTTCTGGATACGCATCAAGCTCTGTTAGAGTTTCCTGTGCAAGAAAGAGAGCAATTTCAGAGGAGAACGCATCGTGTTCTTTGCTATTATGCAAAGTGACATAGTTGCTATGCTAGCCAAAAGTAATTGGAAACCAACTGAAAGAAACAGCACCTGTTGCCTTCCCCACTTTTCACAAAAGCTCCGTTTTTCCTGCTCTCAGAGCTCGCCAGCACACAGGTAGCTCACGCACAGGCTCCCTAACTTGTCCCTGCAGCAGAGGGTGCTGTGAAACACGTTCTACGTTTGTAGTTAGGGCTCCTGACAGTTACCTTCCTTTTTGAGGTAAATGAGATCAAATCAAGATAAACAATATCAATATATAGAAAGATACTGCAGGGTATGTGAAAAACAACATGTCAAGCTAGAGAGGCCAAAGCTTTCCCTGGATAGAATTCAGCCCTACATCTACTATATAACTAATTAATTGGGAAAGGATACGGGAAGGAAGTTTCTCTGTTCTCGGGGAGTCATCCTGAGAAGCTATGACTGGACACACTGAATTTTTAAATGTCTAAACACTTGTTCTGATGACGCATTTTTATGATCCTTTTATCATGGATCAGAAACAATTCCTGAATGTAACAGCTAGGTTAAGACAGATCTTGGTGCATATACTTCTGATGACCTTTTTTTTTTTTTTACTGAGTATTCAGAGTTTTATATTGACGAGTGACAGATACAACAAGATCAGGTGGGAGGAGGAGTCATATAGTCTCTTTCCTTGTTGTTGGTATGAAACAAGGCTGAGACAACAGTCCAACCCTGCTTTCTCCAGCTTTAGGTTCTCTTTCCCTAGAAATACACTAGCAGTAGGCTTAGATTACATACTCCCTGGCAGTGAGATTCAAAAGCAATGCTTCAAAAAAACACCAACCAAACAAAAACACCCAGCAATTATCTACTACATAGAAGATATGCATAATAATTACATCAAATAAGCTGTATACCTCAGACTGATATATAACAGGCTCATGGTCCAAAATATACCTAGCAAAGTACATTTTTTCATTTTTTGGAAAGCAAAGTGAATGCATTTTAACATTCAACTTTAACATGGGAAAAAGCATTGACAGTTACATCGCAAAAGAACATGCTTAAAATACAAACCTGCTACATCTCGGGCAAACTGCACTCAGCTGAATTCTTGCATGTTTGCTCAGAAATATACTAAAGACAAATCTTTTCATATCGTATTAGCATGCCTATGCTACCTGTATCGTGTCACCTCAACAAGAGGATATAAAAGAGCAGGCTCCATGTGCCTGCTCAGGGCAGCCAGGGCAGCACAAAGGCCCTGCCATCACTTACAGCTGATTTCACAGAGGTTGCTGCTGCCTGACAAAGATGAAGTGAGCTGGAACCAAGTTCAAATGCTGGGGGATCAGAAATAAATGATTTGTCAAATTAGCTCAAAGCTCCAGGAAGTCCCAAAGCTAATCCAAGTATTTGCTTTCAGTCAGTCAAGACAGACCAGCTTCCAGTACTGCAAAAGCCTGGCACATAACCTGGGTCTATTTGCTCTTGGCCAGGTTTGGTCACCATGGCTTAATAACCTACCTGCAAGAGCCAGTGGGAAAGGCATTTGGTGATGAAAAGCAAGAGAGCAGGTTCACAGACCTTCCTAACAGTTAGGTCGAGAGGTCAAGCCAGAAAAGAGGAAGAAAAGTGGCATTTTCCAGACAAGGCGGTATGCTCATACAGCTACTTTCATTATACCAACCCTGTACATAGATGCGATTCAAATCTTTGGTGGTACTTTCCAGATCAAAATCTGGATAGGGTTTTTTGGGGGGAGGGGGAACTGCAAGAGTTTCATTCCCCACCCTTAAACAGGGAAGCGAAGACACAGAGTTCTCTGCACCAAGAGAGGAAGTTTGCAACACAGCTTCTGCCTAAGACCTTGTACTATCACAGTACTGCAGGAGTGCAGAAAGCAGGACGGAAATCAGCCTAGCCCCTGAAAACCAGGTCATTTTAAAGGAAATGGGAAATGTTAAATCACAAATATTTACTGAATAAGGATGGGACAAAATAATAAATTCTGACTTGTTCATTTCTGACAATTTTTTGATTAAAAATAAAATGTCAGAAGCAACAGCGTTCATGCAATTTTCTGGCCAGGCCATGGTAACACGCACACAATAAATCTCATTAAAACTGAAGAGGAAAGTGTTGCATTTTGTTTTCAGCTCTGCCATAAGAGGGCAGAGTAACCCCAGTTCTGTCACAGAGAGCTGACTGGAACATGACATTTTCATATTGGCTGAAAAGGCAAACATTCAGTTGTGTAAGTATCTGGAGAAACAACTATTTCTCTTTTCCATCTTCAGAAGCAACTTGCACACACACAAAAATGCATTCTGAAAAAAAAAAAATCCATTCTGCCCTGCCATTTGCCATGCAAGAAACCTCATTCAGACTCAGCGAGATTCCTCAACTCGTGTTAGACAAATTGTGAGTATAGCTCGTAAATCTCTGAATAGATTTTTCAGGTATAAATCTTAAATTGTTGTCATGCCAGCTTATGGGCCTTCAGGAATCCAAGAGATTTGTGATGTTATCTAACTGTAAGACTCTTATTAGGAGTAACGGGCACACAGTCATCACAGCGCTCTCTACATTCTGTTTTTCCAGTTTTGCAGTATATTCTCAGTGTTTAGAGAGACAGAGAAAACCTTTCCTCCCCCTGGCAAGTCAGATTCATCCCAGCATGGTTACATGCAGTCATATAAAATGGTCTGGGTTTTCTGGAAATATTTCAGTCTTTTATAAGTTAAAATTGATAAACTGAAATAATCTGCCCGTTCTTACTTTCTCAGCCAGCCTTCAGCTCCCACGAAGCCAAGAGCCAGCAGGCAGCTCGTAACAACGCAACCACCTGCAATATTTCCTGCCACGGGGGACTCGTGCCTTAGGCATTATCAGCAGCAAAGAAATAACTCCTTTTTCTCTCCTGGGAGGAGATATAACATATGTGACTGTGCTACAGCAAAACACTACACAAGAGAATGAAATGATGAAGGAAAAAATCTGATGAAAATGATTTCCACCTCTGTCCAGGTAGGTGGGATGGAATTGCTAGTACTGACCAGGGGAAGAAGTCTGCCTTTCAAAATATTCAGTTTTTGGAATGTGCAAACACAGAATTGAAGTTTCTGCAAGAAGTGACTGTGAGGAAAAGCGGTAAAAAGAGCCAGCAAAAAGAGCTGATACCCTGGATGCAGTCCTGAGCGCTACTCCAAAAACCAGGCAGAGCTGAGACTCTCATAGAATCGTAGCTGAACTTCTAAGTGAATCTCTAGGTGAATCCAAGTGATTTGCAGGGAAACAAGCAGTCTTCCTTTGGACAGGAGAGCTTTAGAGCACTCAATAGTGCTCTAAGACCTGAAGAAGCTGTTGAACTGCCATTAAATACTCCTTCAAATACACTTGGTCCACTTTACAGAAGCCGAAGAAAGGATCAGCTAGAAACTTCAACAGCAGCGTGAGCAATGCTGAGCAGCGTGAGCTTTTTATTTCAAATACTGTGAAGATAGGACATGAACATATCACCCTCCTGTCGACACTTCTGCTTTGGAAGAGAGATTTCTACTCCCTTAGCAGATTCTGGTAGAAGTTCCAGAGCTGAAGGGTTTAGCTCACTGCTTCCCTATCTGCAGTAATGGAAGAGAATGTGGCCCAAGAGCGTTTGGCAGCAAAATGACCTTGGATCAGTATTAATAGCTTAAGAAAGGGAATTTCAAGAAGATCCTGTCCAATATGTAACCTCAGTAGACGGAAAACCTGCCTTTGCTGCTGGTCATTTCTCTTGGAGCAACACAGTCAAAAACTGGCAGTGCTTAATGAACATCACAGGGCACTTTAGAAACCACATTACATTCAGAGACAGGAAGTGGCTTTTGCCTTTAATCAGCAGATACAAGATGTTCCACATGAGCAGC
This sequence comes from Nothura maculosa, assembly GCA_032353885.1. Lineage (NCBI taxonomy): Eukaryota > Metazoa > Chordata > Aves > Tinamiformes > Tinamidae > Nothura > Nothura maculosa. Next base: position 4,370,346 of record JAUBOD010000351.1, on the reverse strand, counting down.
TTCAGTCAAAGCTGCTAAATTCTTCACACAGAACAACTAGGACAGAGACTCCCCAAGCTAAAAGGTAGTTTTGGTGTCGGCTCTATTTCTCCAAGATACAGTATTTCTGATAGAATGGGGCCCAGTACTAGCATAGTGATCAGTAGATTCATTCTCTGCTCACAAAAACATGCAATATCATCCACCTGACAGAGATGCCAAATTAAACTAAATTGAAAATCTTTTAAGTTTATGTAAGCAAGGGGCAGAATTAGAGCACCCCAGAATTTGTATATGCTTGACTTGTACTTCACCAGCCTGGAGAACTGTCACTTTTTTGTGAGCACCACCATGTTGATCATGCAGCATCTCTAGTCGGTTTTGCACAGCAAACAAACCAAACAATCAACACCTCGAAACCAAAGATGGCAAATTTTAACTCCCTACTGATAAACATCTGAAAAAAATAATAAAATAAAACACTGAATGGCAGCATCTCCTTTCACAACTTCGTGCACAATACAACCTTTTTTCTGAATCTAGGAAAGTGCCACGTCGAGCCCTCAGAACACTGCAGCTCTCAAATCCTGCAGTGTGCTGTAGTTTTGTGCCACTCTGCGCTAGGTTGTATTGAATTACTACACATCACTTGCTGCACTGTTCCTCAGAGCCTAATGCAATATGCATGGGGTTGCATCACTAATTCATGATTCAGGAACTTTCTGCCTTCTATACAAGAGAAGTTAAAAATGAACTCTGTAGTTTTTAAGAACCCTATGCAAAAAAATAAAAATAAAAAACCAACTATAACATACAAGCATTGAGTGGTGTGCATATCTGTGCGTACCAATGGACATATGACAGGAAAGGCCAGATAATTTGAATGCATAAGAAGAGGTGGATAAATATGGGCTAACATCATAAGCCGAAGCACTGCTACTGCTATTCAGCTCCTTCAGCTTCAGCAGCTTCTATGTGCTTTCCTTCACTGCACTGGGCATAGCAGTTTTACTCTGCATTGCAGGATACAAGGTGGGTTAAAAAGTAATACTAGAGGGCCCCTATGGACATGACTTATTCTTACCTGGTCCCAGGCAGCAAAAAAGCAAACCACAAGGTTTCTGCAAACTCAGTGCCCCTCCCAGCTTGTAGGTAAGAGGGGAGATTTGAGTCATTTGGAGTTAATGAAAGAACAAGTCTCCAGTATTTGCATTTGGGCTGTTATAGTCAGGAACGAATCATGCAAGAAACTACTGTTTGCTAAACAGGTGTGTTCAGAATGAGGAATTTTTAAGTGCCAGTTAAAGTGAGTTTAACACTGCAATGCCATAAAGTCTACGCTTTGTACCTGGATTCAACATTGAGTACAAGAAGTTTCCAGTTACCTTTTGATTTTCTCTGCTTTTGCAGCCTTTGTCACTGGTGGTTCATGTTTAGGCTACGTTCTCCATCTACTTCCTAGAATAAATAATTTAAAGATAACAAAGTTGAAACAAAGTAACTGTCTAAGCTCCAAAACTGGGGAAAAAAACAACCACCATAACAAAAAATACTTGAAAACAGAATTTGGGTACGTTTTGGCTTAAAATTCCTAAAAAGAACACAAAAAGTTTGTTTGCTTGTTTTTTAAAGTTACCTTCACTCGGCCCTCACTCACTCATTTTGGATTACTGTAAGTTTGCTGTACGGGCTCCCACCATTATGAGACAAAATAAAACTAACATAAACTTCATCTCTCAAAATTAACTTTGCAAGAGTGGCCATTGCAAAGGTCAGAACTACAAAATGCCTGAAAACACTTAAAATCACAGAGAAGGAAAAAAAAAAAAGCAATTCCAAACCTATGTAATGCTACTTTTCAGTTGCATGTTATCTTTCACATTTATTTCTGACCAGCTGAACACCCACACAACTGCAGTATCTCAAACTCCCCAAGCTCCGAACAACTCTCAGCTTCTCAAGCAGAGCAAGTGATCTCTGGTAGCTCCATTTTGTCATAGCTACATTACTAATGCTATCCAAACTTCCCAGCATGAGCTGCAGTCAACACTATTATGAAGTTTTCTATAGTAAAGAACTTGGGAACATCATAGTCAGAAGAGTCAGTCGTACGCTTGGAAGTTTTCTAGGCATCTAAATCATCTGCTGCAACGTGACTTTCACTGGCCACTGACCTCAGCCAGCATGTGAGCTGTTGCTTGCCTGTTTGATCACTTTACTCTCCTGGGAAAATTGTCTTTATTTGGGGCAATTCTTTCTCCAGCAACACAGTATGTGTGCATACAAGAGCCCTTGGAAAGACCTGGAAGGGAGGCATTTTTACCGTGCAAAGTATCCTTAGTGCATTATTTGTTTCACATCTCCAGGAAAGTCACTTGCCTCCCTTAGTTTGTGATCCTGCAGTTGAAATTAATGGCAGCTAAATCAGCCCGGGGCTGTTTGCCAAGCTCCACCCTAAAGGATTTAAGGCAGCAGATCTCGAGTTTACTATGGAAACTGTGACAGTTTCCTAACAACAGGAGCTGTAAGCGATGTTACAGGAATGTAAGCAACTTGGAGCTAGTCATCAGAATTTCCTGCCTCTGCCCGGCAGCGCACTCAGGGCTGTGCCAACAGTTCAAGTGCAGTATTACTATGCAAGAAGTGAGATTAATAGGGATATGAAACAAAATATTAAACAGCCTTCTCAAAACAGATAACAACTATAATACGCCAATGAGGTTAAACATGATGAACAGCCTTGCAGTAGCAAAACTTTATTTGTCAGAGCACATAATTTTCAGAATAGACCATGTAGTTGTCACCAACATGCACACTTGCCTACTTGTCACTGCTTACCTAACAGTTTGTGTGCAACAGTCCATTGTATGACCTCCGGTTAAAACCTCCTCCTTTGGCTTCTTTTGTCAATCCACATGAACTTGTCAGTCCATAAGCTCAATGAAACAATGAAACAGCATCTGCAATATTGTTATTAATGGTGTATCAGCACTTTCACTCAACTGCTTTGCCAGGCATTCAGCTCTGCTTTAAAACTAATTCCAGAATACAGCTCATACACATCTCAAGCAGAAAAAAAAAACAAAAACCAAAGGTAAAATGTTTTTTCTCTCGTGTGTGTATTCAAAAATTCCACGTTGTTCTCATTCAAGTGGCACGTACACAGGGCCATTCCTGAAGTGCAACAGAACTTGCTGCTCTTCTCTCACCTTTCCTTTCTCATTGCCACTTTAAGATATAGGCAGAGTGTTAGTTTTCAAAATACTGAAAAGTACTCCATTTTTTATTTCATTCCATAGACATTTAATCTGTGTAATAATTATGATTGGAGGAACTTTTTATATCGGTATGTTTACCCTCTGAAAATTGCAGTTTTCTCACAATCCACCTGCCTAACAATGGCAGAGGTTAAGTATTTACCCTTCTTGTCAGCAGTACCTTTGAAAACAATAATGAGTAACTGCTTCCCTTAATTCCCAAATAAGTCACTATTAAAAATAGATAATGAAAAGTTGCGAGTAAAAATAGAATAGAAGGAAAAAAACCCTTGTGATAGCTCTTTATGAACATACCTACATGTATATGCAGGATTGAGACATATATACTCAGCACTCCTTGGAAACTATTGTAACTGTAATACTACTATGCTTGCAAACAACTATTGTCATAACACAACTAACACAAGTAGCAATGCTTTTCTACACAAGGGCTCAAATATGTTATGGTCATGTCACTTCTAAACAGAATTCTGTCAAGCAAAGACAATTTCCAGAGAACATATACAGGAGGCTGGACAGTGGAAGCCAGGTGTAGCATGCACATAAGCTGAGATGACCACTAAAACTTCACTCCAGGAGTGAAGAGATAGTATTTTACAGAGAGCTTAAAGTAAAATCAACTAAACCAAAACAATCCATAATAGTTTCCCCCATCACTTTCCTATGTTAAAACTATTTGTTAAATAATGTTAATGTTGTTACTTTGCATATAAACTTTACAAATGAAGAGAGCTGATGACCTGCACAGGAACCCACATCAGTATTTCCCTGACGAACTGTCTCCAAACTTTCACTAGGCAGCCAAACTAGCCAGGCTAAGCACGTCTTGGTATTGAGATGACACTGTACAAAAGCCATATACTTGCTATAGTACAGTTAGTAGCAAATTTGAGAAGTGCTACAAAATCCAGAAACTGCAAAATGCACTTGAAGGTCAGCTGACTCCATGAGAAAACAGAAAAAATAATGCCCAAGATGAGAAGAGCTAAGGCCTGAGGCTGAGGACAAAAGCTTTAATGAGACGCAGCGAGGCGGAGGAAGCGGCAGACACTGGGAGCAAGTGTTTGCAAGGCAGCACAGAGGGGCACACAGATGATGCTGGAGAGATGAACACGCAGCGCAGCAAGGAAGTTCACCGTGGGTCAGTTCAAACAAGCTGCTATTCAGAGAGGAGCCTCTGAGCCTTTTCTGTTCTCTCATTAGAGAAGGCATTGTCATCTGTTTCTGGCTTACCTGCAATCTGCATACCTTCCACGCAAGCTGCCTTCTGAAATTGTATGAAATAGTGGCTATTGAAGAGAGTTCAAAAGCTTTGACCAGAGTGACAGAAAAAGTAAAGCAGCAATCAATTCCAAATCAAAGAAACTGGGAGCACATTGGACAGGGAGAATAAGAGGAATTGCTCTCAGTTTCATGTGGTGGCAGTCCATTCTG
>JAUBOD010000351.1:4294686-4307026 GCA_032353885.1 Nothura maculosa | reverse complement strand
GCAACTATTGAAAAGCTAAAAAGCTGGAAGCTGGATATGGCCAGAATGCTGTAATGGTCCCTGCAATCTCTATGTCTGAGGCTCTAGGGCTCTGAGAAGCTGCAGAAAGGTTGATGCGAGCCCTCAGGTGGCTGTGTTCACTGCATGTCCCTGTGCCTGTGTTTCACAGGAGATGGTAGGAGAAGTGCTTGTGTCCCTCTAAATGTCTTCCCATCTCTCAGAGGATTGAAGTTGAGCTGCTCAAGGCAAAAATAGCAGCCCCCTGGCAGCACTGTAAAAGCAGTAAGTTATTTCCCTTGCCGCTCCACACTCTACAACCTTCAGCACAAGCAGAAAACTGCTACAAAACCAAATAAGTCCATCCAGCTCACAGCCTGCTTCTGAGAGCAGACAAAGTAGGGAACCCTGATGCTCCTGAGCTTTTTTCTCCTAGGCTGAATTCTTCCCACCACCCTAAATGATCAAAATATATCTCACCTTTTCCTCTGGAGCTTTAATTTAGAGCACCAATTAAATGCAGGCAAAGCAATTTGCAGAGGCTCCTCTGCACTGCTTCCCTATCAGCCCTGATATTGGTATTGGATTCAGCCTAAGTGCCCACAGGGCTAACGGAAAGAAAAACCTTCCTCCACCAAAACCACTCACTTCTACTCACTTTCTACTCAGTTAGGACATCTTCCCACAGCAGTAGGGACTACTTTGAAGAGTGTGTATGTGTGTGTGTGTGTGTTGTTATATATATATTTATTAAGGATATGTGCATATGTATATACACACACACACACACATATATATATATAAAAACACACACACTCTTCAAACATACACACACGTGTGTGTTTGTGTGTGTGTAAACCATAATAATAAACCATGCTCTACCATCACAGGATAGTAAGGATGTCTTATGTCCTACTGCCTACACACCTACAAAGATGGCATTACCTAGATCAGAGGATCTGAAATCCAACAGAGCTGAAACCAAGAGAAGCTTTGTTACTACCTTTGAGAAAAGTTTTCTCAAGCCTGCAGAGTTTTGCTTCAGGCTCAACAATCAAACATATTTGCTGCAGGCTCAATATTTTATTCAACATCCAGCCCATTCCCAGCATAGCTAACTTATGCAATAATATTATTATTGCATCTCTCCACAAGGGAGACAGTAGTCTCAAAGACTTGGCTTGTTACCACCTTCAAGTTTTGTATGGAAAGGGTAAAAACAGAAATCCAAGGGGCTTTTGGAGTGAAACTGTTTCAATCTAAGCATGATCACACTTGCACAGACACAGGCATCAGTAGAGGGGATGCTAATGGCAAAGTATCACCCATCTGTACTTGGAAACATCAGGTGAAAACCACTAGCAATATTATTAGCAGTACAGTCATGTCCAAAATAAGTAGGCATCTCTCCTCGCACAGTAGATAAATCAAGCAGCACAGTCCTTGTGAGCTTAGGGCTAGGCTGACACAAGGGCAATATGCATTTTTCCACCTTAATCATCAGCAATTGCAAGGCTCTTCATTCAGCTACTATAGCTAGGAAGCCACTACCTGCTACCTTCAGATGATCAAGGCTCCTCTTTTGTAAAAGTCGAGTGCTTCTCAGATTTAGTGTTTAATTTGGGGCCATCAACCACTTCTAAATAGGCATCTCCCTCAAGCAAAAAAGGTTGTTCTGAACCCAAGAAAGTGGCTTCTGCACTGGAGATCGGAGCATCTGGGTTTGCCAGCACAGGCAGCATTGCCAGGGCAGCTATGACTCTATCCTGGCTACAGGACCAAAAGAAGAAAACACCCAAGTGATTCAAAGCAGCAGTCTGTCCATGTCCCAATGTCCTTCTGCAAGAGACCAGCACCTGATTAACATGCACAAAACCTTCAGCTGCAGGACAACAAGATCTGCCTTCCTATCCTACTCTTCCCTCCAACTGGATCTAATGACTCAAGAGTTTCTTGCAAGCTGAAGCATGGATTTTAATATCCCTGCTGACATTTTTACTGCCATTAATTCTCACAAATCTGAATATTCTTGCTGTCCCTTTCCATTCAGTCTCTTTCTGGATATTGATGTATTTTTGGCCTCAGGGAATTGCTGGACATGTATATTATATGTCATTCTGGAAAATAAATTCTTTTAAAGCAAGATTTCTTTCCTTTCACTTGTCATCTTGTCTACATTGAGTAAGAGATCCATTTATCATTCATACACTTTCAGCAAATTCTTCTAACTAATCTCCCAGCCTTTCAAGTGGCAGATTTGCCACATACCTCATGTAACAGCCATCCTCTCTGCCTCATCTGCAAGCTGGTGCAGACTGGAGCTCCACTTTTCCTTCTTTGTTCCATAGTGACACTGTTCAGAAAACCTGCCCCAGTCAAGAGACACACAAGACCTCACCTCCTGAAAGATCTGTGAAGTGTGTGGATGGGTTCTGCGTACAGTGCACTCCACAAAAGAAGTGACAGCTTGTGAAGTTTTGTTGGTGTGCGAAGCTAGCAAAACGAGGCCAATGCTGGAATGGGTGCAAGGTGTCCCAAGAAGTCAGGATTCACTTTTCAGAAGGGCAAAGCACAGGCAGGCTCATGGAAGTGGATGATGAACCACCAAGGGACAGGGAGTACCTTAAGGTAGCTGTGCAATGCAGAGAAGGACACTCTGAACTCCCATCTCTCAAAGCTAAGGATGTTTCTGTGCCATCCATCTTACAATAATATTGAATTTCACTGCTGTCAATCAGCCTCTGAACTATGGCATCTCTGTAGGAGACAGAGCACAAAGTCAACAGTTCCAATTCCAAATACACCCAAGAATTTTGATCTGAGGAAGAGAAAGGCAGCTTATAAATATTTATATAGGAGTACGTACAGATAGGTAAATCGCTCTTCAGACTCTACCAGAAAGATACCCTTAAAGCAAAGGATTTTCAAGCAACAGAGGCAGAACCTTCATTTCACATAGAATTTCCCATCTTACAACAAACAACGTGAAGAATTCAGGCACTGTCTTATAGACGAACAGCTATTCAACAGACAGTTACTCCTACTACCTATAAAATGAATCCTCATTCTCACATATTTAACTTATAAGATAACTTCACTCCTTAAACTCTCTAGGTTCCTATAATTATCCTCTGGCAACTTTACCTTGGGAGCTACTGAAGCAAACTGGAGATTCATGTCTGTGCACTGGCTTATTCTAGCTGTTGACAGTGTTTGACTGTTTTTGGGTGTTGCCTAAGAGAATGAGACTGGCTAAAGGAAACTGCAGGCTTAAGTCCTTACCCAGCTTCAATCTACAAACTTAATAATTACAGACTATAGAGCTCTTCAGATTTTAAAGCACAATTCCCTACTAATTAAAAAGAAAAAAGTCTCAGTGCTTAAATAGTTCACTAGGAAGGGAAGTCCTGCTAAACATGCAGTTACTGACAACTGCCCAAAGGTGGCACCAATGCAGAATGGAGGAAAAGAAAAAAAAAAAAAACCATTGATTTCAAACTAACTCTTACATTGGATTTCAACATCATCAAAATATGTTTTAGCTGCAATGCGTTATTCCCAGGTTTTGTGCTTCCTTGCTAAGGAGCTTCTAATACAGTAAACTATGTTATTTGAAGGTAGTTATGCTGTGTGGTTAAGTTGTCTCAGCAGGGATTCAGAAAGCGGAATTCAAAGTTTGCCCTGATGCTTCCCCAAGTCACAACAAATATAAAGAGGCCCATTGAGCTGGGGAAACCAAAGGCAGCCAGGCAAGACATCTCATTTTCTTGCATCATGTGGCCTATGGAAACTCATGTCCCTTTGCCTTCTTAGCCTAACACACAGATTTCCAGGACCTTTGCCATACCAAAATAAAAAGCATCATTTACATTCTTCTCTGAAAGAAACACAAATCACTCATTTCAAGGACACAAAGAAAGCAGGAATATCAAGTCATTTCCCCTGTGAAGAAGGGAATTGCGCCACCACTGCAAGCAGTGTTCCAGGCCAGCAAGTAACATGATAGGAAAGTGCTTTAGATAGGCTTAGGAGCCCACATACACATCAACTACAATAAGCTGTTACCTGCAATTTGCTGGTGCCAAGCTTCCACCCTCAGCCCTTGCTATTTCTTGGGTTGCTTTTAAGACTATTTAGATCTTTTCCTTATAGTCACCAATTAGAAGGGGGGCAAATTGCTTTGATGCTGCTGTGAGCTCCTTTCACTGCTGAATAGTGCAGCCAGGCAGTTCTGCCCACTATGGGGGTAGAAAAAGGAAAAGGCAATAATTTGGGGCTGAATATGGCCTGAGCCATGCTGAGCAGGGCAGTCAGATGTGACAGTTTCACCTCATGCATAGGGTGACTGGTGAATTCAGGCCTCATAGCCATATTCTCATATCATCGCAGAAGGGTGGCCCTCACTGTTCAGCCCTTGTGTGGGCAGGAGGCCACACTTGCTTTATCCAGACAGGGGCCACGTGCTGTCCTGGCTGAACTGTAAAACGCTTGAACTGCACATCCTGTATTGCAGGAGATCACGCTGGGAACTGACGCAAGCTCGCTGCCGGAGAATGCTGCGGAGAACACGTGCTCCCAGGCAAGGCACCAGCAAATCCTCAGGAGAAAAAACCAAGGGCGCCTGAACCTTCCCCCTATAACTGCACCAGAGCATCAGGGAACACAAGCAAGAGTGCAGCAACTGGTGATTCCTCACTGCTGCCGGCTTGCCCACAGTCCCTTCTCCTGCAGGGAGGAAGCTGCTGATGCAGCCTGCTGAAGCCGGCTGTGCTGGCAGCGAGGGGAGGGAGGGAGGGACGCTCACAAGCCACATCAGTCCTGCCTCCTCCTTCTCCTCTCTGCCTGCTGCCTTCATGCAGCACCAGCCCTGCTTCCCAGCCAGGATGAAAAGCAAGAGACAAAAGGTAGCTGAGCTGCCCTGACTCAAGTCCAGCCTTCTCCCTGCCCTTCCCATACTCCTTGTGCTGCTCTCGGCACTGATGGGCTCCAGGCAGGCAGTGAAGTGGGTTTCTTTCCGAACAGCAGTGCCACCAGGACACCACTTAGGAGGTCATGACAATACCTGAGCCCACAAGATCACATGGAGCTGTCAGGAAAGCTGCTCTGTTCCTGACTGCAGAAGACGTGGTGTTGGGTTGCCCACTCCACTGCTTCTGCATATGGTTCAGGAAAGGATCCAAAGGGCTTAGAGGCCTCCAGAGTCCCCTCTGTCACCATCCTCTACCTGCACATGCCCTCGCTTTTGTTATCAGCAGAATACAGCATTCCAGGAGTGCTTCTGACTGCTCTAAAAGATCTGCCTCTGTGAGATCACTTACAGCCTCTTCGTTCTGCCAAAGCGGGACTTCATGGGCCTCAAAAGCCAGACAGGTGGAGTCTATCCCTGATCGTGCTGCTCTCACCTCCCACAGGCCATTCAACTGGTCAAGCAACACTAGTACAGCATTCCCTCCAGCTCTCCCCTTCCTGATGGAGAGGCTCTGACCTGTGGCTCCTTGCATCCCAGCACTCTCTGCTTACACCACATTGCTGGGAGTTCCCCAGGGTCTTGCTGTCCCTGGTACGTGCAGCTGTGTCCTAGAGAAGCAGCTATGAGCAGCTGTCCTTGGATGAGGGGGAGCAGGGGGTTTGCTAAGTGGCTACTAGGGTGAGAAGCCACAAATGCTGACATTCACTCCAGTTCCTGGTGATGGGCGTCTCGGGTAACAGTTCAAGCCAGCCAAGCACTAAGCCAAGCATAGATGGTGCATGTCCTTCTGCTACAATTGGGAAAAACAAGTCTAGGATGACTTTCATCCCAGCTCCGGCTACAGTCATGTTTGCTGGAGAGGGAAAGCAGCACACCCATCTGCTCTCCTCCTTCTTCTGTGTACTTGTAATCAGTGCTCCTCTGGAAAAAAAAAAAAAAAAAAAAACAGGCACTTCTTCCCTAATGCAACGCTGGCAACACAGTGCTGATAAGAAAAGCCTGTGCAATAGAGTTCATGGTGACCTGGCAGAGGGTCAGCACAGGCAGCTACCTGGGAGAAGGGGCAATAACTTCCCCACTGCACTCTTACATGGTCAGCCTAAAGCCCTTCTCTGGTAAAGGGGATAGAGCTGTCCTCATTTAGAAATCCCAAGGCCATTGCCCAAATCTTGCCTTCAGCATGCCGAGCGCAGCAGGGCCTTACACTAGGAAAACACCTTCCCTACAAACTGCAGTCCCAGTGGGATGAAATCATTGCGGTCAGTAGAAAGTTAAAAGCAAAGAGTCAGAAAGCACACCCAGCCATGTCTGGCCCCATGGAGCTGGACTGCAAAGCCAGCTGAGGAGGCAGCTCCTCTACACTCTGTGCAGAGCTTTCTGCCAGACCCACGCTTTCAGGAAGTGAAACCCAGTAGGGAAATGCCCACAGAGAAGCTGACGCACACTACAGGCACATTTAGGGTCATGGAACACCGCTGTCCCATACAAAAAGAGGCTGTTATCCTCCTCTTGCCAGCTGGCTCCTTCTAAAGAGGTCCATATCACTGCAGCCATGGCCAGGGGCTGGGACCCATGGGAAGCTTGTCTCGGAAAGCAGCAGTCATCTGACCAGAGGCAAGTTTGCCAGTTCTTTTTCCCCTCACATCTTGGAGCTAGTGATGTAAACAATGCCAGAAGAACGCCTTGTGAGAGCTGTCTCCCAGCCAGGCAGCTCATGGCTCAGCAGAGAGGCAAGCACAGCATCTACCTGCCTCCCTCTTTGCCTGCTTCCTCATTTGATCTAATGGGAATGTTATAAATTCTGTGTGCAGCTCCATCAGGTTGTGGAGATCCGTGTTCCCCATATGCCAGGGAGACAAAGCTGGGGGCGAGACCAGCAAGCAGAGAGAAAGAGAGCTTTTTTTTCCCCCCTTTATTGATCCCGATGAAGGCAAATTGCTAATGTGTGTTCAAATATAAAGGAGGAGAGAACTGGTGTTTCAATGGTGTAAAACCATACCAAGGAACTGCTTATTCTGAGATTCCCAGGTCCTGGCTAAGAGTGGCTCTTGCACAGAGGGAACAAAGCTGTTGTGAGATTTGCTCTCACTCTTAAGCACAAGCCACTACACTTTGTAGGGGATGTAAAGGAAAGCAACTGGCAACCCTCAGCCTATGCTGCCAAGACCTGAGCTCTCCCAACTCTGCAGCATCCCAAGGCTGCAGAGAGCTGGCAGGAGACCAAACGGGGATCTATGTGTTACTGTGCCGGCCCTCTCAGAGCCCAGGGGCAGCATCACCTAGACAACAGCCTTCCAAAGGAGGAGCAGTCAATCCCGCATTCACCTCTCCAACACTGGAAACGGAACAAAATTATCAACCTGACCTGCAAGCTTCTTAAAGGGCTGCTTCGCTCCAGAGAAGCATCCACATCCACTTTCTACATACAGTACTTATTTCCACTTCCAAGCCCCTCATCACTGAATCTAAGTGGCTTCAGGACAGATTTAGTTTTCCAGCAAACTCGCTGGGAGGCCAACATTATCCCATAGAAAGAGATAAAGACAGAGATTAAGTCATTTTCTAAAAATCAGACAGAAAGCCTGTAAAGGTATTTAATCTTTGAGTTCATTCCATTCCCTTGTTTCAGGTAGAGGCCTTGCTCCTCATAGTAGTGTACCAAAACCCTATATAAGGCTTCCTCACCCAGGAGCCATTAGGACCTTCTCTAACCACCTTATGACTGCAGCAGAGATGAAAAGATGCATGATGAGCCCTGGCAGTAGCACAAGGTTTACAATTCTGGGTGAAAATAGATTTAACAGATATACAGGGAGAGGGAGAGAAGAACAGAGACACTTACATCCTTTGAAGAAGTCTCCAAAGGGAATTAGAACAGGAGCCAAAGATGGCCAAGAAACGCAAAGCAGGATGACCACCAAATCCTTCTGCTAGCTCAGTGGGGCTTTTGTTCAGAGCAGGTGCATCACCATCCGCGGCAGCTTCCTCCCAAGTAAGGCAGGGGAAATCCAGCACCCCACCACTGCTGGCACCTCTCCAGCAGTGCCTGCTCAGGGCTTACTGGCTCTGAACCGAAAGCTTCAGAGAGGTCAGGTGACAGACATACCATGTGCTCTGGCTGGCGATGAGCCACAGAAGAGGGAAGGAAGTCCCTGAGGTAGCAAACAGGATCCTAGAGCTACTTCCAGCTTGAGTAATGTCACTGCTGGGGATAATGTGATAGCAGGAAAAATGATGCAGGGAGCATAAGCAACTGGAGGATGTTTAGAAACCATAAACCAAGTTAGGACTCTAGCGAAAGGTCCCCACTGAGTACAAGCAACCCTGACAAGTAAATCCTCAAGCATGGTCTTTGAACAGAAATAAAAACACTGTTTCCCTCTATGTAGCAAGAGCTGTGGAATAAAATAAAAACTCTTTGGTGCCCCAGCAGCTGAAGATCCAACCAGACCTTTCTAATTTTCCCAAAGGCCAGTAGCACTCTGGAGAATTCACATCTTGAGCAAGTGACAAATCTGGGCACCTAAAATCCCCAATTGTAATTTCTAATCATCTGGTTCAGAGACAAAAGATACCCATGGTCAATGCCACCGATTTTTGTGCTTCTTTATTAATATGAAAGACACTTTCTAATCCACAGAGAGAGCCCTGGAGAGAGAAACAAAGAACTGGCTGGTGCTCTGGCCCCAGCTCAATGGGAAAATAACCTGGCAAAGTACAAGCATCTATCTTTAAACCAGAGCACTGGCTTGGGGACAGCCCCTCATAGAGTAGCACTGTGGTCGCCAGACAACTGTGGCACTGAGTCAAAAATAGCAGCTCTGTCCTCACCATAGCAACACCGTGGCCAGAGCCGGGAGGGAGAGAGGGAAATGGCCTGAACCTAACTGGTTTTGTGAACTGAATGACAAGCAAATTGCTCACCCTGGTGTAGATTAGCGTCACAGATCTTCAGTGAGCAGTTGCACTGTTCCTGTACACTGCTGGATGTGAGAATCTCACTGATCTTGATCTCTGCTTTCTGAGCAGCTCAGCAGCCCTTGTGCATTTTGAGTTACTCTCATTTTCAGTCCAAAGAAGCCTGCATATATTTCTGGGAACATCTACACCAAGGGTAGCGATCTGACACCCTTCTTTTTTTTTTTTTTTTGGCTTAAGGAAAGTTGACAACTAGAAAATACACTTACCTAAGCATTACAAGGTATTGATAAGGGGCATTCTAGAAAGAATTCACTTGAAATACACGTGGTGCGGCTCACAAGCACACAGGTTTGCACTGCATGAAGAGCTGAGGGACGGTGACTGGAACTTGGCACATCCCTGTCCTGGGCTGCTGGAGCAAGAAGTGGATAGGAAAATACTCTCCTGTCCTAGAGAGTGAAGACGTTGAGAGTGGTATCTCAGAGCAGTAGATCCCTGCTGCCAGCCAGGCATGGCCCATTCCAGAGGACTCAGATGATGTGAATAGTATGAGTATTTGCTTGTAAATACAAAAATAAAAAATAATGGTGACCTCTAGTTGATGAAGTAGAGAAAAATTACCTCAGAAATGTGGGGGGAGCCCATAAAGCAAAAGAGAAAGTGTACACTCTCCTCAAGTATCCTCCTTGCAGAAAGAAGGGATTATAAGCATTCAGCCTAAGAATAGTGTACAGAAGTTTGTCATCTTAACCCTCTACTTTTGTAGGCTAATGTTTGTATGGCCATACCCCAGTACAGCAAACAGTCCAGAGTCTGGGAGGTAGAAAGCCATCAGGTAGTGTTATTTCTTCTGGACTTTCTTGGCCAACACATCTTGCCTAGGAAACGCCCTTCTGGAAAGGGAAATCTAGGTCTCTAACTCCCTTTTGGCCTTCCCAGTTCCCATTTTGAGAATGTTGCTCCAAGTTCATTGCTGAGCCCATCCTCTGACTTCACATAGGCTGCCAATGAAACCATTACAAGATGGCTCTGGCTCTCCATTGGTCAGGGCCAGCCTCTCACACAGTAGCAAAAAAATGGAAGATGGACTTAATTTCCAGGTATGCTCAATATCTCAGGAGAGAAGACACTCAGTAACCTTGTACAATATTTTATAAAATCAAAACAACTGTCCTGTCACAACTCCTTGGCAGTATTTAAAAATAGAGGGAAAGGTTTCCTCCATTCCTCCAAATCAGGCATGAAGTGGGAAAACTGGCTTCCCAGAAGAAATCAGTGAAACTCTGCATTCTCTTGAAGCACAATGATGATGGATAGTTTCAAAAAATCCTGCTATGCAATGCCTAAGCAATTTCAACAGCATAAAACAAAAACAAAATGCACTGGCCAGCTGCTATGTTCAAATCATCTAGTAGCTTGAACAAATCATTGCCAACTGTAAAGTATCCTTTGGTAAATATTTTTTTTCTTTTTCCCAGAAGAAACACTTGAACCTCTACTCAGGAGATGAGTGTTTTATAACTGTCCAAGATGCAGTTTTGAGACTCAGCCTAAAGCTCCCTGCAATGCATTTCCAGTTCCCCTGTGGCTCCAGCGATTTGACAAAAGGGATGGGGGCTGTTTCCAGATGGAAAGCTAAACTTGTTTCCAGTTCAAATGTCAGTCTGAACCACATCGCGCTCAGTGTCATGCTCCTGGCTATATAAAGACCTTTCCTTGCCGTTGCAGCTTTAGAAACAATTCCACCTCTCATGCCCCAGATGGTTTGTTGTCCAATTCAGATTACAGGTAATACTTTTGTTTACTTAAGATTACACTCTCTTTGATCTGCGTCTCCAGGCTACTTTAAAGGGAAATGCAACATATGTTTTTTTAAGCCTGCCCACACAGAGAAACAGCAGTGCTGGGCCAACATTTTCGAGGTACAGAGTGACCAATCTTTCCTGACCCACCCAGACTGTTTCAACACTCAAAGCTTCATAAGCTTGTTTCTAATGAATGAGGATATTGAAGCAAGTGCATCTATTTTCCTCTCCAAGGGATGTAAAAATATTTTGAGAGGTGCTTGCACCTTCTGCATGCAGTCTGCAAATAGATTATTTTCACTCATGGGAAGTAAGCCAATTCCTTTCCAAAGTGTGTGAGAGTGACAGACTAGAAGATATGGGTCAAAAATCCCACATGGTTCAAGGGGCCTAGGATTGACCTTGCAAGGCTGTCCTTGTCATCTGATTTTAAACACATGTTAATGAGCAAGCTTAAGCCTCCAAGCAGGGTCAGGGCTCCCAGGGGCAGTCTTAATGATTAACCATAAAATATGCAATTTCCCAGCATTTAGAAAGCATGGGTTTAGATCTAGATAACACTAAAGGCTATCAAGACATGGTGCCACAGGAGAACATGGTGGGAGACGGCAAAGTGCCCTGGGAAACCTGTTGGTTTGAAGAGGCCGAGTCCATGGGGCAGCTTCAGTTGCACAGGCAAAGGGAGCAAATGCACATGGCAGAGCCAATCCCCAAGAGAGCCTCTTACTCGTGCCAGGTTACTCGTGCCAGGCTGAAAATAGAGAGGCCTCCACAAGGCAGTCCTTGTCTGCGTGCATGGGGCCAACACAGAGTGCTCTGTTACGGCACTGCATGAATACAGGCCTTCTTGTGCCGGCTGGCAAAGCAAGTTACCAAACCTTGGGAAGGAACAAGACCAACGTCTCCTCCATGGAGGAACTCCACTTCCTGTCCTGTCCTCTCAAGAACAAAGCACTTGTAGGCAAGAATACTCACAGACCACCAGGTACTACTTTAATCAGTTTCCCAGTCTAGACCATCTCCTAGACTGCTGCAAGAAGACCGTGCTCTTACCGTATTCATCCCTCACGAGTTTGATTTCCTCTCTCTACAATGAGAAACGAGGCAAAAAAAAAAAAGGCTTTTTTTTCCACAGCAGATTCCTCGTCCTCTCCAAACTATATTAACCAAAAGCATCAAGGGATTGCTAAACCAATCTCAAGCTCACTTATCAGATTTCCAGATCCACCTTTAATTCACTGTATACAGAAGGGAGTCTTCAGATCATTTAGGATCCCACAACATGTAGCATTTAAGATGAGGATACAGGCTCACAAAAGCACATAAAGTTTTTAATCAAGAGCACTCTCAGCTAGCTTATTTATAGTTTTATGTATTTGAAACTTTCAGAGAGCCCTATACCCATACAGACTAAAATACTTTGTTAAGCAAACAAAACTGCGATTACAGGTGACTCCGGAAGGCAAAGCTTTGTTTGGTTTTCTTAAACTTTGGAAAGACAGGGAACAAAGGGGCCAGTAGGAGCTGGAGATACCCAAGTTACACAGTTGGCTTCCCTTGCAAGGGCAATGACCTGGGGGCTGATTCTCTCCTATTTCAGCCCAGCCTCTGTATCAGCTACCCTACTAACATGCTGCCCTCCAGTCAC
>JAUBOD010000351.1:4252686-4273683 GCA_032353885.1 Nothura maculosa | reverse complement strand
ATTCTACACATTTGTTTTGTTTAAATTTTCAGCCTTCCCAACATATATAGTGAGGTAGCAAAGTGTTCCATATTATTTTAAACCAGTGGAATCTTTCACTCATTTGTGGTAAGTTTGCTACCATGGGAAAGTTGATATTATTTATTATATAAAATATATGTCTATAGATCTAATAAAAGAATATTTAAAAGCCAGATAAGGGACATTATCCAATTAGATTTTGCAAGCAAGTTTAGTCAGTGTAGCAGAAGCAGGAAGACTGGGCTGAAATTTCAAGAGCAGTCAGTTTCCTGCAGATATATTGGAGTTCTTGCAGTTATTCAAAGTGACCGAGTATTGGAAAAATATCACAAATTCATGGGCAATAAAAATAGATCCTAAGCCAAATAGAAGCAATTGCCAACATCCAAACATCATTTTATGAAACTGTCATTTTTCATAAGGTAAAATGATACTACATTAGGGCAATTCTTTGAAATACAGTCAAGGTCAAGCCACGTAGGGTGAGAGGAGATGTGTTAAATAGCTGTTCAGCAATAGCTTGTAAGCTTTAAAAGAAATCGCTTTTACAAAACATTCTGGATATTAAAGTTTAAAATTTGAAATACATTTGCCAATCACTTCTCTTAAGGTTTCACAAATTGCAATTTATTTTATTTATTTTATTCTTACTGACCAATAAAAGGAAAAGGAACTCTGGCAGAGTATTTAGTTTTTCCAGCGTTAAGATCTTAACAGTTCTGGAAGAGTCCTATCAACTCCGGGATTGTTAAGACTCTATGCCAGCTATAAGGCATATCGCATGCTCTGTAAAGACATGTTTTGGAATGAGATGGCTGTTTGATATTGGATGTTTGCACTTCATCTTATTTACTGTAGATTTTTTTCCTCTGGTAACTATTTCACAAAAAGCCATGAAGTCTCTAATAAAATGCCTGAGCACTGTATGAAATATGTTTAACAAAAGCTTCAACATTAGTCTGAGAAGGATTCAAAAGTGATATCAAGATTAATATTTTAAGTAGTTTAGTCTTGCATTCTTGCTAGTTATGCCAGAGTCCTACATACTGTACAGAAGCAGGTTTTAATAACTGTTCTGGAGCACCACAGTCCAAACTTAACACATAAACAACACATTACTGATCAAATGGACAGCAAATGAGCCTTCAGCTGATACACGCAGGTCAGGATCTGTGTGGAAAGGAGTGTAAGTTCTAGACAATAACAAGCTACAGAAGGAACTATCTTAACCTAAAAGTCTACCCCACTACCACTCAGACACATTTCCAGGTGAATAAAGCAGCACACACTTACAGTGTGTCACAGAGGAGGATCTCCAGACATACCATGACTACGCTGCTGGCGACCCTCCCGCTCCCAGAGCGCTGGGCGTACTCACCATCTGCAGGATGGCACCGTACAAGCGCAGGAGAACTTTGCGCGGTTCGTCTGCAACCGTCTCCGTGCTGTCAGGCAGCGAGCATTGAAACAACATGTTGCTGAGGCCACCTCTGTGAAGGGAATGGTGATATTCTTCAGTATAGAAGACGCATGCTCTGTCAAATTAGCTAAAAATGGCATTTCTATTTCATGTCTGCCTTCTGTAAATGATTAGATCAAGGTAGCACTGACACAAATTTGGACTACAAAGAGTATTTTCTACTGAGGAAAAAATGAGAGCAGATGCACCTGAGGAATATTTTTCCATTGTTAGCTCAGCAGACATCGCACTTGCTTGGTATCTCTGAAATGGGAAGGCAGGTGCAACTGCCCAATAAACACCCTGAAACTGATCATTTGGTAAGGGGGACATACTGGAATTTACTTTCCAATTCTGAAATAAAAGTGCACAGCACACAAAACTATTTCTGCTCATCAGGTTGAGAGACAGATAACTGAGAAACTTGACAAAGTTCCTACTGAAGTCTTGTGAGATCTGGTAGAACACCTAAGCATGAAAACAGCAAAATACACTTAACACCTTTTGCAGTGAAGCTCATCTTAACTGGGAAAAATGCTATTTTGGACTCAGCATCATCTTTCATATTCCAGTTTGGACAGAAGTCCCTGTGCTAATACAATTAAAGAGGCATAAATAACCTAACAAATCAAGGTAAGTATCCACTTGAAATTAGAAATACCCCAGAGAGACACCAGCTAATAGCTATAATAAAATGTACCCTAAGAATACATACTCTCAAAATAAAGCTCTGCCATATTATCATATTTATCCCCATCCATTTCTCATGTTATCCCATCTTTTATGAAGAGCTTACTCTTCATAAGCTTATTAAAGTTCACCTTATTTGGTATTGCTGTCCTTCGTTTGCAGTCCTATCAATATTACTGTTAAAAATCAAGAAAGACTTTCCCCAAGCACTGTTTAAAAAAATCCCAACTGCAGGACTAATTAGATCCATAAAAGCTCGGTACAGATAAATTTCAGAAGTAAAGATTAAAGGAAGACTGATTTTAGGCATTGGTTATACACAACATAAAGCCTCAAGTTTGAAATAAGATCAGGTTTCCCTGGAGTGGCAGCTGGAAAAACTTACTATTTGACCATAAAACATATGCTGCAGCATTGCCAGTGAAAGTCATACTCACACTATCAACTGTTTGGATTAAATGTTAAAATCAAAACAATTTAAGAGAGGTGATTATTTGGTAAGACCAAAATGATCATCAAAAAATGTTATCAAGCAAGACAAACTAGGGAAACGTACTGTTTAAATTTTTCAAGAATTAAGTTAGCTTTCCATATAATTACTGTTTTACTACTGCTTCTTGACAGGAAAAAAAGGAGGCAGAATTTTATTATTCTTTGGGTTAACACAGTAGATTATACTACAGAAACTAACTTTGCTAGCTTCAAGCAGCTCTTTTAATAAAAGTTTTCTCAATGTACATTTTCTTTACATCTTTTATAGTTCTTCTGCCTCTTCTTCATTATATTTGACCCACTCATTAACAATATTTCCTCTTTCTGTCCTGCAGTCTAGCTTTTCCTTTATTGCTGTTGCTTCTGCTCTACAAAAGGAGTACTGAAACCTGTTTCACTTGCAAAGCAGCAGTGCACAGCAGCAGTACTGAAAAAGTCTCATCATTAAAAAGACACCTTTCAAGAAGAAATATAACCCAACTATAGTTGCTAGTAGTAGTAAGGGGATGAGATAGTATAGATTGAAAGGCTGAAAAAAAATCTGTAGCATGCTCCTTTCTCCACTTACGACAGTAATTTCAGGTTTTCAGTAATCCCTTGCCTTGACAAGACATTCCTTGCCTTCACAAACTGTCTAATTCATCCTAATACCCAGGTGGGCTTTGTTTCCAGGAGGCCATGAGGCATCCAAATAAAAATACAACTCAGATACAGCTCTGGCTCCTAGCCTGGCACTCATTTCTGGTTTTTCAGATAATTTTCTGGGTTTTTCTTTGCAAACCACAAGAGAACTAAAGACTTTGTGCAGCAGAGAATGAAAAACAGTCTGATCTGCATTTATTTACAGGGAGATGCTACACAGAAAACACAGGTTGGTTTATGGATTCCAAGCCAATGACAGAGGAAGAATTAAGCAAGAAAACATGGCAAAATAGCAGCTGAGAAGGGAGCTCCAGAAAGCGAGAGAACCAGGTGGCCTTGGCAGGCAGCCAACAATGATGTTAAGAGACGAGAGATATGAAGTAACTTTGAACCATGAAGGTGAGCAGGTAGAGAAAGAAAACCAGAACAGATGGAAAGGATTTCAACTGCAGAGCAAAAATAGACTAGAGACATGGGCCTATTTAAGAACACAGGCTGGTTTGACCAGCTGCATTTTTGATGTTAAACTGACCTTTTCAAAGTCTTTGCTCTAGAATTTGGTGAAAGTACAGGCAAAGAATAGCAGACTTACTCAAGTCTAAAATCACCTTATAAAAAAAGAAAAAACAGACTGCAAGATAAGGAATCCTGTAAAAATAGTTTGGTTACTTGAAGACAAGCTCAGTCTGTGTACAATGTCTGAAAGCTCAGAAACTCCCCCAGCACCTCGCTTTGGCTCAGCTCCACTACATGGGAGTCTAACTATGGTTTTACACGCTTCAGACTTCTACAAGTTATCTCTCATCAGTGTAATTCATCCAGAAGACAACTAGGAGCATTGCTCTCTATATAGGTCAATATACTCACCAGCTTGCTAAGGGTCAAGGGAGCATATCTCATCTGTACACAGATAACGCTATTAGTTAAATATCAACTACTAGAAATATTTAAGGGAAGCCCTTCCACCAAAGCACCACCCATTTTAAAAGCTGTCCATAGCTTTCCCCAAACCAGGGCCGCAGTAGTTTCATTTGCTTCCATTTGTGTTTCAGTAGCTGTGAATTCCTGTCTTGACTCTCCAAGGAAAGTCAAGATTCTTCACTAAGTGCCCAGCAGCTGTGTTGGGACATGGTACGCACTGGTGCGGACAAACCAGCCACGCTGGTTTTGCACCCCATTTTTGAGCCACACTAAGGCATTTTACACTGCTCTCTCCTTCAGTGAAGGTGGCAGAGGTGAAGCTCTTCTGCCAAAGCCAGGCAGCAAGGGGCAGCACACATCTCATGCCATCTGCTCTTCCTCCCAGCCCGGGAGGTATCGAGCCGTTTGAAGGGGATCTCAAAAAGAAAGTTTTCAAGGAAAGCAGAAATAACTGTCCTAGAATGCAGGATTTCCTGAAATATGCAGTGCACACTGGATGAAAAGGGAATTACCCAAGCTAGCTTACAGAAATACAGCCCCACTCGCTTACTGAGCCTCCTTACCCCTTCACATGCTTAAGAGCCCTCTGGGCGGAAATAAGCCAGAAAGAAGCGGGCAGCTCTCAAGGAGACGCTCATTTTTTATTGAGCCGGGGGAGGGAGCGCGCAGCGCGCTGAGTCACCGGCACTTGCCGGCAGCGGGGGGGGATTCGCCGCCCCCGCCACCGGCCGGCTCGCCCGTTTCCCAAAGGCCGGGAAAAAGGCGCCGCGTGGAGCCGGGAGCGCCGCGGGCAGCGCCGCCGCCTCTGCCGCAGCGCCCCGCAGGGAATGGGGGAATTCCAGCCTTTTTTTTTTTCCCCCCCAAAGAAAAAGGGGAGAAAGTGACCCCTCCTCCGCGCGCAGCCTCTCCCCGCCACCCGCGGCGCTGACCTGATGGGGCTGATGCGCAGCTGCTCCTCCCGCAGCGCCCGCCAGGCCCCGGGCAGGAACTCCTTGCACCACAGATACGCCTTGCGCCGCGTGCGGGCGTCCAGCGGCGGCTCCTCCTCGGCCACCGGCGGCGGCGGCAGCAGCAGCGGGGAAGGTGGGGTCATGGCGCCCCCGCCTCTGCCCGCCGCCGCCGGCTCTTTCCCCTCGGGCTCGGCCAGCGGGGGCGGCGGCGAAGGGGGCTGCCCGGCGGCGGGGAGGACGACGCCACCGCCCCCGCCCGAGCCGGGGCTGCAGCCCAGGAGCAGCCCGAGAGGGGAGGGCTCGTTCTCGCCGTTACAGAACTTGGTCTTCATGGCGCGCGGAGGGGTGGGGGGGCGGCGGTAACGGGCGCGAGACAGAAGGGGGCGGCGGCCGTTGCGGAACGCGACGCGCGCAGCCTCCAGCACGAGCGCCAGCCGCGAATGAGGCGCGCGCCGCCCGCCAGCCCCCCTTTATAAGCGGCGTGGCACGCGGGCCCGCTCGCCTCACGGGCTCGTCCTAGATCCTGATTGGCCGCCGGCTCCCGCCCCGCCCCGCCCCCGGGGAACAGGAGGGGGCGAGCGCGCGGCCCCGGCCTCCCGCAGCGGCACGCGATTGGTGCGCGGCGGAGCACGAGGCGCCCGCCTGCCTCGTCACGGCCCCCGCGGTGAGGGCGGGGGGACGGGGCAGCGCGCGCGCGGAGCGCACTCATTGGCTGCGCCTGCGTTGCCCCGGTAACCGGCGCGCGCAGCTTGGGGGGGGCTGCAGCGCGAGGCAACCCCCGCTCCCCCCCCCCACCCCCGCCAAGGCCCCAACGGTCGCGGCGCCCCCGCAGCCCGAGGCGGTTGCAGCAGGTTCGTGGCGGGGCCGCGCACGGGCTCCCGCCGGGCGCACTCAGGTGTCGGGCAGCCCTTAGCCCGGCCCAGGAGGCCTCCTCGCCAGCCCCGGCGCAAGGGACGGGCCCCAAAAGCATCCGAGCCATCTCCACGCTGCGCAAAGCACATCGCCACAGCCAGGAATATGTTTGTTTAAGGTCCGTTATGGCAAGATACCGAGTCACTTATGGCAATTGCCATTTCTAGGGGCTGATTCATCTCCATGGGGTGAAGTGGCCTCAGGCAGCTTGGAGAAAAAAACATACCTGAACAGCAAAGTAACATACGAGATGAAGAACGGGTAGTGCGTGAGCCTTGTTAATATTGGTGGGGATGCTCTGCTCCAGTTTCCAGAAGGGCCGTGGCTGCCGGGATGTGGCACACGAGGGATGGCGGAGCCCAGGTGTCGGAGCCGCTGCCTTCCAGGCCACGCTGCAGCCCCAAGGGATGGGAAAGTTGCCTAATAGGTAGTATCATCTCACCACAAATGAGCAATAAATGCATAAACCACCTTTAATCTTTGATCTACCTTTGCCCTCACATGCTTTTTTCTCTTTTTTTTTTTTTTTTCTTAATCTGTTATCTTTCCCTTGCTGGTCTTCTGTGTTATATACGAGTACTGTGTGGGCTCTTCTAATAATAGTTGCCGTTATTGCAGGCATTATTATTGAAGCTGGGTTGTGAGGGAGTTCCCAACATGCTCCTTCTCTCCTCTCCCCCTCCCTCCATAAATATTTCACTGCATAGGCTGCTCCCTTTCTCCATCTGTGTGTTTCACTTTGGCACTCCAGAGCTGGAAAACTCCCAAATTACCCAAAGATTTTTTGAGAAGCAGCAGGGAAGTTCCAGGTCTGGCATCAGAACCGCTTTGTGCCGGCATATTAGCTCTGAGCACAACTGAAACGGTCACGGCTGAGGCAGACCAGACCCTGGTTTGCAGGAAGGGTAAGGTAGGGGTTATGGATGCCAAACTGGAACAGGAGAGACACAGGTTTCCTTTCCTCCACTTCTGTGCCTTAGCTTTTCATTTGCAAAATGCTTCAGCTTTTCATTTGCAAAATGGCTTTTCATTTGTAAAATTTGCCAAAATAAGCCCTCAATGGAAGGAGCGCAAACTTCCAACACTGTTCCCTTCACTTGTTGAGAGGACTAGGAATTGTTCTGGGTTAGAGAATTGCAGCACTGTACCTACCTAGACCTGAGAGCTGCAGCTTGGGATGAGACTCCGGAAGGGCCAAAACTGTTGGCTGATGTGCTGTTGCATTAAGCAGCCACAAAATGTGATTTCCCACATGGGCACTTGAACAGGAAAAAATTCCAAGCTATGACCTCTTTCTCCAGTTCAATCCCACAACAAATAGTTAGCATTTCTAGGAGTAAACCAAGGAGTTGGCACCTGAGTTCCACTTTTAAGGATCTCTGTTTGTTTTGTAGGTCCCTGTAGAAGAAGCTGAAGACATCACTGATAGGTAAGTGATGTCTTACCTATCTACAACCCAATTCTAGAGCTGGAAATCTCATTCTGCACAAACATTAATGTCCCTTTGTACAGGAAGGAGAACCAGGGAAAATACCAGAAAAAAATCTGCCTTTCAAACTGGTCCTCCTACTTCTGAGTGCTCAACCTTCACTCTACTTTGTCATAGCATTGCTAACAGAAACTGATTTCTGATGAGAGTTTTATGACAACATTTTTCTAGAGTGCCATTTGCATAGAAATGGAAAGCAGAAAAGTCAGAGAAGAAAATCGCTTCTTTCTCCCAGGGAAAGAAGGTTTGCTCCACTTCTACTGGGTATCTTACCCCATACCAACTTTTGGATACTGGCCATTTCACTGACATTTGTTCTCACACCGAAGTATGAAATCTGATTGAAAATCTTAAATAATTTCTCTTACAGCCTCAGATAATTTACAAAGAGGCATGAAAATTAGGGCTATTTGCTTTATAGCTTTTTGATTGCAACACACTCTCTTTCTTAATATCAGTCTAAGTTGGACCTCAGTCTTGTAATGATTTCCTTTTCAATTAACATCCTGGATCCACGTGGTGCCCAGCACTTATTTTCTTCAGCTATTTGTTCTGCTGATTACTTCATGTATTATTTTAACACTTTGTTAGTAATTAATAAGTCATTCTAATTTGCTGTTAAGTTTACAAAAAGGGTGTACCTTATTTTACAACTATTACAAATGTTTTTACAACAAACACAGTCTATCTTCTGGGGAGCCACAAGTGTGTACAGTGCAATAAAGTCAAAGAACAAAGGGGTGGAAGAACTCACAGTAGAAATAAAGTAAATAAGCATGCTTACTTCATATAAAGGTATATAATAGGAAACGTGAAAAATTTTTTTTTTTCATTTCTCACTATATTCTGTATTCTATATTTTGCTTCACAAAATTTAGTCTTGGTTTTAAAAAAAATCCAAGAGATAAATCCTGGTTACGGGAATTCACTGCTGAGACAACTTTCATTTTAAAATTGTGGTAACAGTTTTTTTTTTCAAGTATGTTATTTCTCCAACACATTCAAAAATGATCTTGTGTGTTTCAAATGTGGTCAGCTTGAGAAGGCAGGAAGCCGTGTGACCGCAGCAGCAGGAACTAGGTCTCACTGAAGACACAGGCAGTTACCCCAAATATGAATGGGCCTGTAGTGAAGGCACGGTGTAGAAAGGCTGGTATTGGCTTCATGAAATACGAAATCTGTCTCACACAAAACAAGTAACTTCCTGGTCTTGCCCATGGCCTCTCTTGGTTAGGCTTAAAGCACACAGGAGGAACAATATAAGAGAAGTTTATATTGTTGCTCTTCATGCAATGTATTTTAAATGGATTAGCAGAGAGCTCTTTATC
Source organism: Nothura maculosa (assembly GCA_032353885.1). NCBI lineage: Eukaryota > Metazoa > Chordata > Aves > Tinamiformes > Tinamidae > Nothura > Nothura maculosa. The sequence continues at coordinate 4,264,779 of JAUBOD010000351.1, read as the reverse complement.
CTAGAGGTACTTGGATAATACTTTTCACAAGTTTTCAGTCTACATTCAAATGAAGTAATCAGAAAAAGAAAACTAAACAAACCTGTCATTCCTTGTACTCAGCGCATTTTTTTCTGCTCTCAAGTAGGAATTAGACTTCAGAATTGCACTTAGTCCTATTCAACAAAACTAAGCCTTCTGCTAACAGCAGAATCTTATTGAAACCTAAAAGCCATCAGAAAAATCTAAAGGAAAAAAAACCCCAAGTGCTAAATTATTGACTCAAACTCTCAAAGACCACACAGTTATATTTCCCAAGTCTGCTTCCAGTATTTTATGTTCTAGAAACTGACCCTTCTTCCCCATTTCCATGTCTCCTGCCCTAAAACCAGCTTGTTATGTGACAGTGCAATATCTGCCCAAAGGATTAGTCGACAACCAGCCCTCTTAAGTAATGGAAAAAGACAAACACGTCTTCACGTTCCTGATGTCAGGTTTCACCCCTAGCAACAAAGCTGCATTAGCACACTTTTTTTTTTTAATAGGCTCCATATCTATGCTCAGTTTTTAATTCCATATAATGACTAATCTACTGCAGCATCTAATAAACTAAATCAATTAAGAGTTCTTTAGCTGCCATGCTTCCCCTGGATAACGTAGCTTTAAAGCACACAAAGGAAGTAACGGTTAGATAACTGGGGTTAGAGCACAGGCAAGACACAGGGCCACTAATTGCACTGTAATCAAGCAGCAGGCTGAACCCAGACCCCTCTTCTGGGGTTTGGGAGTTTGTGTGACCTTGCTATCAGCATAGAGAGACACAAAAGGGTTCATCACAGAAACCTTCTTCCCCCTGAACAGGAACTCACTTCCTTTTCCTCTGTAGTGTATTTTACTCCCAACCCCATGCTGTGATCGTATCTATCGATGTCTCAACAGCCTATTCAGAATATAGAAGAGTTCATTGCTACTTATATGCTAACAGAGACCCCTCTTCTAAGGGGTCTAAGCCTGATGGAGACTGCCAGTCTTCATTGGCTATGAATCTAGTCTTAACTGGGTATTAAATCAGAAGAGGGCAAATGACACTGTTCTAATCTATCACAGTAGAACATGAACCATCTTTTTTTGCTATTAACTGGTATTTATGTAGAAAATAATTCTTTTCCCTTTTTAATACTAGCATATCTGCTGCAGAGGGAACTGCAGTTGGATTGACTTCATCACTTCATTCATTCCAATTGCATTAGTTTGATAGAAACTGCTTATTGCTCACAGAAGAGCTAAGTCTAGCATTCTGACTCATAAAGCAGTTATTTTTCTTTCACTATTCCTTCTCGCTATTATATTAAGCCGCAGCAGATTTTACCGGTGAGATCAGATGCCAATGAAGGCTGGGTCTGCCATATGACAGAGAGAATGACAGACGGGTGTGTAGAAGGACACAGACACCCGTTTCAGCTGAAAAGCTTGCAAACATCTTAACAGCAGCTGCTGATAAATGTTCTTTGCTTATCGGGAACAAGTTGCTACTGGCTTTGTGAATCCTTCTTCTAGAGGTAGGACGAGCCAAAGGCTTTGTCCCAGGAGCTGCGTGATCATCACGAGGAGAGGACGGCAGCCTGGCTCTTGCACGTTACCAACTTTTGCCATGGCAAATCCCCACAGCCTGGCTGTGCACCAAAATCACGCTTGGAGCAGGGAGGCCTTTTCCATTTTTCAGCTCCTGGTCTGGCAAAATGCTCGCTGAACTCCAAACAAATCTGCTGTTTCTCACTCCCTGCACGGAGAGCCAGAGCGCGCTGCTCTGGGAGCCGGGGCCGCTGAGGCTGGGAGGCTGCCCCAGCCGAGCAGGCCGGATGCGGCTGCGCACGGTGCCGAGCGCGCTGCGGCACCGCAGGGGCAGCACGGCCTTCCCCAGCGCTGCGCCGCCGGCACGGCCCTCCGCGACGCTCCTCTCTCCTCGACGCTCCTCTCTCCTCGCAGCCGTCCCCTTCATGCCAGGGCCCTGCAGGGACGCGGCCTCTCCTAGGCCAGGAGCGTCTCCCCACTGCTACTGCTGCTGACAGCAGGTTATTGCCCTTCAGACACCTAGGGCAGAGCAAGGGAAGAGATGCAAAGTAATCCAGCTAGTTTTCTGAAAAAATACTTTAGGAAAAACAGTGCTGTAGATGATGGGCTCCCCTCTGCTGGGAGGCAGCTGGGCATCTGGGGCAGCTACCCACCGTGCATGTCTTCCATTCTGTGCAGAAAATAAACTGCAAGACGGCTTTGCAGAACTAGGGAGCAGGCATTCCTCCCAAAGCCACCTGTGGTCACCACTTTGCAAAGGAATTTGCAATGTTTTCCATGCCTTGACTCTACAGAGAGAGAATTTCAGAACTAAATTTAAGATGATACATAAAGACAGGAAAACACCCTGTGTTTGCTGCAGTTACATGTTTAACCAGGGCTAAGGATCGGCATCTGCCTAGGCACTGCTTGGCTTTTATACATTTCCTACAAGTGTAAGGGAAGCATTACGAAGGAACCAGCAGGACAACACGCTCGTTCATTTGCCACAGCTCCCCGAGATAACGAGAGCATGCACAGTGCCAGGTACTCCTAGCAGCACACAGAGATAACATTACCTGGCTCCAGTCCCAGGGAATGACTTTTCCTGGAGCCTGACTGACCAAGCCTTTAGTAACTAGAAGTTACTCAATTTCTTACTCTGTAACAACTGCATCTCCTTGGAGAACCCCAGCTAGCTTTCAGAAAATTCGTCAGGACCTCAACGAGGTTTGAAAATCCAGTAGGAATTAGCTGAACGTTGCTGCAGTTCCTTTAAAAGCTCTAGCCTTGAAATTCTTGTTGTGCAGGGTACGACTGCACAGCAGAGCTCCTGCCTCGCTGCAGCCCGCAGAACAACACGCCATCAGCTGAGGATCGTGTTTAACATCTCCCGTGAGCCGAGGCCTCCAACATCTGTTTTACTTTTGGGCGAGAGTCAATTTTTCCTGCTATGAATCTCCGCCAGCCTCCCCTCGATCTCCGGCAGGGTTCAAGAGTGCAGCCGCGCCGCTGGCTCTGCCAATTCTTGGATTCTTGGAGCCATCTCCCCTCCCAGCTGGGGGACCATGGAGCAATTCCCTCCCAAGCGAGTCCTCGCAACCCATGCTCAAAGAAGAAAACAGTTGCTATAGTAACCGCTCCTCTACCTGCATGGGATCAGCTCCCTCTTCCCCCCTCATCTTCCTGGGGGTTTATTCATTCAGGCTTTGGCAGAGGAAGCCAGGCAGGCCGGGCCTGCGCGGTGCGGGCAGGACAGAGCGGCAGCGAGGGCAGGCGCTGCTTGTGGTGCCGCGTCACCGTCACTGCAAACACACCAACAACCCCTCAACGGGCCTAAACTGGGCGAAATTGCCTCTGTTCCAACACCTCTAACTCCTGCCAAGCCTTGGACTAATAGTTGGCTAATCTGCATTACAAATCCCATTGTGGAAATGTATAGCCAGGAGCCAAAGGCGCCTGCAGTGGGGAAGAACACGCCGGAGGCAGCTGTGGCTGTTTCACGTGTGCAGAGCAGGCAATGGGCCACACAAGCTGCAACGTGTGCTCCTAACGAGAACTGGACCGGCACGTGCTGGGTAGGGTGCCCAGGGCAAAAAAAAGCCACAAAACTAAATAGCATGGAGGTAATGGTCAGTCATAAAGAGCTGTTTAGGGAAATACCCGGGACAGAGGCAGTAACGCACAGCAGCAAGATGTTGGTCACTATCACTGCATGTGTTAGATGCCTTGAACCTGTCGGCTGCGAGGAACTTGGGCACATTCGCTGGACACTTCATGGTTGCAGCAAGAGCAGAAGCAGTTAAAAGCTTTCCTTCCCGTGTTCACACGCCTGCCCTTAACACAAGAGCAACTCCTCTGCATTTAAATGTGATACAATAAAAAGATCCAGCTCCACTCCCACCTCAGTTACTTGCTGCACTCTTGATTATCAGCTAGTAGGAAAATAAAAACTTTTGGACATTTCTAAAATTCAAACATTTGATTCAGATTCAAATCTAAAACAGATTTTCCAAATCTGTTATTAACAGGTCTTCAGGTGAATTGAATTTCTACGTGACCATTCCTTCCCACTGCTTTTGCTCATTAGGCAACAATTTGCTATTTTAACTATGCTTAGCAATGGCCCAACACTGAGCTGAAACAACTGATTTGTGATGGAACTTGCAACTCCAGTAGTGCTGGTTATTCAAGCACGCGGCAGCCTTCCCCCTGCTAGGATGCACAAGGGTGGATGCCAGATATGAATTCTGGACCCTGCCATTCTGAGTCAGGCACTGAGGGCAGTTGCAGTTAAGTGTTTGCAGTGGTGCAGTTTTTATGACATCCTGAGCGAGCTGTAAGCCCAAGAAGGGATTCTACTTGGTTATTTCCTTGTGGGCTGTTAAACCCCTGTCATGCACAGCGAGCAGACAGCTGGGCCTTTTGGGAGGAAGGTAGAGGGGAGTTTCCAAATCCTTTGGGAGCCAGGTCTGCAGCAAGGGCAGTGATGGGACTCGGCTGGCAGAGCCAGGGGTAAGGTGTATGTTCCAAGCAATTGCTTTGGCAGGACACGTCATTCGGGCACATTTGTTCCTTCCCAGTGATAATGACTAACAGTCTGAGGTTAAACAAAGGTCATTAAGTTAGAAAATGTGTCTAAATATGCAACAGAGTAATTATCCACAGAACTGCCTGCCAAAGAACTGGTCACTGCTCTTAAAGCACACACGGGCTGAAAAGCAGATTGGGTAAATGCAGGAGGGATCAGCAAAGCAGGCAAAGCATTTCACGGAGCTGGATCTGCTGTTGTTCTCTCACACACAAATGTATTGTTTTTCAAGTGGTTTAGCCTGAAATCTAGGAAATGACAGGTCTTGTCCGTCTTGCACAGACATTAAGGCTGAGGAACTCAGCCTGCCTGAAGTTTAATCCACCATTTCCATTTATAGGAGAAACTGCATTCCTCTCAATTCCCCAGTCAGATTTACAAAGGGAAAAAAAAAAGAAAAAAAAAGGAAAAAAACCACAACACTCCTCCAAAATATCAAATTGCATTTGTAAAGTCAGTTAAATTCAGTCTCTTTCCCTAAAAGTTTTGACTAACATGCTCTGCTTAGTGGGCAGATTTTAAGGTTTTCAATAATCTTACAGTCATATTGGCACAAAGTAAGTGGAGTTTTTAGTCCACAGTCTGTGAAATGCTCCACATGAATTGAGACAAATGGGCTTAATTCAAAAAAAATTCCTAATAATAATCAGTATGTAAAGTATAAAAGTACCTGTATATCCAACCAAAGTAGCTTTGTGATACATCTGAACTTCAAAACTGCAAAACTCAGGACTGCTTTTGACTCTAACTCATAGTTAATTGTTGCTGGAATTATAGTGTACAATATAGAGCTTTGACTCTGGTATTTTGTAATGAACTAATTTAATCCTACTTTGTTTCCATTTTGTCTCAAAGGAGTACACACAATTACTCATAACTAGAAAATGGCCACCAAGCAATTAATCCAGGCTAGGATCCCTCTGAAAACAGAACAAGACCTGCTGCTGGTTCAACAGGAGCACGTTGTTCTCCACTCCAGGTACCTAATACATTTTTGAATTAGACACCATAAAAGGAGCTCTCCTTCCCAACCTGATGATAATTTGCACCACTGAATTTAAAAGTCTGTCTTGTTAGGTATTAACCAGTCAATCTGGGAATCCAATTGAGTAACAGAGCAGTTGTTGCAATACCAAGACTCCCATATAAATCATGCCTGAATCTTAAGTAAATATTGGTTCAAATATTGATTCAAATGAGAGATACGACCACAGTTTAAGAGGTTAAAGTTGCCAGCTGAACTACTTCAGAAAGGGCCACTCCCTCTATATTCATTTGAGATACACATCAAAGCATTCACTTCAGCCTGAACTCACAGGAACGGGGCATTTCACTCATGATAATAACTCTCTCCATCAAAACTTATGTTTGATGCTATGAAATCAAAGGTATTATACCAGATATCACTTGCTAAGGAATAAGTTAGTTATTTATGCTGTGATAGGCATAATTTCTGGAAACAAGGTGGGTGAGATACAATGCATTGCTTTTTACTGAGCACGAAACGTAGAGAAAGAGGATAGGTTGTTTTCCAACTTAAAGAAGCCTTAAGAACTGCCACTCTCAGAAAACCAGAAGAAGGAAATGAAGTGAAGGGAACACTTGATCATAAAACGGAAAGGTGCTTTTCACACTTCAGAAAATGGAAGCAGCTTTTCTCTTCAGTCTGAGGAAACTCAAGGGAAAATGAGTGTCCCTTGTTTGTTTTTACACTAACACAAAGTATTGAGAGCCACATCCAGCTCTTGCATTGCAATATAGCCTTGAATCCCAATTGCTCTTTTGAAGTAACACAATCCTTTCTGGGTATATTTAACAGTTATAGATCCAAACAACACCAAGTTTCGCAGTTTCTTGGGCATTAATTACTGCCTTACCAAAGTCCTAAGCAAGCAATGTGGAGAAAAGAGCCTGTGTGCTTCATTTCCAGATAGCCCAGATAAGTATATTGTGAGTAATACACGCCAGCTGCTCTAAATTTCTAGCTCTTGTTGATATTCACTTTTAAGAGCGGTGCAATGATTGCTATATTCACTAAACATTTTTTTTTCAGAAAAAAAAGTTCAGAAGACAGAAATGAAGCAACATTTTAAATGATAAATAGATTTACATCAAAGCAGCTCCAGCTTTTAAATGTAGAAAGCTAGACATACCTTCATCTCCTCAAACATATTAGCAAGTTGCTTTTTAAGACATTTATGCATCATCTTAGCTTTCAGAGTAACACCGTTTAATGATATTATTCATAAAACGGGGGGCTGGAGTGAAAGCTTGGCGCATCACGCCACCTAAAACTGAGACGCTATATGGATCATAAAAGCTTGGAAATAAAAACCTCCCTTTCTTCCCCCAAAAAGTTATCTCCTGAGGCAAACTGGCCTTACTTTATATGTGCAAAACCCAGGTAGCCACTGAATTCAGAGCAATTAGGCCCCAGAAAATATTCCCCAAGCAATGCTTTTACTATTGTAGACTTTTCACAATACCATTGAGCACACAGAAAATTACTGCTCTTCAAGCCATTGTCCACAGAGACAATTAGCCACGTACACATCTCATGCATGCCCAGCTGAATGCTCCTGGCCTGCAGCATCTGCTGTGGTTGAGTCTCTTTCTTGGATGCCATCACAGGCCCCCGAGAGCCCACAGAATGAAGGACAGAGTGAATTCAGTTATCTGCCAGTTCCTTCTGATTGCCAAAAGCCATGAGACAAAATCCTCACTTATATCATTTCTCAGCACATTGTGCAATTGTAAATCCTCTCCTTACATATGCAGTTAGCTAGCATGTTGCTCTGAATTGTGCAAGAAATTCTTTTGCCCGCTGCTTGACATACTTGCTAGTTTTAAGGACCTTTTTGCTTTTCCAGTCTTGCTGCCGCAACTGAAACAGAGTTGAGTTGGTTCCAAACCGGTCTGCAAGTGTCCTTTTTTTGCCCTGCAAAAGCTGCCATACCCACCGCAGGCATTCAGTTTGCCAGTCCTGCTCACACAGAGCCTGTTTTTCAGGCAGGATTTGACTAGATGCTGAGATCTGCCCCAGTTTCCTCACAGACTCTGACAAGAAGCCCTGCAGATCTACCTGCTCTGAAAGACCATAGATTGCTTAGCACCAAAAGGGACTCCTGACATGACTTCCAGTGAGGAGGACAAGAAACACACACCAAGTGTGTCAAGCCTTACAGCCCTTCCTCAGGTAAGGCCCAGGCATGACTCATTGCCACGTCTGGGCAAGAGATAGGCCAAGGTCACACATTCCTCCATGTTGCCCCATACTCTGCAGCCCAGCTGCCTGGAGAGCTTGTGCTGCCTTTTAAATAAAGCCCTGCAGCAGCAGACACTGTGTTAGAGAACTAGAGCTGTGCAGTAGCCAGCAAAGGACAAACATCAGGCACACACTGAACCAGCCAGCTCAGGTATCAATGCCAAGGAGGGCTGCTCTACATCAGGCAGGCACCTTGCTCAGTGCAGCACTGCAAGGAGAAAGTGCTGTGAGCAATGGATGGTTAATCCTTGTGCAATTCCTCCCAGCTCTTCTTCCAAGTGTTGGGAAGAATTCCTTCTGCACAGAAGGGGAATTTTGTCCAGTGTCACAGTTGTTATAAGCTCTTATAATATTATAGTATTTTCTCTCTGAGGATGAAAGCTTCTGTACAAGGACATGAGACCTCTAAGCCTGGCACCTTCTGGGCATGCTTGAGATGGAAAAGTACCAACATTTATCTCTACCTCAGCAATTGGCTCTGCTAGGAAAAATAACTCTAGCTCATCAACCATATAATCCAAAAAAACATCGTGATTACAGACCTTTGCATTAACAGAGAAGAACCCAACTTAATTCTGACTCCAAGCATAATATCCATAAAGGCAATTTCACTCTGAGGTGTCCAGGGAGTTATCTCAGAGATTTCAAATAAGATGACACATATTCAAGCACACGAGTGGTTAATCTGGCTTCTTCCTTCCATCTGATAGATTTTGCCAGACATTGTTTAGCAAGAGTCTTTGAAATTGGTGTTTCTGCCAAGCAGGCAGCTAGCGGACAAAAATTCTTTCTTGGGCAACAGATTAAAAAACCTACTTAACCCTCCATAAGAGTTTTCCTTCTTTCACATGTACCTGTCAAAGCTATTGCTAAAGAGCTCTTGATTTGAGGATGGAGAACTTGATGAGGCTGCTGGAGCTCAACAAGATCCTCCCCACATGGAGCTTCTGGAGTGCACAGCTCTCCTCTTGGCTCCTCACGTCGCATTTCCCTTCCCCTGGAGCTCTCCTCTCGAGGACCAGGGGAAGAGAAGAGGTCCTCCTCTCTGCAGCCACGTTCTCTGTCAATACAAAATGCAGCCACACTCTTTGTCAACACAAAGGCCGTCTGGCAGCCCGTGGGGCTTGGGGTGCTTGTCCATAGAGGATGCCCGTGTCCCTGCACCTGCCTGACCCTTGGCATTCCCTGGCCAGCCCCAGCGATGCCGTTAGCCCAGGGCAAGCAGAGGCCCTGGCCCAGCGGTGAGAGCCCCCAGCCTGGGTTGGGGCACTGGCACTTGTGCGTGTCCCGGCTGTCACTGCAGCCCTCGCGGTGCTGCCGCTGCTGCCTCCTCCTGCCGCTCAGGATCACTTGCTCTTGCCACATGGCTAAGTGCCACAGAAAGACACAATACAGTTAAAGCTCAAGCCTAGTTCCTAGCCAAAAAAACAAACAAATACAACCAAACAACAACAAAATACAACCCATCCAATTCTTGCACCCTTCTAACCATCAAACAGAATGTCTCCAAAGCAAATACAGTGATCTCAAAAACAATAATAGAAGTGTTGTTGATCCCCATCCACCTTCCCAGAAAGGTCTGTCACTTTCTGTCACTTTCTTGCACTGGCAAAACCTGCAAGGGTTTTCTGTCAGGTCCCTAAGGTTACATTGTCCAGAAAAACTAGCCCTGTGCAGAGGTGACTTGCTGTCTATACTGGTTTTTCCTCCCCTGTTGTATTCTGCAGGGGTCCCTTGCATATATTGTTTCCCTATTCAGAAGGCATCCACCTCTGCATAACCTTGAAAGAGTCACAAGCCTAATAAAACTCTGTTGATTTACAATCTCTCTGCTCTCTGTATCTCCTTTTCACAGTACACCATGATTCAGGTTCCTAGATCTGGCCAGATTTATATCAAGTTCCATCCCATGTAGATTTCTGACACTCAGCTATGACGGCAGACTAGACTCCAACACTGCAGCCCACGTGGAGATTACAAAAAGGATGCCAGGAGCTGAACTGTCCTTCTTCTTCCTTTCAAACTTGGAGATGGCAACAAGCCCACAACAGGGTAATGAGGGCCCTCCCAAAAAGGCAGAAGATGGCTGTCATGCACACAGGAAGGAAGCAGCAGCAGCAAGAGGTAGATACAGGCAGCTATACAAAAACTTCCGTGCTCTAATAGGAAAAGCAAGAGAGGAGGGAAGGAGGCTGATGCCTACTTAATATGACAGGCCAGGAGACCTTCAGGCTGCTCTGAGGACAGGAGGCCTGTACTTAGTGGCCAAACCCAGATCAACCATATTGTCTGGGCCACCATCCCCTCAGACATTCCAGGTAAACAGCTGTCCCTCTGTTTACCTAGGAGGGCTCTAGAGAAGTAGCAGTGTCAGCACAAGGACCCAGCACGCGTGCTGCAAAGGCAGAAGGGCTGATATTTTCTGTACTAGCTTGGCTGCTGCTTTTGGCTGAGTACCAGCAGAAATAAAGCTTTGCAATTATTATTACCCCATTTGAGAGATCAGTCTGAAGGACAACCCTGCCACTAGGCAGAGAGAGAGTAACACAGTAGAGAAACTTATAGTTCCCTCCTATCCTTTTCTTTCACTGTGCTACATGCCTTATCTATGCTTCCCTTATCTGTGCACTAACAATAGCTCCCAAGCAGCATAGGAAAGTTAAACAGGCCAAATCAAAGGATGTAGCCCTCAGCCCTAAGGACTGACTGAAGCTGTAAGACCATGCACTTTTCCAGGGGAAGTTCTGCAGAGGGAACAGGTTTTGAGGCATTACTGATCCTAAATTACAGCCATCTGGTCCATCTTGCCCCACCTACAGAAAGCTCCCTCTGAGTCCTCGTTATAGGCTAGCAAAGTCAGAGACCTGGAGCTTTTTGCCTTTAAATCAGAACGTAGTCCACACCAATAGCAGATAATGTCCTACCAGTGGATTTAATCCACGTGAAAACTAAAATAGTGACAGCAAACCCGTCATCAATAGACAGGCACTGAACTAATGTGTCCCCAGGGCCTGTACTGCAGCAGACAGGCTGATGATTATGTCAGAGAAGGGAAGAGGTAGAGCAGGGAATTTCCTGTTCACATCTTCTCTGTGTCCAAAGTCAGGCACTTTGCGGATGATTGTTAAATTCTCCTGAACCACTTTTGAAGAGAAAGAAAGGGAGGTTTAGGAAGGTAGTTTCCCTGCTGCATAACTGCAAACAACCCTATTGCACAGCATCATGCCAAGCAGGAGGACAGCAGGATCCCTCTGTATCTAGGAAGGTTTCAAACAGCTATTTTTCCAAAGCCCAGTGAGCTGCCTTTGCATGGAGTGCACAGTAGTGCAGCGATTTGCCTGCTAGGCTGCATTACATTCACTTAAGTATCACAGACTTCTGGGTAGGGCTTTGTTTGTGCCGCAGATTTCTTTCTTTTCTTTCTTTTAATTTATCCAGCTTTCCTTTCAGAAAGGTGTGTTCTCCCACACCCACCCTTTGGCCTTGAGAAGGCCAGTCCCTTAACAAACCGTGCCACACACTGTTTGTTTTAGCAATTCTTACCCAAGGTCTTTATCTTTGAATCCTGTTTATGCAGCTCTGGACAAGATTCAGTTCTTGGCAAGGAGGGTGAGTGAGGGTTTCTTAGTGCCTCTGGTTTTCAATAATGCTATCTTGCCCAGGGCTATTAAGTATATGATCCTGCTGGCGCTGAGATGGTATGGTGTTGTGAATTGCTGTCCTTTATAGTTAGAGCACACAGAGTCTGCGACTGCCACTGTGGGAAGTGCTATGAAGAACTGCAGGTTTAGCAGCGTGCACACAGCACCCAGGAAAACTAGTTCTGTGAGGGAAACGCTCTGGTGGGTGCCAGTCTTTTCCCCTGCTTTCCGCAGGCTGCTTTCCATGGCAGCAACTGAACTAACAAGCACATCTGGCCTTGCCACGGCAGCCACGAGCCTGCAGCGCGAGGACGCGTCTGCGGCCGGATCGGAGCTGCTGCCGAGGCCGGGCCGCTGCGGCCGCCCCAGCACGGCCGGGAATGCCTGGAATGCGCCAGCCAGCAGCTACTTAGCAGATCCCCCTCGAGGAAACCATCCAGGTTGCTCACAGAACTATGCGCCCATAGAGCTGCTGCCTCTGCCCCTTGGAGAGAGCAGCAGTAGGGGCCTCCCTCTAAGCCCCATGTGACAAAAATGCTCCCCAAATTCGGTGTTAACCTGGGCTC
>JAUBOD010000351.1:4240047-4250288 GCA_032353885.1 Nothura maculosa | reverse complement strand
ACTCGCCCCACTCTAGGTTGTAGGGGCTGCCTGGCTGTGCTAAAGGAAGATGGTTTCAGAAAAGGAGAAGGGCCAGTTCCAGAGCCCAGGGACACCAGAATCTGTCCTTAGCTCTGCCCTGAAACACAGCAGGGCTTGAGGCCTTTCACAGGCTGCCAAAAGGTTCCTATTTATAAAGCAGAGCTGCTTTTCCACATACAGCGGAGTGAACTTGGAGAAAAATGTAAGAAAAGCAGCCACTTCCAGGGCCAGAGACAGAAGTAATTCAGTAAAAAATAGGGCAGCTTTGAGGCTTTACAAACTCAAAATTCAGTAAAACTCACCCCGCAGACTCCTGTGAGCCTGCTGAGCAGTACAGAACTGGCAGGACACCACTTTTAGTCCCTCCATGGGTTTGATTTGCCATTTCCTAAAATTTCAAAGCAGATGAGAAACGTCCCTTGCTTGGATTGCTTGCCCTACTTGCAAGGGCACACTGCAGGGTAAGGGTAAGTTTGGCAGGATAGGCTTGTACAGAGAGGATTTTTTTAAAATCACTATTGCTCTACCAGCTGTAAAAACCCAGCAGTTCTATTGGTGCACAACACTTCTCCAAACAAACCAAAACAAAACCCGCTATATATTGGCATGTGGAATTAAAAGCCAGACTCTGGGAAACTGCAAAATTGATCACTCCTTCTGAAGTGGCTTCCAGAGGAAGAGCCAGAAATGAAAGCCAGAAAAGACAAAAGTTCCCACAAAAGTGATGAAGAAAGAAAAATGCCTGTATTCTTGGCTTTCTGCTTCCCACCAGACAGTGGGTGTGTTTATCTGCCTCATAGCAGGAGAAAATGGTTGCACAGCTGCTTGGAAATCGCAGTGCAAAGTCCCTCCTCCTCAGTACAGCTTAGTCCCATTAATCTTTCCAAGGTCTCCCCTTTCCTTTGCCAGGTCCTATTGCACTTCCGTCTCCCAGACCCATCAGTGCCTCATTTTCTCTCCTGTCAAGGTCACACTTATCTTTATTCCTGTCCTTTATTTTCCTCTCTCTCCCCTTCTCCTGGTGCTATTTTTCATACAAGTGCCATTTAGCCTCTCTTTTGTCTTGCTCTTTAGGCTGCCCTGTCAAAACTGAGCAGAACAGGTCTGCAGGGAGGCTGTGCTGGACTTCAACCACTGCAACTGGTATTTCCAGTCAAGAACAAGGACAGAAGCTCAGCCCCCTGCACTGTGGCCTACCCTGATCAAAACCAAAACAAAACAGAAAAACCTTCCTTTTTTCTTCCTCCTGTATTTTGCAGCTGTAATTGCCACATGCCCTTCTTACAAATACTGAAACGCACAAGTGATGCTCACTTGCTGGTGGTGGCCTAGCTGCTGCCACTGGCTGCAGATAAATCAGCTGCTACTACTTAAAATATGTCACTCCTGGGCTCTGGGCGCTCAGGCTACTTTTCCATCTTGTGGGATAACTGAAAACTTTCCATCCACAGTCTTGCATGAAATATAGTCCACAGTGAACTGCTACCCAGAGAAACAAGCTTTTTTGCCTACCCATGCTTTGAGATTCATCTTCTTCAACTCAAGATCCAACTTCCTCAACCAAGTTCCTCTGCAATGGGACAGAAACAACAACAGCCCTTGAAAGTGGTAGCTCTTCTCCACACTGAGTTCTTCCCAAGCAGAAGTCAGAGAACCTGTTAGCTGTCAGTCAGAACCCATCCACCGTCTCGTTCAAAACCAGCTAAATTTGGTTTCATTTAACTCCTATTTGGTACTATCAGAGTTTTTCCTCCTCCTTTAAACAGATCTCCACATTCAACTCTTTCTGATCTCTTAAAAGCCAAAAGGGATGAAATCCTGGGACACACTCTGTGTCCCACTATCACGTTTTAAGCCTGCTATTGAGCTGCTAGAGTAAGACCCAGAGCCCAGCATCAGCAGATGGAAAGGCCTCCTGAAAGGAACTTGCAAACCTGAGATGCCTGAGCGTGGAAGCAGCACAATACGCTGCACAAGCATGCAAGGAAAGAGCTACAAAGGCACTAGAAAAAGGTCTGGAATGACTTGCTAGTGTCAACAAGCAAATTCTCTAATGCAGCTGCCCGTTCCTAGGAAGCAGGGATTCCTTGCGCAGAGATGTTTCCTGGCCAGGAAGCCCAGGAGGTGGTAGTGCCTGCTAGGGCACAGCCCAAGGATGGTACCAGCCAGCAAATCTCTGGTGACATGATAGAACAGATTCCTATGAGGTGAGGCAACGTGTGCTGTTATCTCAGAGCACTCCACAGAGCTGCAGCCGAGGCAGACGGAAGACTCATCTCAAAGTCCAAACCACTCTTGTTTCACTGGGCATGTAATTCAGCAGTCCTTGAGTGATTCCCAGGACAGTGGAGGTCCAGAGTCTAAGGTCAGGCTCTCATAAATGGGAATTTACTCATGCTCAGCTGACTCTTACGTTGCCCTTTGAATGGACACATCAACACCATGAGTTAAACCACCTCATCCACTCCTCCGAGCCCCCTCCATCTCTGCCCCCACTTTGTCAATGCAAACTGGAAGTGGGGATGACAACTCAGACCTGCTAGCCTGAACTTTGGCTGTCGTGTGAACTCTTTACTCTAGCCAATAGATAGTATTATCCCACCAGGCTCCAAAATCAACATGAACTACATGATCTGATGGGCTAAGATAACATTGACTAACAACAGACAGGGCAACACTTAGAGAAGAAAACCATCGTACTCCAGCCTGGTGAATTGCAAAATGGTTGTTTGGGGGTAATACACACTACACAAGGAAAGGGCACACACAGTTTTGTGACTGAAATCACACATCATTCATGTGTGAATGAGCAGGGAATAAGTCTCTGCTTCAGAGCACAACACTGAGCATGAGCCTGGACGCTGTAATCTCTGGATAGTTGCTGCATTGGAGTGTAAAACAGAAGGCACAAGCTACACTAACCTAAAAGGAACTGGAACATTTACCTCTCTGGCTATGTCTCTCCCAGAAGTTTCCTATGGCTGCTGATCATGCGGATACCTTTGCATTGTCCTTCTCATCTTGAGCTTCATATTTTTACCCACTGCTCCTTGGAAAATTTCCCCGAGCGGATCGGCTTACAGCAACACCAAAAAAAAAAAAAAAAAAACCAAAAAAAAAAAAACAAAAACAAAAAACCAAAAAACCACAGCATGTGTCTATAAGAGGCCTTTAGATCACACATAGGGGGCTAGAAGACAGCAGAAATCTAGAGATTTGTCACAGCTATGCCCTTAGATGACAGATTCTGTCTCAAAATGTCTTCACCCATGACCTCCGAGTAGACAGTTACAGATCTCTCCAGTGAGAGCTGTTTCTTCCTCTACCAGCTGCCTAACTTCAGTCTCTGTTGCAAAATCCACTCAAGCTTGGCCCTTACCTTAAGCATCATCCACACACAAAACCTCTCACCTCTTTCCACAGATACTTCAGGATGGAGAGGAACACCAAAGAGCAAAGCTATTGGTAATTGCTGTTAACAGGTCCCTCTACCTCTGTGGCTTCCCACAGCTGCTCTTAGAGGTGACACCTTTGCATTGCCCTCCTCAGCTTGTCCTTGAGAAGCTGTCCATTACCCCTTGGAAAATTTCCCAGAACGGTTCTGCTTACAGCAGCACTAAGAATCACAGCTTGTGTCTGTAACTGCTTTTGTATCAGATACTGAGACTCAATGCAGCAGAGACTTCATGATCACAAAGCTGGCTCTGTTGTAACTATTCCCTTTCTGTTGTTATTAAAAAAAGCAAGAAACCACAAGCCCTTCCCTACACAGTAACCAGGGCTACTTGGGAACTTCCTGAGCTTGGGAACTTTTTCTGATACAGCAAGAGACACCATAAGGAGAGCAAATTTGGCAACAATGGATTGGAACCCCACAACCCCCTAATTTTCCTCTGGTTCCTTACGTATGCAGCATTGGAAATACAACAGACTTGTAGGGAAACAGTCAACCTCCATATAATTACTTAAGACCTAGCAAGCATCTGGCAGTGAGGCTTGCTAGGAGCCAAAGGAGATTCTCACCCCAGCAGCCCAAGTTCCTGCCTCCACCGATATCCTGTTTTGTCTGATCCCTGTCCCTGCAGCGACCGCAGGCGCTGCGGCTGGGCTCTGCCCAGCTCTGGGATGAACAGGAAACGGTGCCGGGAAGGAAGCAACGTGACTGTCAACGTGGGGAGCAGCGGGGCAGGGATGCAGCGGCGCCATGGGGGGCTGCGGCAGCCTGCCTGGAAAGGCGGTTCCAGGGGGTGAAGTGCAGCTTGAGCCCAGGCTTCACCTCGGTGCCTGGAACAGGCCAAGGTGTGCGAGAGCCATGGGAGACGCTGCAAGGTGAAGGAGACGAGGATGGTGAAGACAGGCTGGAGAGCAAAGGAAGAGGCTGTTGACAGCAGTGTAGGAGGTGCATTTGAGCTGGAGTCAGAACTAGCTGATTCATTCCTTCCACATCATTCCTATGGCTGCTCCCTCTCCTGGGGAAAACCAGCAATATAGCTAAGCAAAGCATTTCTCCAAGCACGCCGCACACTTGCTGAGCCCCTGCAGACACTCGTCACTTCCAGGGTCAGAGAGGAAAGGGTGTAAGGCCCCAGTGCTGCCTTTGAGCTCTGTCCAGGGCAGCGCAGCAGGCAGTGGCCTCCAGCCTGTGCAAAGCTGGGCTACCTCTGCCAGCTACCACCAGAGCACCCTCCATTCTCAGCCAGTGGAGCTACCCACAAAAAACAACTGTACAATAGCCAGGAAACAGCAGCGCTTTTACAAGACTCCTTCAGGGCAGATGCTGTGGTGGAAGTGCCTCTTTTCTGGGAAATCCACAGAGATCATCATTTCCAGGCATGAGGGGTAGCAGGGACCAACATTTTTAGCCACAGACATAAATTTCAGAGTTTGTGGGTGAGGAGAAAGCAGCAGTCTCAAAACGTGCTTTCACAGTGAGGAATATTCACCTCTTATCTACTTTATATATTTATCTTTAATCTACTTTTTTTTCTCCTTTAGGATTCCAAGTCCAGTTAAAATGGTGAAGTAATGAAGACAGCTTAGAAGATCTCACAATAAAACCAGAATCAGCTGCCCCAAGATGGCACCAATACAACCCCCAGTAAGTATCCTCATGACGCAGTCCCTGTGTGACTGCGAAAGGCAATATTTTTCTATTCTGGCTATTGGGGTTATCTCTACCTAATCTTGTGCTCAGAATAGTTACATAAACCTTGGCCTGACAAGGAAAAGTCCTTGTTCTGAGGAGCTCACAGCTTCATTAGGCAGGTGACAGGATGCATCATCCCCATTTTACAGACAGCAGAGAGCAGCAGCCAGACTTCAAGTTCTCTGGTGACGTGTAAGGCAAGCCTAACAAAGGACACACGGGAATAGGAGGAGTAGGCAATAAATACAAGGTGGAAGAGTTCAAACCCATAAAAAAAACACTATCTATTGCAGCATTCCCTGACTAAGGAAACCAAGTGCTGTGATTCCCATGCATCAAAACAAACTGCTATGGCAGTTTTAAGACAAAACTGCTCTTTTCCTGTGAGACTGCCAGCCTTGGAGCCGGGGCTGCAGCTCAGGATGCTGGCGAGCACCTCGCCTGCTGCAGCAGCAGCCCTGTGCGTTGGCACAGAGCCACCCTGCCAGCCTGGGTGGCCAAGGTGTGTGCTCTGCTCCCTCTGCCTCCCCAGGCCTGCGCTCTGCTGCTTCTGGCACAGACAAAGAGTGAACACCAGGAGCTGCTGCTGCTGCTGCTGCTGCTGCATGGTGAGGAGCTGCAGCCTCCGAGCACGTCACATCCAGCAGAGCAGCAGCCAACTCATTCTCACTTGATTTCAAGATCTGTAAGTCCAGCCAGCAACCCTTCACCTCCACCCCAAGAATGTGTATGGCCTTCCTAAGGCAACTGTTAATGCTGGATGTTGACCAAGACAGGATTCCTGCAGACCCAGTGGAGGGGAGAAGGAGGTGCTATCGTGCTCCTTCGCACATTTTCCTCACTTGCCCCATGCCCCACGTGCCTCCTCTGGCCTGAGGACTTGGACACAATAGCAGGCAGGTACCAGGAGGACACAAGGCGCAGCAGCTGACAGAGCCTGCCTGCTCTTAGAAGGAGTTTTTCCATGATAATGGAGGCGGCAGTAATCCAGACACAGGCACGGCTAAGGCTGGAAAGTGCTGAAGGAACCTCCTCCCGCTGGAATGCAAAGGGATTAAAGCTAGCAAGAGCACAGCTGCATTTGGCATCAGGTTATCCCGATCCCCCCTGCCGCGCACTGCTCTGCGGCTCCGACCCATCCCCTCCCTGCAGATCACTGCTGGCCTCCGGCTTTTCCACCCTCAGGTGCCACTCGGATGCACTCCTGGGGCAGCACAGAGTTTAGGAAAAAAAGGAAAAAAAAAAAAAAAAAGGTAATAAATAGACTAACAGCTTGTGACAAATGCATAACTGCTTCTATAAGGGACTCAGGCTACAGGGCTGAGAAACCCCTGTCTCAGTATGCGAGTGCCACCTTGTGCTGGAAACAGTGACAGTGAATCTTGGCAGACTTGCCAACCTCCTCACTTGAGCCTGGCTTGCAACAGGTAAGGCTCTTGCCAAGCAATACCAGTGCAGAGGTGAACCAGTAAAACTGCAGAGCACCTTGGCAAATGAAGGACGCCTCCAGCTGCAGAGGCTGGCAAAGCAGGGAGAGAAGCCAGTTTCTTATTTGCTCCTGTAATTTCTTTGCTTGCCTGTTTCTTCATCAACTTGAGTATATTTTTTCTTTTCATGTGGAAAAGTAGCTTTGAAACATTTATATGGCAAAGTCCTTGCAAACAATTTAGAAGAGTAAGTATCCAGCTCACAAAGCAAATCCAGTTACATGAATTTTCAAGTTAAAACTAAAAGGCAGGTGCTCTATTGAATTGTCTCGAGGACGGTACTGTTTCCTTTCTGAGCGGAAGTGATAAAAATCAGGAAATTCAAAGAAATGCAAGCATGCTACAGAGAAGCTATCAATGCACACTTTCAAATCCTCTGTTAAGCAGCAGTAGATGAGCTACATGGGTCAGTTTTTGTGATGCCAGTTAACTGCCACATCCACGTGTGACGGGGAACACATCCCAGCTTTCGGACAGTGTGTCCTGGAAGCGCAGGAGGAAGATTTGTGGAGAGGGGGAAAAGGGTCAGGCTTTAACATGGCCGTGCCCTCCATGCGAGCAACACTATCCACATTTCACTGGATTAAGCTCGCTGCCCTAACCTCAGTCCCTGTAAAGTGGCTTGCCAAAACATCCTGTATTTTCATCACACAGCCTTACCAATAGTAGCGTGTTTCATAAATATAAATATGGCTTTAGAAAGACTCTTGTATTACAAACTTAAGAAATATTCTTGTTTTGAGCTTTTTTTGAAGTAAAAGCAGTAATCTTCACAGCTTTTCTGTATAAAAAGCAAGATGAGTAAGATGTTGGATGTTTCTAAAACATGTAAAGTTCAGCACACAAACAGCTCAATTCCTTACCTTTTCTTTAATCATTACTCCATCTCTTACCTGTTATTCTTCTGTTATCTGGAATGCACAACTGATCTGTATATAGGAAAAATAATTCCAATTTAATTTCACCAACAATTTCATTTATTACTCTATGGTACAATATTAAAAATAGATATATGAAGGTTTTTCTGCGCTTAGCATGGCACACACAATTAATTGCGTACTCCATTTTACATTCAACAGTAGAGGCACTTCTAACATTTTCTTTTCTGAGGAAACTCACTGTGAGCTGAGGTCAGGTCCAAGGCTGGATCTGAAATCCTGCTCTTTCTTCCCTAGTTGGCAATGGCTGTTAGACACTCAACAAGAGCGATATGGACCCTCCGCCCTGGCTTGTTCCTTGGTGTGCCAGGTGGTGCAGGCTGGGCACAGGCCTGGCTCCCCTTCAGAGGGAAAGCCTTTGGGGACACCTAGTTGTGCAGCGCCAGCTGAGAACTCAGCATCCAGGGATCTGGAAAGGAGGCATCTTTCTGCTTCAGCATCTGGCACCATCCAGAAGATGTGGGTAACTCTGGCTGGTGAGTTATCCAGTGGTCCCATCCTAATGCTAACGATTAATGTAGTTAATCTCTGTTTTACCCAATTCATTCCTATTACAGTCATTTTCTACCTATTGTTTACAAGCAATTCTGTTGTAAAATGTTGTTGCCAAATGTAGTAATTGGAGCAGAAAAGACTGTAAGCTTAATTATGAAACAGGATTGACTTTGATGCACATCATAAGGCATCAGTGGAAAAATCCATGTTTCATTGGACTCATTGACAGCTCTGTACTTGGCTCAACCTCATCCATACCATGAATCTTTGCACGTTTCAAGTGCAGCTAATTCCTGAGAAACATTGTTTAATTAGCTCCATACCTGTTTCATAGCTGTACTGTACTGCGAGGACCACACGGGTACTCACATACCAGTACCTACAAGCAGCAGCATCCAAACTACTGCCTCTGTGGTAGAAACTGTTGCCACCATGTTCCACATAAGGATGGAGCTGGGAGAAACCTACAGTTAACTCAAACACAGCTACATAGGTTGAGGAAGAAGTCCTGGATTTCCCTTGCCTGTGGGAAGAAGGAATAATATTCAAAGAACCTTGCAATAATAATAGTGTTTTACAGCTTGTTACCCAAATGTGACTAGAACAGAGGGTTCCCTTGTTTGTCAAAGCTGCTGTACTGCAACAGGCAATGAAGAGCTGCTAAATATCTAGTGTTGTTCCCACTAAATGATGCTAAACAAAGAACCTACCAATCTTGCTAGCTCCCAACTGAAAGGAACAAAAGAAAACAGGACACACATAAGAACAAGAACATCGGAAAGAAAACCCAAAGATGTTCCTTACCTTGCGCTTCCAGCACAGCTAGGGTGGTCACACACTGCAGCAGGTTGCCCACAAGTTGTGGAGTCTCCAAACGCACCTCTTACAATCCTGGATAGCCCTGGTTGAGCAGGGCAGCTGAGCAGATGATCCAGACATCCCAGCCCATCTCAAGCACTCTGTGGGCCTCTGAGCTCAGGAAATACAGAGGCAGTAAGGAGCAGGAGAGATTATACAGGCTGAAGTACATCATTTTCCTTATGACCCAGCCCAAACCAGAGGGAACCCTGCCTGGAGAAGGGAATTTAGGACTAAGTTCATAAATCTAGCACATAAAACACACTGAGAGCAGACTTGACTACCCATTTTCAGCCAGCTCTGCTCCACACACCTCCCCAACCTTCCTCCTTTTGCTGAGGTCAGCCAGCCATAAGCAGGTGGGGAACCAAGGGTCCTGCTTTAGAGATCATTTTAAGCACAAGCACTGGCAGCACTAGGCAAAACTGACAGGAAAAAAAATGGGAAAAAAAACAGCTAAAAGCAGACCCTAATCCATAGCCTTGGGAGTACCTTGGATTCATGGAACACACAGCAACAGGCAGTGTAGCTCAGTAAACCCAAAGTGCCGAGGAGAGCTGAACATAACACTGATAGCTCTTGTTAGCTACAGCAAAGTAATATCTGAGCATTCAAAGTACATAAGTACATAGAGAGGCAATACCCAGGCACCAACAAATATATAGAGAAGGAAAAAAAATTATAGCATTTACAACCAAACCAGTAACAGCATGTTCACATTGTTGCAAAGAGTCCATAGCAGATTTATTTTACGGGATGCAATTTTTCCAAGTCCCACAGGCACTGCTTGTATAGCACAGCTAAAATTAGAGAAGAAGCAGAAATAAAATCTGCTTGATTAGCTCCAAGGGGGGCTCCTTTTGGACACTTTCTACCACATCTGACAAGCACAAATGCAACTGCTCTTGCTTGGCCTCGACTATGGCACACACATGCAGGCCATGCACGCAGAGCAGCAGCAACTTCCATCTCCCGTGGCAGCAACAACTTTTCCTGAGCCTTGTAATGTCTTTACACATGCCAGAAAATGGGCTATATGGTCAACTCAGCCCTTGCACCTTTTCTGCCCAGCACCTCAGGAAACAGAGCCACAGCAGCCACACGGGGAGCCGCAGAGTCGCGCTGCTAACAGAGCCCAACTGCTCTGTTCTCCCTGCCGGGCAGCACTGCCTGCAGCACAAGCTCTGCACTGATGCTAGGGAAGCGTGCTGACCTGCCAGGAATGAAAAATAAAAATACCTATTTTCTGTGACTGAGAAAGGACAGAAAATACTGGGATGGTGAAACATCCTCCTA
>JAUBOD010000351.1:4078791-4128880 GCA_032353885.1 Nothura maculosa | reverse complement strand
AGAGTTCAGGTCCTGCCTGCCTTTAGTGGGAATACTAGGAAGGTTTCCTCTCCTGAACCAGCCCATCTGTTTCCATGCAACTTGTAAAAACTTGGTATCTTTGAGGCCTCTTCTGTCAAAACTGGCAGTCAAGTTTAAAAGATTTCAAGAGGAGGGAGGAGGAGATGGTTGGTTGATAGGCACATGTAGAGCTCCGTCACGTAAGCTCTAAATACATTTTTCCAACCAACTGTGACCATTTGAAAGGGCTGTAACCCACTTAGGCTTGCAAATGTTAACTATCAGATAGATATATGTTTACCCTTCCTGTTGCCCTTCTGTTTTAAGGGCGGGGGTAAAGGATTTGTGCCTCTGAGTAACCATTGCTCAGCCTGGGTGATGCTGCACAGCAGCAGAAACTCCAATTCACTTATGAGCTCTGTCTTTCTCTTCAAAGCTGTTTGTTCCCAGCGAGGACCGTGCCCGCAGTCCATAAACTCCTCCAGAAACCTTTTGGACGCTTTCTTTGAGCCGCAGAGCAAATTCAGGAGAGTGCCCAGTGCGTGTGACAGGAAAATAGAAATTTTGGAGCCAAAAGCTGGCCTGCTCCCAGCGGCCACGATAATGGGGGGCGGATGAGGAGCCGGCGGCAGGGCCGGGAAGCCACCCTGGTGGCCACTGCTCCGAGCAGGGCTCTGGTGCTGGCTTCTCGAGGTGCCACCATGGCGCCAAGAGCCCGGGCCAGCGGCAGTCAAGGAGCCAAAGAAAATATTTTAGCAATGGCTGGTGAGCATCGACTGCCTCTCCAACGTCACGGGCTTCTTGGAAAACCAAGCACAAAGAACTTAAGCTTTCTCATTTCTCCTGCAACAGCCATGTCATCTGCTCAAATATCTTCTTCCCTTCCTTTTCTACCTTGTTTCTCCTCCCAACTTTCTTTCTAGGATCCTTCCATTTTCATGCCGACATATTGATGACTACTTTCTAAACATACTTTGCAAGAGATCCTGCAACTTCCTTGCAATATTTTCTTTTAGCCCATGTTTTGCTAGAGTGCCTTCAAGGTCACAGGGAAATAGCATTGAAGCCCTTAGCAGAGCCCAAATGTGGGTTCCCTCGTGTTTGTCCTCTGTCTACAAGATCTGTTTTGAAAGAAATTTAAGCCTGTTCTAAGTGATTTGTTCTCAGTAGATGTGTGTTGATGTTGCTTATCTCCCAATTATCTGGTAGGCACTTGTAAGAGGTTGGTTGGGTTGTTAGTTTTCTTAGAATTGAAGCCAAGGCACTGTGTTTACTTTTTTATTTTTTTCTGTCTCCTAGACGTATTCTGGCCCTCCACAAGATGCCTGAGATTGCAGCTGATGGTGCTGATGGATGAAACTAATCCTCAGAAGTTGAGGAGATCCAACTAAAAACTATCCCTTCTGTTCTTTCTGAATTCCAGCCCGCAACTTCTCCTTTCTTGCTGACGTTGTTTGTGCTGGCTGTCTGATCCACAGTGATCTATTTTCTTTCTTAAATAACAAATGATTCATTAGGTATTACCCTTTTAGTTATATCTATCAAGAGGTTTTCCTCCTCCTTAAGTAGATCTATTAATGTACCTATGGAAGCTCATTTTTCTCCTCTGTGCTACTTATATTTCACTTTCTGCCAGGGCCTCTGATATTTATCTCTGTACATCTGTACTCGGGTTTATAAACCTCATTTGTAATGTTATCTATCTTTCTGCAATCTGTATGCTTCCTCCATATGGTGAAGGTCACTGCAGAATTCACCGTTTAGTGAATTTGTCTTTCTCCCTGTCATTTCTCTGTTAGGATAGAGAGCATCTTTAGGTACATTTTGTTTAAGGACTGGCAAAGCTTTTGAACTTCTGCCCCTTTGGCTGCTTTCCCATGGGGTCTTCCTTGGAATTCTCCTTTAATTCCATGTTTTTCTTCCACAGCAGTTTGTTTAGCTGTTCTCCTGAAGAGTTTATGATTAAGTAGTGCTTGAGCAGCACTGCCTGTATTGTGAGTATTTCATTCTGGCAAAATGCATGTCCATTATGTATTTTTGTTATGCAAGTGCTATATGTTTATGTTAAGATCAAGATACCCTTGGTATTGGAGGGAGAAGGATGAAGAGAAGATGTATTATGAATTTTTCAGGGGTGGGAGCAGGCTGGATGATGCCCAGTGTAATGGGGGTGCAATGAGCCCTTTATCTTTTACCAGAGCTCCCTTGAGCTAATGAAAATGACTACTGCCAGGCCTGTAATTTTTAAAGAATCACAAATGGTGAAAAAGTCAATTAATGATGAAGGAAGCTACTTGCCGCAATTAAAGGTGCTACAAAAGTTTCATATAGAACCATAGGTGTTAAGTCTGGCTATTTGGAGCTGTGGTTTAGCTAGTGGAGCTCCCCAATGCTGCCATCTGCAGGATGTTCTTCTCCATTACGGAGTTTCAGACCCATTTCACACTGTTGCGTCACCAGTTTTGATATATAGTTCTAAAACTATTTGAGAAATAGTTTTGCTGTATAGTCAGAGCATCATTCATCTGGTGTGACACGTAGCAAACTCAGTGACGAGCATTCAGTGCTTACTTCTTTCTTATAAAGCAGACCAGGTGCTGTGCCAGAGCATGCTAAATGCAGTAGCTTTGCATGCTGTGCTATGCAATAAGATATGAATCTTTTTATCAAGACTCTCTTTGTGCTATTAACACCTGTCTGCAGCTTTTTCTTACTTGAGAAAACTTCCCTTTTTCCCCCTCTTTGCTTCACGCCCGTTTCCTCCCTGGCAGCCAGCAGGAAGGTGAAATCCCACCTGGAAGCGCCCTGGGTGCCGCCAGCCAGCGGCAGCAGGTCCAGTTCACCGCCTGGGTTGTGCTCTGCATGGGTTTCGACACCCACCGTTTTAATAGCTAAATAATCACGGCACTGCGCTGTATCGTGGGGCCTTTCCCACTGCTTACAAGCAAGATTTCCATCTTGCCAGGACAGAGCAAGTCTCGCCTGGCATCTTAACCACCCACAAAAATTAGTCAGGCGGCAACTAGCAGCGCATGGCTTCACCCCAGCTTACAACATGTTTATCTTGAGCGGCATTCAAGGGTATGAGAAACTTCTTTGAATGTTGAAAATGTCAGAGAAATGATCTTAGTCTGTGGCCCTAGCTATAATGGGTGACAGCAACGTGTTGCCACTGGGCTACTCTCCTACGATTCCCACACCGTGTAATGCTAACGTGCTCCCATCTCCTTGGACATGTTTAACAGTGGAGGAAAGCTCTATCTTCTCAGGAATGAATGAATGAATGAGAGGCGTATGCCAGTGCTAACAGGTCATGGTGTTTTGCAACATTTGTTCCATGCAGCCAAGAGCTCACTGCCAGGGTAAGGGGAGACGGGGCGTAGTTGAATAAATATATGAATGAGTATATGATAAATGTTGCAGCTCTCTGAAAGAGGCCCGGCTCTGGAACCACCTCCCGTGCTGCTGCAGTTGTGGTTGCTCAGCCGCTCATCTGTGGCTGTGTAGGGTTTGCCTGCTTGCTGCTACCACCGTGAAGTCAGTTTGCCACCTGCACCCAAGTGATGGAGCACAGAGAAAGCAAAACCCACCCCTCATAACCACTTGCTGCAGTGAGCTGAATGTCATGATGCAAAGCCAACTACCGTGAGTGGGTGGATGAGTGTTGGGAAATGTTCGTTTACATGCATTGTTGTATAATATTTTAAGCAATGAGACAGGGTTACCTGGCTCTCACGTTCTTTCAAATGAGCCTTTGCTTGTTCTGCTTGGCACCTGTGCAGTGAAGAGGTGCTTGGAGCAGCAGCAGGGCATGTGAAGATGCTGCCCTAAGTCATGGCATTTCCCCGTGACTTGCTCAGTGACCGCTCTTACATCCTCAGTATTTCAGGATGACCAACGGACACCTCTATCCGTGCCTCATTTGGAGGAACTCCCTCAGGTTACTCATTTGCCTGTGCCAGGACTGCAGCTCAGCTGGTCTCAAGGGATTCCCCTGTGCGGGATAGCCCTGCAGTGACATTCTGCTTGCTGGCTGCTGCAGTGAGCCCTCAAATAACACCGTGTAGCAATGGGGGTGTGTGTATATGGGGGAAGAGGGGGGTCCCTGCGAGCACTGGGGGAAGGAGGGTGCCTAGCTGTTCGACAGGCCTGCTGGGTTGGTTACACACAGGCAGCAGAGGTTAAATTTAATGATCTCACAGCCTGGGAAAGGGAGAAATGTCACGGAGAGGATACAAACCATATTTTCTTGTTCTCAACTTGGTTTTGATTTTTATTTTTATAGGAAATGCATTTCATGGGGCATTTTTATCGTTGCCCATCATCTCTCTGCCTGCCATTTAATTTTTTCCTTGGAGTTGCTTGCGATGAGAGCTGATTCTTCACAGGGAACACGGGGCATAGGAGCTCGGGGAGCCAACTCTTGCTTTGAGACACTGGGGGTGACCATCTGCTCCCTGCTCTGTGCCTGACCTTGCACAGCCCTCCAGGCAGAATCACTCTTTTCTTTCCTTGTTTCTCACAAAACAGTTTCCTTGTTTCTCACAAAAGGGGACATTTCCTCCCTCTGATAAAGAAATGTGGTGACTAATGGTAGACTTAAAGTGTTGCTGCAACACTGGGACCGGTTAACTCTGCAAGCAGCTCTGCAGAGATGGCTGAGCCCGATGCTTTAAAGGGAAGCTCTTGCTTGCACAGAGCAGGGAGATGCAGCGACCGCTGTGCTGGGAGCTGAAGCAGGGAGTTCAGCTGTGGCCAGAAAAGGAGGCAGAGTCCAAGAATCACCACCAAAAACCCACAGAGCTATTTTTATGTTTTCAGAACTTAGTATGGTGACATGTTTCTCTTGCTCAGGCCATGTCAGCCCCTCTGTTCCTGAGGCTCGTAGCCAGCAGGAGGCTTCAGGAACAAATCTTTATCCTCGCCACCTCACAAGCACAATAAACCCTTACACGTCACTTCAGGTGATGCAAACAGGACACTTTCATACTTGTATTTTTAACATATCAGTTTTCCTCTTGCAAGCTTTTTATGTCAGTCTCTGTCCCACAGTGCTCTGATCTCTTGACTTGCAGTGTCTCTAGATTTTCCTCTATGTGAGTTATTGGTGTGCATGTCCTATCTGTCTCTGCTGGGGCAGAGTCTCCTGGCAGAAGGACCCTGCATATTGTGGAAAACCTTGAGCACTGGCAGATGTTTGAAGATTGCTATTTTCTGACCCTTATATTTATTAGTTTTCTTCTGTAGTCCCACCTAGATTACTTTCAGCAGTTCCTTCCCCTAAAACGTAGTGTGACTGTCTGACAAAGCCAGATTTTTTGGCAGGCTCTGAGCCTTGCTTGTAACTACCATATCCTCACTAGGGTCATGACACTGCTTGGAGATGGCCGTGCCAGGGCTGCAATCCTAGGCATGGCACAGGAAGGAGCTCTGCCCTTGTAGGGAAGCTCTCTGGTTTATGTGCATTTAACACTCTCCAGTAATACATGTAAAGTGCACACAAGCTCCTCCACATGGCCTCCTATGTTGTGGATGAGTTTTTTGGTATTTAACCTCAAACCTCTCCTGAGCAACCTAAACCTCTGGCTTTCAACCTTTTTCAACGTTTGAACCCTTAAAGCTTTCCCAAAGGGCAGATTGAGTTCTGTACAGAAAACCAAAACACACCAAAGGTTGGCTTGTTTTTTCCATTGTTGCTTTCACGAATGTCTTAAATGTAGCACATGAACCATAGACCAAAAAGCCAGCGGTCTGAGCTCAACTGAAAAAAAAAGTCACTCCTTTTTGTGTCTGCATGGCAGGTTGTGCTGGTTGAACTATTCAGTTTGTGTTACAGCCTCTCTGAGGAAGAGGGAGAAAGAAAAGAAAGGAAACTGCTGTGTAGACGAAGTCAAATTGCTGAGATATCTGGGGGAATAATCTCCCGAAACAAAATCTGCTGTTATCCTTGTGCACTGCCAGGGAAACTGCATGTATAAACAGAGGTGGTATTTGTCTTACTGTCACTTTCGCCTTGGATAAAGAGGTGATAATGGTAACGCTTTACCACCCTGTCAGGCAACTTAATTAGTGCCAGTGCTGTGATTTAAAGTTTTAAGCATCGAGTATTGTTTGATACTTGAAAGTCACCTTTTTTTTTTTTTTTAAAGCAGTGTCGAAAAGCCCCTTGCAACCTCAGGCCACTGTTGAAGTAGCCTCTAGTGAGAAGAGAGGGATGTTGTGAACAAAGGTGGTAAAGGACATGTGAAAATGCAACATATGTGGGAAAAGGACGAGCTCTGGAATGATGCCTATGGAGCTGGAGACTAAACCCACATTTTCTGAAGCAAATCCTGGAGGGAGCCCATGACCCAACTCATCTGTGCTAATGATGCTGCTGAATGGCTTTTCTTCACAGGGAGTTTGTAATCTGTTGTAGCCGTTATGTGTACGTGTTCTCCATAGCATATCTCTTTCCTGGAGCAGAGAGGGAACCTTTATTCAGAGAGGTGGTGCTTTCTGCAATCATTTCTGACTCATCTGAGATTTCTTGTAAATTTTTTATGTTGTGATACAGGGAGAAGAAGAGCAATGATCCCAAAAATTGGTTAGTTTGAGGCTGCTTTCTGGTTGGGAGCTGGTTAAGGAGGTATGAAGAAGTGTATCTGAAAGACAGTGGGAATGGAAAGTGATTCTGGCCTTGCAAGTGGAGAATGGAAATGCTTGATGCTGTCTGGAACAGTTTTCCACTGTTCATTTTACTTCCCCTTAGCAAATGGCTAATCCCTTCAGGCTACATGGCCCTAATGACTTCATTTTGGCTAAATAGCACTGCCCCAGAGCTACAGAAATATGTGTCTTGGTATGGATATTAACCATAAAACAAACCCAAGTGTCACTTATAAGGCAGTAAACTCACTTCAGGGGCTTCTGCAGTTGTCATTAAGTGTTTCCTCTACGGGAGCCCAGACAACTTAGGCAGCTGGGAGAGAAGGATGCAGTAAAGTGGGGTGGGTGGGGAGAAATCCCCAAGGAGTAAATATGCAGAAAACATTTGGACTATTGCAGGCAAGCCAAGTTTTCCAGCTGCGGTGGAGTGACTAGGTTATCCTGGAGGACATCCCTAGGAGCTCAGATGCAGCTGGGCTCTTCATTATCCCTCCTGTGTCTCTGCACTTCCCTCCACGCTCCAACGATGGCAGAAAGCAAGAACTGCCCAGCTTGAAACTTGGAGGGGAAACGCTGGGCTGGCAGTGCCGCAAACTTGCTGCACCGCCGACTTGCCGCATATTCCCGTACACTCCATGCAGGAAGGATGGAAGTTAGGAAAGTGATCCCCTCTGTTTGTGTAGCAGGAACTGAGGAATGCTGGATTGCGACTTGCCCAGGATTACACAAGAAAGCTCTGGTGAAATAGTGTTGGCTGGGCTTTCAGAGTCCCACTGGGTGCTAGGAGCATATGACCTTCTTCCCTGAAAGAAATCCATCTTTCTGTTAAAGAGTGGGGCTCACTCTATTTTTGCCTTCCTGTAACAAAAAAACAAACATTTTGGGAATGTCTTTGTCTTCTCTAGATTTTGCTGATTTTTAAAATATTACTACTTTTTAATAAAAAAAGGATTGGAACAGTTGGGTGAAAGGCAGCCTTCTCAGTTACACAGGTCTGATTTCTTTCCAGGGTTGCTCACACTGAATTTTTTCTCTAATACCCTCCACAACATATTAAATGAGTTGTAAGACAGCGAGGTCCAGGGAATAGTTGCATGATAAGACTATCTCCATCTCCCCCGGTTGCTTGTTTCCATGGGCTGGTCTCCCTCCCCTCCTTTTTTGGGCGTTGAGGCTTTTACCCAGCCTTTTAGTTGGGGTAGGTGCAGTCAGGCAGGAACAAGACACCAAACAAGACCATTGCACTCTCTGAAAAGCAACATTTATTCCATGTTTTGTGATTGAGAAGAATGAACCTTGATGTAATTAATGAAACTGCAGTTTATGCCTGTGACTAGTCCCCATCACAGCAAGGTTGGTACATGCCAGTGATCAGTCACCAATGGATCTTGCTGGGTTCCATAGCTCATAGGGCAGATACTGCCCTCAGTCTAAATCCTTGGCAGTCAGTCTCTTCTTTATCTCTTTTAGCCTGTTTCACTTTTGTATAAAATACTACTTTTCTCTATGCTGTGGCCAGTTGCATGCTGCTATTTCTGTTGGTATAAAACATTGCCAAGCCTAAATTTCCTGTGCCATGATGGAGCCTTGTAGGCGTGGTGAGGAACGAGCAGTGCTCGGGATGGAGCAGGGAAAACAGCAGCCTACTCCTGCACCAAGGGCCGAGACATGGAGCGTCAGGAGAAGATCCCAACTTCAGGAGAGAGAAGGGCCCTTCTCTTCCCACCTCCAGTTTTTACACTCTTCTCTGTTTCTGCTATGCCAAAAGGAATGGGTGATCCAGTGCCTGCCATGGAGGGCAAAGCTGCTCAAAAGTTGGTACATAAAGCCCAATTGCAATCTTAATAAATCTTTCTTTAGTCACTTGTCTGTTGTTAAGCATTTTTTTAAATAAATCAGATTTTAATTGTCTGGTCTTTGTACAAAGTCTTGCCATTGAGGACATAGAGCAGCCCAGGTTGGGGCTCTGCTTTATCACAGACTTCCTCTCCAGACAGACCCATTTCTGGTTTGTTCTTTTTTTCTGTCTTCAAGGAAGCTCAGATTTTAATTGGTTTTGACTAACACTGAGAATGGACCTTCTTTAGAACAAATGTTATTTATGCATTAAAGTTTTTCTGCTTGATGTGCTTCTTCATTTTCCTTTGCAAGTCAACCTGGAGGTCAGCACTTATAAGTTCTTTACCTTATTAAAAATAAAATTTTCAACAGCTTTTGCGGGTATGTTGGCTTCTCTGACTTTGTAAAAAGAAAGAGGAGGGGAAAACAACCCATGATTTCCCTTTGCCTGTGGGTGAAAGGATGTTAGGCCATGACTGAATCCTTGCGGCTGGCGACCTGGGGAGGGATCAGGGGCCACCATGGCCCTTGCTGTTGCACCTGCGCTACCTTGTAGCTGGCAGCGGGGGAGCTGCCTCAGCCGCGCCCCGCAGAGCCCCCGCGCTGCTCCAAGCACCCGCTGCGGGAACTGCGAGGGGCTGCGGGCGCGGGGCGACCGTTGGGCGCGGGGCGACCGTTGGGCGCGCTGCCCCGCCCCTCCCCCCCGCACGCGGCGACCGTTACGCTCCTCCACTCCCCCCCACCCCGCGCGCGGGGCGACCGTGACGCTCCCCCCACCTCGCGCGGGGCGACCGTTACGCTTCCCCCGCCCCGCGCTTGGCGGCCGTTGCCGCTGCCGGGCACGCGGCGCGCGGCGGCCGTTGGTGGCAGCGGGAAGGAGCGGCGAGAAGGTGCGGCCGCCCGGCGAGGGGAGGGCAGGGCAGGGCCGGGCCGCCCGGCCGGCTCCTCCCCGGGCTCCGCGTGTGAACGGGAGGATCCCAGCCCCCTTCCTGGCGGCAGCGCGGAGAGGAGCGCCCGGAGGAGGAGGCCCGGCTGCAGCGCCTCCCCCCTTCCCCGCCTCCCGCCCCGCCGAGCGCAGCGCCCCGAGCATGGAGCCTGCCTGAGACGCTCGGCGGGCTCCGGCAGCTGCTGCGGCGGCACAACATGGAGGCGGCGCCGCCGCCGTTCCCGCGGCTCGCGCTGCTGCTGCTGCGGCTCTTGGCCGCCTCGGTGCTTCGGTGCGAGCCGGGCTCGGCCGGAGGTGAGTCTCGCGGCGGCGGGGAGAGCGCCTCTGCCCCTTTTGTTGTCGGACTTGGGCAAACTTCCCGCGAGCGGTGCCGGGCGGCGGCGGCCGGAGCCCCCTCCGGGGCAGGGGCCGCGGCCGCGGGTGCAGGACGCGCACACGCACGGCGCGGGACGAGCCGGGTCTCGCGCGGGCCAGGGCGTTGGGCGCGTCCCGTCTTCACCCAAACTCTTAACTTCTCCTGGCCCCTCTTTTTTTTTCTCTCTCTTTTTTTTTTTTCCTCCCTCTCAGAGGGGGCACGCGGCCTCCCCTCCCCCTCGCCTCGGGGGCACGTCCCGGCAGCGAGTGCGGGTGCAAAGCCCCCTTACCACCCGCCCCCCCCCCCCGCCCCGTGCCGGCGGAGCCCCGTTGTGGTGAAGGCGCAAGAGTTGCAAAAGGGAGACAAAAAGTTGTGCGTGCCGCCCCCCCTCGCCGCGCTTCCGCGGTCTCGCACACGGATTTCTCCGGGGTTTGCAGGAGCTGGTGTCGGGTGTCACTCTCGGGCGGAATCAAACTCTTGGCAGGGCTGGGGGAGAGAGAGGAGGGGGGAGAGGGAGCCCCCCCCCACACACACACACACGCTCCAACCTCCATTTTAGGGCTGGGGGCGCAGCGGCCGCTCCGCTCCCTGGTCCGGGCCGCCGCGGGGACGTGCGCGTCGCGCCGGCCACGAGGGCCCGCGGCCGCCCCCGGCTCGCGCCTCCCTGCCGCTCCGCGAGGCGCGCGGTCCTTCCTGCGAGCGCAGGTCGCCCACGGCCGGGTCCTGCCCGTAGCATCCGCGGGGGAAGGTCGGCGTTTCGTCCCTCTCCTTGGCTTCCTCCGCGCGCGGTTTCGCGCTTGTCCTGGCCCCGCTGGAGACGGGCCCCCACATGTGAAACTTCTGGTTTATTGCTGCTCCATCTGCTCTGCTCGGATGCAGCACTTCGTGCTCGGCAAACTGAAACCTAATTGTTGCAATTTCCTAGGTAGTTTAGAAAAGTCGGCAGTGCGGCCAAGGCTGGCAGAACAGCACCTCGGGCCCTTTTTTATTAGGCCACCCACCTTTCCAAACCATCCGTAATTATCAGAACTGTCATTTAGGGTGAGAGAACTGACTGATTTCCACTGGCATCCTCGTTCTCTGTTTTCAGTTGGGATTCTTGGGAGGTGTGTATTAAGCAGTGCTTATTCTATCATACTTTTGTGAAAAAGCTGCCCTCTGCTTCTGTGAGTGCTCCCTCTCCAAACAAGTTGCCTCAGCCTTGTAAAAATGTTTCAGAAAATATGCAGCAAGATGTGTGCCTATCTGAGTGCTTATGTTCCTGCTTGACTAAATTAAATTGGGTGGTTTTAGGAAAACCAATCAATTGGTGGTGGGAGCCTCAAGTGGAGAGAGAACAAGTTGACTGTCTTCTGTTTACTTGCTGATTTAAGGGATGATACGAAAATGAATGTTTAGGAAACTTTACTTTTTGTGGACTCCAATGGATGTAGTGTAATTCAGTAAAACTAAGGCAACTTGGAGTTTAGTTTGCAGTTAGTTTAGGGACAGTGGTACTCAATACATGACATTCTATGTTGATAATTACCTTTTATCAAATCCATATGGAAAAGCTCCCCTGTAAATATGCTGTCTTTTTAATCTAGTGGTTAGCTGAAGAGTCTTGGTTATATCTTAACAGTATTCTAGCTAGCTGAAGAGTCTTGGTTATGCATCTGAATAGCATTGCTTTGTTCTGACTATTTGTTAAGAAGGTATGTGGATCTTCGTTAACTTAATCTGGATGGTGATTTAAGGAGCCTTCACCTGTCCCTTTGGGGTGAGTGTGAATGTTTTATGAAAGGTGCTCTCCTTGTGTTTTCGGTTAAGTACTCTTTTTCTTTAAATGTTGGTATAGGCTATATTGTAGTCTATAATATGTTGAAGAAGCTTAATGTGTACTGTATTCCCACCTTGCAGGCATTTTGTTCATAAAACTGTAACTTCTGTTCTAGAAGTTAAAAGAATTATAGCTTCTTTTATATTTGTGGGCAGCAGACTAGTTGGGGATATTACTGAAAGGCTTGTGCTTTAAGCTTCCATTCCAGAAGACTCCTGCTCCAAAAAAGCCATGCAGGTGCCTGACTTGGAGACCCTTTATCTCATAAAAGTATATTCATGTTATCTTTAAAATATGTAAATATATCACCCTGATAGTGGGGGTGGGCTGGGACTTCTTTAATGTTAAAGCTTCAGCTGAGTTTGGCATATTGTGCTATGTTCTGAATGCTTTGACCCTGGAATAATTTTGCAGTGGAGCAAAGTCCTTCCTATGCAGAGATGTCAGGAGTGGCTTTATTTACATGGCTTAACATAATGATAACCTGGTTAAGATACCCAGAGGTAATGGGCTATACTTAACTCTCCTTTCACTGAGATGGGACAAAATGATTGCTGCATTTGGTGCCTCCTTGAGGGGAGGAATCTCTTGCCTGTGTGAAGTATTCGGGAACAGGACTGTTGTGGCAAGGGCGTTTTTTTCTCTGAAAATATTTTAAGTTCTGAGCATTTAATATCGCATAGGAGATGTTTTATGTGTAGTTCCTAAAATCTAGAAGTAGTTGAAATCATTCTTGTTTGTAATTGCTTGCTTAAATTCACAAAAAAACTTGGTTAGCTGCTCTTTGTGGTACAGTAAAATGCTTCTTTGCATTGTGAAGCTCTATCTTGCTTTTCTCTAGTGGACTTTTTTTCCTCCTGCTATTAGGATCTTTAAAGTAAATAAAGAGGAATGGAGAAGAATTGAGGGAGAATGGGGATTGAGGGGATATTTTAAGAGCAGTGGATTGTCTTTCCCTAAACAAAGGGTAATGACTTTAACTGTCCTTTAGGAACCATTTGTGAATTCATTTGTTAGTTCTGGATACTTTAAAATTACTCAATATGTTGGATGTGTACATGGTAGGTAAAGCAGTCTGACACACAAAGTCCACAGTTTAGAAGGCTGAATGTATTTTATCAATAGCCTGGCGTAAATTACATTGTTGCCTTCTGCTTTTTGAGTAATTTCATTTCTCAGCTGCTTTGACTTTAGCTTAAGAATTTGTTACTGCTTCATAATGCAGTAGTAAAATAGGCCTTGGTTTTGTTCCAGCTGTAAGTTTTATTCAGGTGGCAAGCAGGCCTGAGAATGAATTTTCCAAACCAAGGTAGCTTTGTAGCAAACTGAGATTTGTTTCTGAGAACATAGTATTGCTTCTTGCATAAGAGCATAAGAGCAAATAATGTTTTATACGCCATTCCTGGGCATGCATGTATACTTAGTTGACTGTAACATACTCACTAACATAGAGTTAAAAGTAGCGTTCCATTTCTGTTAAAGGTGAACCAAAAGAAGCTTCACTCATTATTTATAAAATAGTTCACTTTCATGAGAACAGTTTAATTTGTTCCATGTTAGATCAGTACTTTGTCTGCACACACTGTTATTTGAAAGTGACTTGCAGTCATAATGTTAAGAATGTTGACTAGGTTTTAAGTTCATTATTAGAAAGAAATCTCCACACTGTAGATAGCATTATTGTTTTTTTTAATCTAAGAAGCCTTTCATTTTTTCCTTGTGCCTTTAATCCAGAAGTTATTAAACATTAAAAATATTCAGCTTATGCAATTTCATTATTTCTCACAGGAGTTGATATGGCTGAAGAAAACAGTCTTTAAAACACTTGTAAGAAATAGAGTTGCTGTTTTGTGCTCAAGGTCTCTACAAAGAACTCTAGTAGGTGTCGCTCAGCACAAGCCTTGAGTAAAGAGTGGCAGCAGATGAGGTATCCTCCCCGCTTGTAGCACTGGCCAGCAACAATGCAATTCTGTTATGCATAATGGAGTTATCATTTTATTTCGAAATTTTAGGCACTTCGAGTGTTTGTCTTGTAAACTTGGAAACACTATATTGTTTTCCAACAAAATGTGTCCATCAACACTGAGAGGTCGCTTAGGGCATGACCAAATAATTAGAATATTGGCTGGGGATGTTGGCTGGCCAAAGACACGTGCTCTTTGGACACTTGGGACCTTCAGAAGAAGTCACAGATGTGCTGTCTCCTGACAGTGCACAGCTGGGACTTATGAACTGGGAAAATACTTCTGGAAAGCCTTATACCCATTACATTAGGCCATGGAAAGCAACGTAATAACAGAGATGAAGGACATGTCAGGCAGTTTCTGAGATTTGGGGTGATGAAACAGTCCTGGTGACAGGAGGAGAGAAAAGTGGAAGTAACTGTATTTCCCACAAAGCATTCTTCAGTACAGTTGTTTGTTAGCAGTTTAGGGCTCAGCAATTCTTTTATTTCCTTCCTTCTCAGAAAAATTACAATGTGGAACTCAGTGTTTCATCTTTGTGGTTTCTGTTTACTAAAAAATGGATGGAAAATATCTATCAAGACACAGAATTCTACTGAGAAGTTCTAAGAAATTAAAAGATGGGTGCGGGGCTAGTGAGGGTGTTGAGGGCCTATGTAACAAACAGGTTTTCTAACTGCTCTTTCCTTTATTCTTCTGTGACTTATGCTTTGCCTGCCAATGTGGACAGCCATAAAATTGTCATGTTATACTGACATGGTTCAATCTGTGGGTGACTTCTGTAAGGATTCCAGTAAGTTGGTGTGTGCTTGGTTTATGTTCATTAGCTAGCCCTAAGTACAAAAGAGTTAAACCAACTGAAACTTAAAGCCAATAAATACTTTGTATGAGTGTGTTGTGTTAGATTAGGTTAACCAGGGGCCATCTTGCATACAGGTGGGCTTGCTGGGAGAGGGAAAGTCTTGAATATGCATCAGCTACAGAATTGTTATAGTTTTGGCAAATACAGTAAAACCTATTCTGCTAATCTCAAAAGCAAGAGCAACAGCGAGTTCCTGGGAAGCTGTCAATGAATCTGAGAAACTCAAATGTAGGTATGTATATTTGCTAATGCTCCTGCTGCTGTGACTTAATATTATAGTAGTTGCTGAATATGGTTTGATGATTTGGCTTCTGAAATGCTATATAAACATTAGCTAATTATAAATATACTACTAGCATAACAACCTTTATGCATAAATCAAATCGACTTTCCCAGGTTAAGTTGATTTCCTTTAAACAGCTAAAAACAAACAAACAAAAAGCTTGTCTGTGTAGATGACAGAATTAAGATATAGAGTCTTTGTCTTCCTCTTCAGACTGTGCAGGCAAAATGAGTAACTATTAAATAAAATTGAGGTGTGTTGTTCCAAAAGTGATGGAACATACTATTTTGAGGACATAGTTGTGAATGTGTGAACTTGTAATTCTCTCCTCTACTGTGAAAAGTGGAAAAGTGAAAATTGCATTTCTCCCTTTTTCATAGCAGAAATGGATGCTGCAATTGTAAGATGGCCCTGATTTCTGTATCCTTCTCAAGGATCCTTGTTAAAGTGAATATACTGTCCTGTGTAAGTGTAGTGATCTTAATTGGTTTGTTCTCTCCAGATTTTATTCCTAGAGGACCCCCATTGGCCTGAGAACATTTTGTAATGGCGATTCAAGAGTTTGTCTTTTTCTCCTTTACATTATGTTGACTTAAATTTCATGGAGTTTTTTTATTTTGTGCGAGCTCCTGGAGTAGAGCTGGGTTTTGTGTGGCATAGGTAAGTGTTTTGTAGAAGTGTGATGCACCTCTGAGCTTTTGACCTTGCAGAGCGTCTAGAACGTGCCATCTAAAACTTTATTCCTTTGCAATGTGGATTTTTTTCTTGTTTCTTAAGACTTCCTAACTGAGTGGTCTGCCTGACTGTTCTGAGGTTTTTCACTTTTCTGCACCCTGTGGCTCTTGGGCACTTTGTCATATACTTATCCATCAATGTGTCATTTCTGGGATGCTACGTAAGCAGTTGCATATTCCTTGGTCACCAGACTTTGACTAAAGAGATGGTTGAGGTTGAACTCCTGGTGTTTAAAATTTTAGAGAATGCTCTAAACTGATTTCTCTAGCTTTAATTTTACCAGTGATATATACTTGATATCAGAGATGATCTGACAGGCCCTGTGTCTTCTTTTATTGTTATTCAATGAATATATATCTGAATAATTGGTGAAGGTAAATTTTCAGCAACATTTTGTGCAACTATAAAAATCAGCCCTTTGGGGCAAAGACTGACTACCTTAACAGGAGCATTCACAAAGCCATAGCTTTTGAAATAACCTGGGAAGAGCTGCTGCTGTGCATATGTCTTCAGATACTGCCTTGTAATTAATCGTTTGGCTAAGAGTTTTGTGAGTGAGGAAAAAGCAAGAATTTGACTTTTGAATAACAAGCTTTTTCTAGCTTTACACTCTTGACAGTGAATAATTCAAGAAAGAAGAGTGGAGAGTTATCAAATTTGTTCTTTGATGTGTAATGAACTCTAGGAATTGTCTCTATGACATCCTTAATGTTCTTTCTTAGCACTTGTAGCTTGATACGAAAGGCAGACTGTTGTTTCTAGCTTGTTTTAAAGCCATAGAATTAAAAAGAAAAGGGAGAGGGGACTTTGTTTTGTAGAAGGTGCCACCTTTGACAACTGAATCATAAATTGCTCAGCGTTAGGTGTGTTTCAGTCTGTTTCTATTGCGTACTTTTTGCTGTAATCTGAAATAGCTCTTGACCTTTCATTTATATTAGTTAATTTAAGTAAGGTGTAGCTTATTTCTAAAGTCTATCCCGTTTTAAAGAAGGCCAGTCATGGACATATGATTAGCAATGTTCTCTATCATATGCTCATTTTGGTCATTGATTTTTTTTTTTTCTGATAATTTTCTGATTCCAGAATGACTGAGAAGCTCAAATTAGAGTGGCTATAATTAGAATTATGGGGACTTTTTCTCT
Source organism: Nothura maculosa (assembly GCA_032353885.1). Classification (NCBI taxonomy): domain Eukaryota; kingdom Metazoa; phylum Chordata; class Aves; order Tinamiformes; family Tinamidae; genus Nothura; species Nothura maculosa. The sequence goes on along the minus strand of JAUBOD010000351.1, from coordinate 4,112,287 downwards.
TGCTCTCTATTTTTCTCTCGGTGCTTCTCCTATGTGGGAGTTGAAAGTATGAGGTATATATCTAAACTTTTTCTTCAGTTCTTTTCAGGGGAAGGTATATTAACCTGAGAAATCTATATTGGTGACTTCTTTCTGGCAAAAGCAAGTTAAACTGCTGCTTTGGTGTTCATACTCTCAAGTGAGAGCCAAGAGGGTGAAAATGCACATGCGTAGCATTTTCCACCTAGAAGATCTGCACAGCTGTAGATGAGAGAGGGGAAAAAAAAAAAAGGCCACACAATACTTTATGCTTCTTCAATAGCTGAGTAAAAGAAACCTGTAGCTATGGGGAATTTTTGTCTGTCTGTTTTTTAACAGCTTGTTTTTACTGTCTGGATAAAATAAAAAAATATTACTTACCCGTGTTCCAAAAATCAATTTGCAGGTGTTCTCAAGCTAGAAAGTGTACATGCAGAAATAGTTAAACATCTGAATCTATTTAGGCAAGCTGCATAGTGAGATTTTAGAAAGGGTGTGGCAAATGCAGCCAAAACTATAGTAAAGCATCAATTAATTGAACTTTAATCATTTGCAAGTCGTTCCCTTTGGCTCCCCATGATACCTGTATGATCCTGTGTTTTCATCTCATGTAATCTACTTCCTTCAAAATTCCACTCTTCCTCCTCAACCCTGGCCACCAAGCCCCACTGCGCTAGATGGCAGCTGTGACCTTGGAGTCTGCGTGTAGAGGGAAAGTATTTTACCTATGAGATCATTAAAAGGTATATTTTTCAACTGAAAATGTCGAAAGTCACATATGGTGACTTCTAGAAGAGCACCCGAGCTATGCAGCCCTCAAGAGTTGGGAAATATTCCTGGAGTCTTTGTTGTAGAGAATAAATGAATAATACCTTTTAACTAATGACAATGTTGGAAGAAATATATACAAAACAACAACAATTTAAGTGTGCAATATGTGATATATGTGGTAAATAAACTTATTTGGAGGTGTTCTGTAAGAGCAATGTTCAACAAAGCAAAGCACTGCAGTGAGCTCAGTGAACTTGCCTGCGGAGATGATACATACCATTTGAACTTCAAATTGTGTGCTTGAAACTTAGTATATGAATGGTCTGCTGCCAGGTCTTATTTGCCTAATAAACTTTGACAAACAAGTTCTACAGATGGCTAATATTTTTTTATTCTGAGAAATTGCTGTCTGTTCACCGTCTGTTTGTGGCCAAATATGTGATACATGTTGTGAGTACCTTTGCTCTCTGAAATGTTTGTATGGGCCCAGTCATTTCCACTATTGTTGCCATTGCATCTAATTGGAACTGAAAAATAAGATATTATGCTAAGTATAGATTTATTTATTTTTTTAAAGGATAAGGAGTTCACTGTAGAGTTACCTTCAGTACTCTTAAATTTCTCTTTCTCTATCAAGCACTATGTTTGGAAGGTTGAAGAGGGCTAACTGTTGTATCTGAAGGAATCCAGAATGATTGTGACAAAATCCATGTGTTGGATGTCTGTTAATGCTGAGATCAGTCTGCTGTTGCAAATTTCACACAGCCTATAAGACAGTTGTACACAGTGAAGACATTTTGTATGACCCAGAGGACTGAAAAATGCCTGGATTTCACTTGGTGACTGGTAGTTAGTCCGTGTTTAAATTTGCTACCAGACCAGTTAATTCCTCAGAGCTGAGACAGATTTGCTCATAGTTCCCAGAAGTGCTGACAGAGGCAGAAGCAATCACTTAAGGCATGCTGGCCAGCTTATGCTGAACTATGTACATGTGGAAGGGTGGGAGAGATCAGAGTGGGGGCAGCTTATGTTTTTCTATGTATACCCTGTTCTTAAACATCTGGTTTATTTCTCCTCCTGCTCAGATTTTTATTTCTTTCTAATATTTATATTATTGACTAACCTCCCATTTTTGGGGGAGGAGAGAATTTTGTCTTGACTCTTAAGTCCTACTGGTAGTTATTGATTCATAATTTTAAGGAGAGGAAAGTTTCACAGTCACTAGGTATGGAATTCAGTGTATCTGGAATTTGTTCTTGGCATTGTTACTGAAGTATGGCCTTAAGTCTGAACTTGCAACCCTTGATCTGAGAAAAGCTGATGGTAATACTTAACTGATCTCTCTAAGCGTGTCTTGGAGTGCTTTACTCAAGGACCACCTCAGAGTAGTATATTCTATATGTAGATTTTCAAAATAGCTGTTTAGTGATAAACCAGCTTTGTTTAATTCTGAATTGTATTGCTGTCCAATGGTGCTTCATTAGAAACAAATGAAGTTGTAAACCAGCAGAATGGTAAGTAAAGCATCCCTGAAAAGGTAGGGAGATGTGTGTTTTATGAGTCAAAAATTCTATACCTGATAATTTTGTGCACAGAAGTCTTTGATCTTGCCCAACCTCTGTTTCCCATTCCTTATGCAGTCTTTTTCTATTACTGTTTCTGCATGTTCTATTATTCTTCTGTTTTGACAGTTTTTCCTCTCAGTTTCTAAGTTCTTCTAGGCTCTAGGCAGGGATCTTGTTTATTGTTTTTCTTTTTGCCTACTTGCTTTCTGTCTCTCCGTCTCTCTGTCTTTTTTTTTTTTTTTTTTTTTTTTCTCACTGTCTGAAGAACCAAGATTGCTAAAGGCTGTAATGTGTGTAGGTGGGTAATTAAAAACAGTGGTCAAGAGAACTCTTGGAAACTTGTTAGGTTACTTCTCCAAGTATGATGATGAGGCAGCATCATTGAGTGAATCTCGTCCTCCTTCCCCCATATCCTCTTTTTTTTTCTTTTTTTTTTCTAGCTGTTTCAAGTGACTGCCTGCTGTCCTCTTAGCATGTGGTTGCACTAATGTTGTCTGCCCACAGTAGAATGGTAAGACTGGAGTAGCTGCAATTTAGTCTGTGTTTGAGGATTACCATTTGGCATTCAGCCTAGTGCACAATGCAGAGAAGAAGAGCAGGTAGAAGTGCTTTGTGTCTGTGACCTCTCCTCCAAATTCTCTCTCAACTTACATGGTCCAAATTAAGATCTTCACTGTTATCTACAAAAGCTTTAAGTGATCTAGGATTCATTTACCTTGGAGATTATCACTTCAGCACATCCAGGCCGTCTCCATCCTGCTATAGTAATTACAGCCGATGGAAAATAACTCTGGTTGCCGATCCCCAGGGTGGGGAGCTCCTGGCATCTGGAGATAGAGCACATCTGGCGCAGGTCCTCAGAGGCAGAATTCAATCAGCCAGAAGCTTATTGCATGCAGTGAATGATGCAAGTGACTTGTTTTCTCTGAACAATGGCTATGGGATCTTTGTAACCATTGGCCTCTTGCCTGGTTATTCTGAGTCTGTGGTTTTTTTGTTGGCGTTTTTTTTTTTTCTTTTTTTTTTTTCCTGAGGAAGTCTGTGTGCAATGAGGGAAGATATGAAGTACTGTGAGCTTTTGGTACAGCCAAATCAGTATTCCAGATTATGCTTGATTCTTCTGGCTGTAGCTCCTGCATATGATAACTGTGTAAAAGCTGCAATGTTGATTCAGGAAGCAATTGGTAGATACTGATAGAGACTCCGGCATGTGTTTGTGCTTTTCAGATTCCTAGGGTTCTGTAGGATTAAGGTTGCAGGGGAAAAATTGCAAGATGAAAAGATTTTATTTATTTATTTTTCCCAGGGAAGATGCTGTATAATGCTAGACTTCGAGGATGTGTTGGGATCTGTTCGTATTCCCTTGCTTATGAGATTGAGACTTCTTTAGGGTAACAAAACTTGCCCAATTGAAGCCATAATACTTAAATGTCTATTTTAGAATAAATTCCTCCAAGACGCTTTTGATGTGGAATGGTTTCCACACTAGAGCTGTTCTGGGATACCTGTTCTGGGTACCTGAGACACCTTTTCCTAAGCGAGCCTTTGAGCTCATTTTACTAACCTGCTCTATGAATTGTTACTGTATAACAGGATCATGTTAGTGAATCTGTTCATCAACTGGTCATATCACAAGTCTTTATTATGGTTCTTTATGACACAATCTGTTCATCTGCTTCTTGAGAGCTTTTGTCAAGACCTTTCTATCCACAAAAGCTACTTTCTAAGGGAAGATGCCATCTTCATATACTCCTTCCTGTAACAGATTGCTCTGAGAAGGAAAGAACCATCTTTTGGGTCATGTGGCAAGAGTATCATTTTGATACCTTTTTTTTTTTTTTTTTTCTGGGGTTGGGTACCCCTTTGTCATTGCCTGGGGTAGATGGGAAGAGCGGTGGAGAGGATCACAGCAAATGCCCTGCCTTGCATTGAAGCCTACACTGCAGGACAGCTGCACTCAAACTAGTGAATTAATATGTGAGAGAGTTTGTTTTTGCACTTGTGAATTCTGCCACTCTTCAGGTGCTTTGATTACTACTAAATTCACCGGCTGTTTATCTGTGTTGCCGTTTGCCCACTCTTGGTTTGTAGCAAGTTATTTAATGCTTTCTGTTGTTTCTCTTGATACTTTAGTAGCAGTTCCTTTACTGTTAAAAATAAAATCTTGCCCTGTGTTGCAAACCAAAATAACTTCTGACCTCTTTCTGGCTGTGTGACTGTCTTGTTGCTGCAAACAACTATGTCGACAAACCGCACCATTGGTTTGGTAGAGTTCATAAAAATGGAAAGAGAATGCTACTGAGAGGCATGATTTCTGAAGTCTTGGTGAGCAATAGGCAGGCATGGAACCTGCTGGAATAAAAATATTAATTACTGCAAGCTGCAGTACTGCAGATTACAGTGCATAGAAGGCTTTGTCCTGCCTGAATATCATGCCTTGGTCTTGCATGATATTCAGCTACTTTATTGGGAGATAGAAGCAATATATTGAATTTTACAAGAAGCTTTCAATTTTGATAATCTTCTTTTTAAACTACAGTGTTTGCATGCAAGAATAGAGCAGTCAAGTACCGTGAGAGATGGGGAAGCATTACGTGCACCCACTTAGGACTGTAAAAAGAAACTTTAGCGCTAGTTTGTTATTACAAGATCTGAACTAATGTTGGCTGTTTATCAAAAGGAATGGACTTTGCAGGGTTTTTTTTTTCACCCCATTTAAACATCAGCAGGACACTGGCAACAGATTACTGTATCTGAATAAATCATGTTTCCTTAGTGTACTTGGCAGCATTCTTTCAATGCAAGCTGAGCCTTCTAAGTTCAATTTCAAAACTTCATCCTTAATGGGAAGATAAGATGGCTCAAAAAAAATGTAGATTGTCAGATTACAGTTGCATATGTGTGCAGAAATGATTGTGTTTTACCATCTTTATTTAGAAAGACTTTTTGAAACTGGGAATTGCAGCTTATTCAAAATGCTGTCGAAAATACAGCTTATTGTTATGCAAATAATTTTTGATGGACTGATCCATTAACTAATAGGCCAGCCTACAGCAGATAGCATTCTGTTCTTGTCTTTCTCCTAGGTTTTACTGAGCATATGCCAAAAGTATGATCAGATTCTCTTATTTCACTTCTTCCTGTCGTTCTGAATTCAGTGATACTTCCCTAAAGCAGTAAATTTTCAAAATACCTCCCAGTGTCTGAAATGACAGAAAACTTGCTATTATTAACGGTTGTAAATTCATGCTAAGAAACTGTTTTAAAAACAAAAATTCCTAAAACTTGATTATCAACCTCAGAATACATCTGGCTTTTCAAGAGTGTCAAGAGTATATTCCATTATACTACTTTGCACTAACAAATAGGCTGTATTTGAATACTACACAGAATTTTACCAGCAAAACCCAAATAGCCCAGAATTTGGTTTATCTGCAATTTACTGTTTAGATTTTAATTATTATTGTTGTTGCTTTTACACAGGACTGACTTGATATAAACTGAGCTCAAAAGCTATTCTGTTATTATTTTTCAGGTCTTGTAGAGAATATGAATGTGTGTGTGTATATGAATGATTGAAACACTATTTGAACATATGTCACTGCAAGTGAGATTGCAATGGTCTAATTGCATTTACTTTATTTAGTAGTTTTTCTGGGTTTTTTTGAAACCTTTTCTTGACTGTGTGGTGTTAAACACACATGTATATTTAGTTGCAGAATCCGGTTTAGATTAAGAGGAGTCTACATTTCTAAGGGCACATTTTGTCCCGTAGTTCTGATTTCAGCAGCATTCAGCTTCTGTACTATCCTCTTATAAGTGTGATATGTGACTACGTGGTAAATAAGGTGAGAGGTTTAACTGAGCTGAAAGCAAGCTTTTATGTGGGATTTCTTCTTGTTGGATTCTCTACTCTGCCTAGTTAAGCAAGGACTGCACACAAGTATGGCAAAAGCTGGCTCTGACACAAAACTGATAATCTCCAGACTGCAGATCCATTGCCATCTGCCCGCTTCTCAATGGCCTTTCTTTGCCTCAAGATTGGTTTGCTGACTGCCCAAGGCATTGTCAGCTGAGGCAAAACATTGATTTGAAGGAAAGTGAAGCATGTTAGTGTGCACATAGTGCATCAGAGTATACATGAGTTTGATACCTTGGAAAGCAGTTTGCTGTTATGTTAAAGCTGTACCAGACTCTAATAGGTTATTGGCATTGATGCATAGTATCTGTTATCTTCCTCGTTCAGTTCTCAGTATGTACCATCTTTGAAAGTGTATTTATAAACAAAACCAGAAAACTCTTGATACTGTAGTTCTGAGAGCCTTTATAAATTCACTTTCCTCATCATACTGATAAATTATGCATTGTTTATTGTTGGTGAGAAATTCTTTGTTAATACTGAGTATCCAGTAAAATATCCATGGTACAAAACCACTCGTAACTGACTAATTGAATGTGGCAGGTAGATGCCAGTGACTCAGTAAGAAGCGATTCGGAGTTGGCTTCTGAGAAGCAAAAGATGATACATAGGCTGTACATAGGTAGCCTGGCCTTTGGGGGAAGAAGAGATGTTGTGTTTGCATTGTCAGTAGTTGGTGCTTGGAAAGCAAAAGCAGCTCCTGTGATGTGAAGACAATCATGAAGCCATACATTGGATGTGCTGTGAGTAAACACCTGCATCAGTACATACAGAAAGGAGTTGCTTTAGGATACAGGGTAAAATCAAACTTTCTCTAGTTGCAAAAGTGTGATATTAAAGACTGAGGATCTGATGAGTCTGCACAGTCAACCTTGAAGGAAGATAATGCCACGTGTTTCCATATGATTCTGATGTTACAAAGCCTATGAAGGTTTGTTCTGTGTATATGTTTTAGTCCAAACAAAATGTGTTATTTTTGCACATCTTTAATTGTTTGCTGTGCACCTCGTTAGTGACAAGAATAGTATCTTGGAGAATCTTCTAAGCGTCACAGAAATGGAACATGTGTTTGCATTTATAGTGTGGTGTTATGGGGGATTAATTGCATGGATTAACAGTTATGCAGGAATAGATGTTTTCTGCTTTGATGTTGTGTTGTTTTGTGGTGTCTGTGGACAATTACTGCATGAGATGGCATTCTTAATTGTGCAGCCTCAACATAAATAGCCTTAAAGAAATGGCCGATGAAGTTGGATGTCACTTGATGTCAAGTGTTGTTACCAGATGTACAGACACACACAGAGATGCATAGATGTGTATATGTACATTTAGCCTTAATAGGGTTTTACAGGAAACAGTGTAATGCTGTAATTGGCACAGCTGGCTCTGGAGAGGTTTTACAAACCCTAACTGCGTCCAAGTCAAACATAAACTTGATGTTTTTTACATGTTGAGGTCGTAGAGAAGTAAGATGCATCTTCTTACTTGAGTGCTTCATGGCCCAGTCATTGAGAAGAGGAAGCAGATTGATGATAGTGACTTCTAGTCATGGGTTCCTCTATGAGGCATGTGAAATGAGCAAATGGTTTGGAAACCCATTCCTGTGGAGTGATTATGTGTATCACACAGCATTGCTCTACACCACAAGTAGCATTTGTTGGAAAGGAATTGAAATCAAGTTGTCCTCAAAATTTAATTACTCTTATGCAGGTGAGGTCTGTTAATGGCAAGACTTGCCGATGTTGTGCTTGGTAATTACTAGAAGACTGATCTGAGCAGGGATTTTTGTGCCTATTTTGTGAAGCAAAATAAAATTGTCACCCTATTTGGCATCTTCTTTTGTATGTTTCTGCAGAAGATGACATTAATGAAGAGGCTGAGTTACTCATTTTTGCTTGGTACTACTTTTTCTCTTAGCATAATGTTACAGTGCTTTCTATAAGCAGAAAGTTAATGTTGCTCTAATTCTCAGCAAACTTTTTTATGTATAATTTAATATAGAAGTGAAGGACTTCTCTCAACCTGCTTAAAGTTTATGTCAGTGTGGCATGAAATGTCAGTTTTGGCATTTTTTTTAAGGAGAAAGCTGAGTTTCATAATGCAAAATGAGGAATACAAGTGTTTTTAGCGTTCAGTCTACATCTAGTTTTGATAAAAGGTAGCTTTTTTCCTCCTGTTTGACAGTACTGTGGTTGTTTAGCCTTCTCTTCCAGACTTTTTCAAATGCTAAGTGGGCTTAAAAGTGGAATTATACAAAATGGCCATGCAGTCATCTTGTGTGCTTTTCTTTCAATTTGCTAGGCAGATTTTAAATGCTTTCTGTTTTTTAAATTAATCATGTAAGGAGTATATAGGGACCATATATATATATATTTAAAGATGTCTTCCACCTTTAGTATGCAGGAAGAGCTGCTGTTCCCCTTTGCTTGTAAATGTATGGGTTAAACTGAGTTCATACGTTTGTTGTAATCTAAGAGGGTAGTTGTCTGCTTCTGTGTTTTGTTGTTATAGTTCATACCTGGAGGGGAGTTACTTAAATGGACACGGTTATTTCTTGCATATAGTTCATGTTTATTTACAATTTCCTGCAATGTCTTGTTCAAAAAGAGTTAAAATGTAGTTTTAAATTAGTGATAGTGTTCAAGTGTCTGGTGTGTTGAATGTGCCATGTCTGGCACGTTTCCAGTTCTGAAATGCAGTGGCAGGCAATGGATCTGTGGCTGTTTGTGCTGACGGGCATGCATGTATGCTGTAGGTCAGAATCAGGACATTTCAGCCTCACAAATAGGCTGCCTCAGCTTGGAAAAAGGAGATCTAAGTATGAACTAGAATGAGTTTACTGTACTTGAAGGTAGTCTTTGGAGAGGAGCTCATGGCATAAATGCTTGCTCCAGCTGTGACTATTGGTATGTTAAAGGTTAGGCACTGCCTTGCAGTTCTGGATGTATTGACTGAATTCTACAGTATTTAATATTCCCTCTTGAATGATTCACAGCAGGGTTCTCCTTCCTCTTCCCCCCAACTACAGCATAGAGTTGCAACTGTTTGGGCTTGGTTGTTGTTTGGATACCATCTTATCTGAAACTGGATCTTTTCCAAGCACAAAGGGAGAACGCTGCCTGCTCTGAAAGGCAAGCAGGCCAGGGCCATGTCTTAATTGCTAGAGTGAGTTTAATTATTACACTGATAGACAATCTTGCTGTGAAAATCCTAATAGGGACAGCCAGCATGCTCTATGCTTTGTATAGCTGATGAAATTACAGATGAGCAGTGAATGAGAATCTGACTTTTACTTGACATAAAAGTTTCATTTTCACTGGTTTTATTGCATTCAGATAGCTATCTCAATTTAATTATTACATCTTTCTCTTTAGCAATTAGGCCACAGCCAAATAGTGCAAATGACGGGTGGAGGAAAGGGATACAGTACACAAAATAGTCTGATCAGATCAGTGACAGCTGCATATTGTTTGAGTTAGCTATGATTTTACTATAAGCAAATGCATTTGTCTGTCTTCTCCCAGATGCTGCTGCATCTTGTAATGTTAATAGGCTTGTACCTTTGCTTCTGCAGAAATTATTGAGCAGTGTGTGGACTAAATGCAATTTCTAAAAAAGAGTGCCTTTTGTCAATTCATTTTTGAGGCAGTTTTGAAATTAATGTACTTTAATTTGTAGGAAAAAAAAAGTGTCTGCACTCCTCTTTTTTTGGTCTATCCTTCCAGCAGTGTGCTGCTTACATTTGTGTCCTCTGATTTTTGGAGCTGGACTGTGAGTCTTTCGTGCCTCTAAAGTGACAGCTTATATCTTGGGTTTTGTTTAACTGGCTGTGGCGTTTTTATCTATTTCACTCTGTATTTGAATTATTTCCACTGTTATTTCTCTAACATTTAAAATCCTTGAAATTAAGGAGTGGAGAAGATGGAGAGGAAAAAAAATCTTGTGCAGCATGGATAGAAATATGACTATTAGGAGTCCAGTTTATTATTTGCAGTGCACCTTGTCTAGGCTGCCAAAGACATGAGATACTTGGAGTGGCTAAGATTTTTCCTAAACCATTTGCCATAGTAAAGCGTTTGCCTTTTCTTACTGTATGAAAATGCATTTGTAAGGTAGTATAGCTGTTTAAACAACAACGAAAAGATAGGCAGGGAGGGGGCTATAAGTTTATTCTATCTGGAGAGGGACAATGTGGCACCCTGGTTCAATATTCTGCTTAGTGCAGCTTAGTTCTGCTCTGGGCAGCATGTGTAGCTGCAGGCAAGACCCTGAATGACTGAAATTGTCTTCCAGGTTCTTACTTTTGTTCTGTGTATCCAGACGGCAAGTTCTTCAGCTGTGACAGTCTCTCCCTGAGTTGTCTACATGGTGCCCTTCAGGGTGGGATTCTCAATTTTGGCTTCTAGTGTTACCATATTTTAAGTTATGGCTGTATTATGTAAAACTTGTGCCTTTTTTTCACTCCCCCCTACCCCCTCCCCCCGAGAACATATTGACTTCCCTCTAGTTTCACACCTTTTCCATAAGGAACTGAAAGTGCTTAAATATTCATTTCCTTTCTCATTTGGGAAGGCAGATAGTGTGTAAAGTTAAAAAAAAAAATTAGACTTGGGTGTTTATACAGGTGGGGAAATTGTCAGCAGAAGAAACTTCTCTGACTAAACGGGGAAGAAAAGGCTAATACCTTTTTTCCCTGTCTGCTGCTGAATTTGAGTTGCACAGAACTTTAGTCCCTCTTGAATTTTCTGTTATGACATTTAGGTGTTTTTGCAATGTGAGAGTATTTGACAGCATTGTGACAGTTTATTTTGCTTATGCAATATAGATAGTTAATCTTTTCTGTCAGCAAGATGTTATTGAGACTCAAGTGAAATTTTCAAGAGTTAAATGAGCACAATTTTTAAAATAAAGATGACTGAGTTAGTTATAGCTCTACATGGAAATAGTTTGAAATCTGAAGTTTGTGAATTTTTAGTGGCTATGTCTACTGGGAGATCAGATTTGGGTTGTCTATACCTGTTCAGACACTTCAGAGCAATTACTTCACCCGTCTTCAGAGCTCATTATACAACTTAGCTAGTTTTAATGGAGGTACAGATTTGTTCATTGCCTGCTCAGACGATATGCTTGTTTTATTGACACATTCTCAGGTGAGACTTGAGAAACGCATGGCTTGAATGTAACATAAACAGCGAGTGGAGCTTGTGTGTGTGACATTCAAAAGCCTGCCCCATTCCGCTTCCTTTGCTAGGTGGGGGAGTGTGCAGGAACTCCTAATAGGATGTCATTTCTACGCTTGACCTAAAGAGCTGAACTGAGAATAGATATTCTTGATGTTTATGGTAGTGGAAATAGACTGGGCAGGTTAAAAGTAGATTTTTCAGGCTTATCAAACCATCCTGTGCAACAATTCTTAAATATTGTGTCTTGTTGCATTGATTTTGTAATACTGAAGCTTTCCCTGTGATGTTGCTGACGCAAATTTAAATTTTGAACAATGATTTTTCCAACACATATTATCATATAATATGGCACTAGCTTCAATTCCGTAGCCATATTTACCATTTTCAAACCATTCTGGAGCTGTCAGTTGATTCAAACCAGTTTTCTTTGTGAGAATTAATGTGCTTGTAACCACAAAAATGGGAAACAGTTGGTCCACTGAGATTTCTGGTATTTACTGATTTTTCGAATGAACAGAAGCGACATTGAAATATGGTCATATGTGGTATTGCAGTTGGGCTTTGCCAAAATGGGTAAGGGCAAAGGCAGTATTTAAAAATAGGGATGGGGGATGTGGTAGAAGAAAACCATACTTGGATTTTTCACATTCTAGGATGCAGAGTGCATGACAATATTTTTGCTGCTGTTATTTTAAATATACTAAGCCAGGGTTCTGTTCTCCTTCACTCACCTGTTACACTCAATGGAATTTTACAGCTTCAGAAGACACTAAAAGCTCGATAGTCTTATGCATAAATGTGATTAGAAAAATACAGTGGAAGGGATAACTTATTGGGCATCTGAGTTCTTATTTCATTTTGAAAATGTTCAGGTCAGTACATGAATAATAATAATAAAAAGATTGTGTTGTATTTTTAGACTCTTTAGCAAGGTTCTTCTCTCTTTTTGTGCAGTTTATTTTATTTCTCCTTGGTTTGGCAGATAGTTGCTTAGCCAATAATAGTAAATTATGCACTGATGATGGTTCCAAACTTTTAATGGAAAAAATAGTGGTTCTACATGATTTGGAAAATTCAACTTGCAGTGTTTCTCCAGGATTTGAACAACTAGATATTGTTGAATAACACTGAATGTATGATATGTACCCTTGAAAATGTAATTTATCTGTAAAACATAGAAAACTATTTAGAAACTGCATGTGCCAGATCTCTCTGAGAGCAAATGTTATTAACTTAGGCAAAAGCATAAAAGCAAGATGGTTTTGGAACTGAAACTGTCTGAAACTCTATGAAACTGTCTTGTTGCAGAAAACTACCCGTGTCGCAGTGTGCTTTAAAAAGTGTGATGCTGAGGGAAGTTTTTAGTGAGAAATTGTCTCAATATTTATGCAATCTTCTAGTTGGACTGTTGGAGAAATACCTAACTTGGAGAACACTGTTCTCAAGTGTGGTGAATTTTAATTTTCAACAAATGAAGCACTATTTAAAACAAAACCTGCTTCAGACATTCATGATATTTAAGTCTGGAAACAGAAGGTAGAAATCTACTAATAATGTCTAATTCGAGTTTGGGGGTTTTTTTTGTGTTATTTGTTTCTTTGTTTTTTTCCCCGTGAGAGGTTGATATGAAGTAGAGTTTAAAGGAGGTAAAAAGAAAAGAATTACTCAAGCTAATAAAAATGTAATGTTTTGTTTGTATTTATATTGATTACACTTAATTTGTCCTGTCTAATATAGCAAATAAATACAGTGATCTACTCCAAGCTTGGTAAATCTTTTCTTGTTGGAGATGATTCTGCTGTAGCCAAGAACACTGATTAAATTAAATTCATTCCTTATGGCTCTTTTTTTTTTTTTCTCTCTCTAAGGTCAGCAGTGTTTATCCTGCTGGAACTACATGAAGGGAGATTTTCTGTTGTCTTCTTTCTTCTTATTCTATAAATCTGAATGTTCTTCAGTATTTTGGAGGAAAATGCACTGGAGTTTGTACTAATTTCACTTCCCCATCCCCCCAACCTCAAACATCTGTTCAAAGATGGTAGAATTGTTGCAGGGGGGAGCAGAGAGACATGTTCAAGATTTTACTAACTTTGTGTTGATCAGAAGTTTGCCTTATTATTTAATTTTGGCTTAAAGTGTCATAGTATATTATAAATTGCATAGAAAATTCCACTATGCAAAGGTCTGTAGGGAGTCCAGTGTTCCTCAGAATAAAAAATGAGTCTGTTGGCACAATTTACATAATTTAGATGGGATTACCAGTTCTCATTAACTGCTTCAAGTTTCTTTGATCTTTTTTCCAGAATTCATTGAGCCAGTGGATTGTATGTCCATTTATCTTGCTGCAGTTGAAAGAATGTATGGATTCATGTTTAAGATTAGAAGGTTAAGATTATTAACACAGTTGTTACATCTGCAGTAGAGGTCTGCAAACTGTAATGCAGATTAAAAATAGGATAGGGAAAGACCTGTTGTTTAGATTACCCCAAATTTTGCATTGGTAAATGTGTTAAGTGTGGAAAGATGTTGAGAGCCGTCTGTATGACGGCTTCTTGTCTGGGCAGCCTGTTCCAGGGCTCTGTCACCCTCACTATTAAGAAACGTTTTCTTAAGTTCCCATGAAACTTTTGGTGCATCAGTTTGTGGCTGATTCTTCTAGTCCTATCGCTGTCCACCACTGAAAACAGGCCGGCCCCCTCCTCCTCACTGCCTCCCTTGAGGTATTTGTAGACCCTGATCAGGTCCCCCCTCAGCCTTCTGCAGGCTGAACAGGCCCAGCTCTCTTGGCCTTTGCTCATAGTTCGTGCTCATACTCCATGAGTTGCTTGTGCTCCTGTTGGTTAAAGGGCTGTCACAGTGCCATTAGCTATAACTATGTTGAAAATGTACTTTTATGCATCTGTGGTGACCAGCGTATGATCTTTAGGAACATAATGAAGTAATTAATTCTATGCTCTTTAAACTGTACTGTTAATGCAGATCAACTCCAACGTTATCTTGAATGATGTTACAGTTCATACACATGCAAAGTGGTTGGTTAGCTCCAGCTGAACTGAGTAATAAAGGCGAGTGAATATTGCTCATTAACTGATGTGTTCGCTTTTGAGTGAGGACCACAGGCTATTATCACTTGCCTGGCAGCCATGGTGTACAGCCATGCTTGCTTTCCTCCTTACCTCTATAAATCACCGCTAAGGTCTCCTGCTGTGGCTACAATTTACTTCAACACCAAGAGCAACAGGATCTTCCTGCTAGGGACTCCTAGTACTGAAGATTTGGCAATAGTGTGTTTTTATTAGAAGAATCTCAGTGGTGTTTCCCTGTAAATTTGTTTTGTAGAACTAAAAGTCCTGATTCTAGAATGGAAAATAGGCAAAAGCTAGTCCTTCCATTAGACAAATATGTGAGGAATCTATAATAAGGAACAATAAAATTCCAAAGTACAAATACCAGAAGAGCTGGAGAAATGTTATATGATAGTTGTCTGTGCTACCTGTCCCTTCAAAATGTTGAGCATCTCAGAAAGTTGGCTGAGACTTGGAAATCAATTTTTGATATGCTGGGATATAACTGGCAGTAGAAGAAATCTGAGGCCTTTTGGGTGAGATTTTGGCACTAGACCCAGTTGTTCTTCAGTTTGTTTTTCTCTCTTACCTTGTCCTGTTGAAATAGGCAAAGTTTCCTGAACAAAGATTGGCTCCTGTTTGCACTTAAGAGAATGCAGAAGGCCTCAGGTTTGTTTTGCTTTGTCATTCCTCCTATGTGGTATTTTTCTCAACAGCATTTTTGAGTATATACTCTGAAAAAAGGAGGCTTAAAACAGTAGTGAAGAAATTACTTTCTATTAGGGGAAGACTGCAAAAGTATGAGAAGCAGAGCAGTTGGAGGGGCTCCGCAGCCCGCTGGGCCAGGCACTCTGTAGCGTGTAGCCCTGACAAACGCAGCATCCCAGGGCAAGCCGTGGACTCTGTGCAAATAAAGCTCCAGGCACTTTCTGAGACAAAGAATCTTGATTTTAATATGTTTATTGTATTGGGCTGTGTCAGATGTGTTTTGTTCTGCCTGAAGCTGTGTCTGGTTGTGTGTTGGGTTTTTTTGGTTTTTTTTTTTTTTTTTGCCTATTTCCAACTGCTTGTTGCTTTTCCCCTCATCTCCCAAGTCCGTCTCTTACCCCTCAGATGTTTCAGTGCCCCGAAATTTGCCAGTGTGACTGCATGTGTAGTTGCTCTCCTTGAGCTGCTTCTGTCCAAAAGATAAAGGGTTTAAAAAAAAAAAAAAAAAAAGAGACAAATGTGCTAAGGCAACTTCTCTCAGCTCAGCTGCAGACAGAATATTGTCTGGTTGTGGAGCACTGTCTCTGTGCTGCTGTGTCTTGTACACAAAATGCTTAAGGGGAGTACTTTGTGAGTTTGCTGGTTTTGTTTTTGTTTTTTTTTTCCAAAATATATACATGGCAGCATGCACAGGTTTGCTTTACTCCTGCAGCAAATGCAGGAAATACTTTACTGTTGCAATAGATTCATTTTGGAATTACTATTTAGATTTTGTTTAACAAATGCTTTGCAAGCTGTAGTGATGCTGCAGTGCGTTCTTGTGAATAGGCCATATAGCTGACCTTGAATGTGCCTGCCATCTGTATTTTAGCGACTGTGTTTTATGATGTTGACGTGCTGAATGACTGTTGCCTCAGAACATGGTTCTCAGACTTCTGAACTACGTTTTTTTTTGCCAAGTAAGGGTCACTGTAAGCTATTGTTTAAGAGAGTCTAAAGAAATATTTCTCTTCTCTTGGCCATGTAAGTAATTAGCCACTAAAGATCGCCTGTACTTCTATTGTTAGCTTTTTGGACCCGTAGTTACATGTTTAATTGCTTGCTGCATTTCTCATTCCTACAGATGGCACATTAAAGATGGGTTTGTGTAGGCAAAGGAAGTGAGATTCCAACACAGTGGTCTGTGGAGTATCTGGAGTGGTTTTCTCCTTATATTTTGAGACAGCAGCTGGTGTGTGAGGCCTGTGACAGTCTTCACTGTATCACGCTTCTCTTAGTTTAAAGTAGAGGGGATTTGGAGGCTGCTGCAGCTGGCTGTGATCGGGGCCAGGGTTTGCGTGTGCATACGTGATAGTTTTCCTCTGCTATCCAGTTCCTTAATTCGAATGCAGTGGCAGGCTCTAACCAGCTATTGCTTTTACCCGGAACTCTCGGGAGGTTGTTGCTCAGTCTTTAGAGCTGCATTGACTGCTGGTATGTGCAGGGATCTTCTTCTTTGTATTAGCGTGCAGTTTGGAGGACAGGAGCCAGGCCCTTGGGGTCCAAATATTATGATCCCTTGAAGATTTTAAAAAGCTGCAGGGTGAAGCTGGAAAGAGGCCAGATTTAGAACATGTTAAATTAAATTTCTTCTCAGTGATTTAAAAAATAATCTACAATGAATTAGGTAAAGTATAGCAGGGGACTAGAGAGAGTTTGTGTGCTTTTTTTTTTTTTTTCCCCCTCTCTCTCCTGGTTAAATGAGAGATTGTAATCAGATATGTGTTGCTTTTAAGGCAATGTAGCATCATTATTTTTAAAGGCGTCAGCCGTTCTTTTACCCAGCAATAGGTACCTTAACTGGTATGCTAGACCTATGAAGTGCTGCTGTCCAGTTACTAATTTTTCATCTCTTTTGTGGAATGTCTTAAATTTACTCTCTGTGCTTTGACTGATTGTCAGTAGAGCCTGGTAGCACTGGAAGTTTGATGTGATTTATCAGTTTAAAGTTTTTTTTTATTCCAGTGAAAGTTCTAATCTCTAACCAATGCCCGTCTCGGTAGTGGATTGGAAGATGCTCAGGTTACAGCAGTTCTCAGTCTGCTACTCTTGAAAACTTGGCTTTGGTTTCTGTTCAGAAGAGAAATGTTTTAATCCCAAGTAGAAAACGTATTTGCATTTAAACTATCGGGTGCACTGTGATTCTTGAGTAGACAAGTCCTATTATCCTGTCCTGAAAAGTTTGTATAGTGATTGCACCTTCAAAAATACTATGCTTAAAATAACAAATTACAGTAGACTGCCCAAAAGAATAAACAAACTTCTATGAATAGGATATTGCTTTTAGTATGATGAAATGGGGAAAATCCTATAAACTCTAATAAATAAATTAAACTCTATAAATGCTCAGATGGAAAACCTGAGGTCAGGAAGAGGTGGGAATTTTAGACAGCAGAGATTCTATCTGTTTAGCATTAGCTAGTCAGAACTGCATGAGACTGCAGTCCACACAACTGTTTGGCTGAATACCAGTTGTGCAATGCATAGGGAGAGATTGCCAAGAGCCAGGAGTTTTGCAATAACCTTTAGGAATTTCCTCTATTTAACAAAATAGACCAGATGAAAATTACTTTATACCCTGGCGAATTTGTCTTTTCCTTGAAATAAATGGTCTTATCTAACAAGTATCTCGGCAGCTTCATATTAGTGCCCTCAAATCTCTCCTGATACTCTGTTTCTTGTTTAGTTATGCAGCAGATCTCCAAACATGCTCTGTGTGCCGCTTGGTGGTCTGTGGATTGTTGGCTGCTCACATGCTCTTGGCTGTCCTCATTTCCAGCTGCTAAGCTGTGTTAAAAGAAAATGAAATATGTTGTTCCATGTAACCAATTTCAGTGTTTGCTGTGAGGATATTAATGACAATCTGAGAGAGCCATTGCCTTGGACACCAGGAGGGGAGTCCATGTGGCATGCGTGCTGGGTGGTCTGCGGAGGAAAAGTTGGAGGGACTCTCCTCGTAAGTGATGTGTCCGAGGCAAAGTGTTCCTGAAGACACAGGAGAGAGCCTTGCCAGCCCTGGGAGCATGCTAGGCTCTGCATACTGCATCCAGTC
This sequence comes from Nothura maculosa, assembly GCA_032353885.1. Taxonomy (NCBI): domain Eukaryota; kingdom Metazoa; phylum Chordata; class Aves; order Tinamiformes; family Tinamidae; genus Nothura; species Nothura maculosa. The sequence continues at coordinate 4,093,967 of JAUBOD010000351.1, read as the reverse complement.
ATTCTGGTACCTGGAGGGTCCTACTTGTAGTAGCAAATGCAATAAGGAACAGGACAAAACAGGAAGTTTTGTTAAGAGTGTCCTGCTGAAGGGTTGAAAACATTTTATTGCCATCCATCCTATGGAATCTGAACAAGTCTTAGGGTTTTCTAATTTGCGTAGAGCACCTTTTGGGCTTTTTCAGAGCATGCTCTTCAGAGAAATCTTTTGGCATCTGTCATCTGAGAGAAATGAACTAATTCAGACCAATTGAGATGAAATGCTATGTAATCAGAGTGCTATATTTTGTTGTAAATAATAATGTTAGCAGTAACAAACTGCAGGCTGCCAAGAAAAACCATAACTCTGAAGTAAATCTCTCGTCTTCCTAAAACCCTATCATTAGTGGGGGAGAAAAAGCCCCACACAACTCAGAAAATAATATGTGCTTTTAAAAATGTACTGTGTATTTATTAAAAAAAAAAGGTATCTAGCAGTTTGTGACATAATATTTTTAATGTTAGCATTTGATAAGGATGCTAAATTCATTCTGCTAGACTACCTTCCTGCTTCAGGAAGGTAGCAGAAACAATGATTTGAATATTATGTTACAGGCAGCTTTTTTTTTTTTTTTTTTTTTTTTTTTTTTTAGCAAGCAACCCCATGCCAGATCTCCAGTGAAGCTCTGTGGAGAGCTCTGTCCCCTTGAGTCCTTTAAGAATAGTGCCCTCTCCTCCCCACAGGTACTCAATTTAATTGGAAAATTAGAAAATCAGACTGGATCTCAAGAAGCCTAGATGAAAGTCCTTCACTGAGGCTGAATTTGTGCAAAGGCCATATCTGAGTAATGGCTCTCCAATTGCTTTTTTTGAGATCGCCTGTTGCGGGCAATTCTGCAGCCTCCTTAGTATGTTAGAGAAACAGGCCCTGAAGATACTATCTGTGTTCCCTCCTTGCTCAAACCAACCCTCAAAGCCTGATCTTGTCTAATTTCTTGAGCGAATCCTTTATCCAGTGGCTGAGTGGTTGATCTCCAGCCTCTGATAAAAGCTTCTACTGATTGGGCACTGTTATTTTACTCATTTTTTTTTCCATCTAACTCCTCTAGACAAGCAAAACAAATTCCTTTAACCTTCCTTCATGTTTTCTGAACCCGCTTACAACTTCCTTTTTTTTTTTTTTTTTTTTTTTTTTTTTTAAGATTTAAAACCTTTTCTCTGGACTCTTTCCAGCTTGCTGATACTAAACCAGATGGATTTAAACCTTGCAGCTGATTTGCACCCCCTCATCCCCCTAACATATCTGTGCAGCGAAAGCTGCGCTGTATATTGCAGGTAAGTAGCAGAATGAACACAGATAGGCTCCCTTCTCTTGTGGCCTATTGCAAATAGATCACCCATGTCTAGGCTGTCTATTAGTGTTCAGCAATATGATACTCAATATAGTATTTAGCCTATATAAATAAAACTGGCACTAAAAATATTTCATATTTTGGGATACTAGTGTGGATTGGATTACTTTGCACTGGTTTGTGTCTGGTGTAACCATGTAAACAATTGAAAATATAGGCTGTTAAAGAGTAAAATTTACAGATTGCCTGACATCTGCTACAAATTCTGGGTATAAATATGGGATATTCTTAGTGGTTTAAAATAACACTCCTGTCTCCTGCTGAATTTTAAAACTTGATTCTACCTAAAACAAGTGAAATTGTAAATGAATCCTCCTTACTTGATTACCAGAACGTTTTCTTTCACGGTTTGGAGAGGGGAATTATCATAAAATGGATTTAGCTGGAGGGTTAGAGGAATGGGGTGGAATGTGAGGGGAAAAATTGTATTTTCCTCCCTTTCTCTTTTCCTCCTAGAGAAGGCCTTTAAACCAGCCATCCCATCTGTGAATAGCTGTTCTTTCTTGTCTTGATGACCCATCCCGGCCAGTCCCTGCCTTGCAGAGAGGAGTCCTGTTCATAGCAGGAATGAAATTCAGGAGGTCCTTGTGGACAAGCAATAGCTGGGATTCGCCACAGCCCTTTTGAGATACTTACCAGAGGAAGGGAAGATGTTTGTTGTGGGTGAAATGACTTTTACAAATAGAGGTGGTGAGCAGGCTGTGGAAGCATTGCCAAGGTTCTCTTAGGTGGGTGTAAAATTGAGGAGTGCTGGTTTTCAGTCCTGTGCTCTACAGACGACTTCCACCTACCTCTGTTGCAGCAGAAATATTCTATAATTTAGTAATTATACTGGGAATTCACCTTATCCAGAATAACGTGTTTTGAGGATGAAAGTAATAGCTCTCTCTTTTTTGGAAGACTGTACCTGGCAAGTTTAAACTCGGGTTGAATATGTGCAGTTATTACAAGAAGATCAACTTTTAATCTATCTTTTGAAGTTGGTGATCAATGGATTTCAAATGTTCTGCAGGAACAGCTGTCAGTAAGGACTGGGGTGCAAAAGAGAGAGCTTAGGGTTTTAAGAAAGGGAAGCTTTTTTGTTTTTGTTTTGTGCTGTCTTATAATGGTTATATTCAAAGAGCGAAAGAAGCTTGTGTGTGGCTTATGTGATTTGTACATGCCACTTTCCCCTCTTGCCTAGCGAACTCTTGTGCAATGGGTTTTGGTCTTAGGAGACAGTTTTGGCAAAACTCTTGTTGCCCTCTGTTTTCCTTCCCCATCTGTATGTTGTTCCTCCTTACCTTGTTGCCCTGCTCTCTATGGCTGTTGCAGTGATTGGTGTGTTCCTGCTGCTGACAGCTGCTGTCTCCCCTTGAGCTAAGCCATGCAAAATGAGGATAACGCCTAAGGAGAGAACAGCATGTGGAATGAGTTATTTCCCTAAATGTTTGGAAGAGCCCTATGCTGAGTGTCAAAGGTCTAGTCTCCTTATGTTCCTGAAGCTGAGGGGCTGGAAAAGAAGATGGATCACCTAGAGCTGTAGGACTGGTTACTCCAATGAATTTACAGGTGCTGAGACCCTACATACTCGTTCTGTTTCTGGTCAGCAGCTATTTTTAAAGCACTGAAAGCTGTTGCATGCCTACTGCATATCCTGTCTTAGAGTATCCACAAGTGTGGACATCCTTCGGTGCCAAAGTTTGGCCCTGGTTGTTTTTACCAACTTGTGTGCATATGGGGGAATTGTTTTTGCTCTATGGTGATGAATGTTTGTGTGGTTTGGGGCACTGACTGCCGCGAGAATTACATGCTATTCCCTGTGCTGGGCAGAAGCACAGATGTCCTAACCACAAAGGTCTCCGTGGCCATTGTCCTTGTAAGAATTGGTGGGGTGTTTAAACTGCAAGTTGTTGCATGTCCTGGTAGTTTGGGCAGCTATTTTAGTCTGTGTGCTGATTAAAGTGAGGTCTTGGTGCTGTGTCGTGAACTGGGCTACCACGATCCTCAGTTGCTTTTGCAAAAAGAGCTAAGCTAAGGCTTTCCTCGACCTCTAGCCCAATTGCCTGCATTAAGGACTGGCAAGTGAGGCTCTTCTCTGTGATTCACATATAAAATGCACTGCAGCTTTCAAGGGGAGCAGATGAAACGTGGGCATGGCTACAAGTATGAGTATCACTGGTTAATACTCTTGTGCTCAGTGTGTTTTCAAGAGAACTGTTGCACTGTGGCAGCTGAGCAGCTCGTGGTAGTCTCTGCTCTGCCATTTTTGCAATAGGATCACTTGACCTTAATCTGTAAAGGAGTGGAGCTCTGTCAATCTGGTTTTCGGAAGCAGTGTTGAAGCTGCAGTAAAATATTCTGAAGATCGTCTAGTTTTCAGTTGTTCTTCCCATGTTGCTTCACTAAGGCTAATGGGAGTCCAGAAGCACTTCATAAACTTCTATTTCTCAAGATGAGTTTGGTAAAATTAAAACAAAAAAGAAAGTTAATGACTGAATTCAGAAATAAGTAGCAGTAAGTAGACTCCCCATAATTCACAGAGTTTATTTTCTTAATAGAGATGGATGGAGAACAGAGGAGAACAAAGGTTATAACTGCAATTTTATGTCTGGAGTGAAGTGCAGAGGCGTCTATGCTGCTGTGCATTCAACATATGTGCTTATCTGCATTACTTAGGAATGTGATAGAGATAGTAGTGAGGGAGCTGATGGAGATATGCTAACACTGATACTGCTTATAGCAACTGGTCTAATGAGTTATGTGTAAGGTGTGAAAGTGCTGTAGGGTTATGCTGTGTCTGCACAAGAAGGCTTTGCTGGTGCAAGTGAAACAGTGAAGTTACAGTACTTAAACTCGTCTTAACATAGGCAGGACACAGAGATTTGCCCAAGAGTGTTCAGGAAAGCCAGAGCAGAGCTGAAAGTTGAACTCATGCTTGAGTCCTGAGCAGTTTGATCAGGACTGTCTTCCTTAGTCAAGAAGAATTGATGAGGAGTTGAATTTTTCTACTGTATGTTCACACTGGTGTACTGCGAAATCAAGCTCTGTGTAGTTACCTCCATCATTAGGTTAAGAATGTGTTTTCCAGTTAGCAGAAAAGCACTAGAAAATTAATGTCTCCCCCAACCGCTTTATAAATGATCCTTTTTCTAGAATGAGTTGCTGTTGGTCAAGCACTGCGTTATCCAGATTAGACTGAGCAATTGCTGCAAGAAGGCTGCAACTTTCCACAGTTCAGGCTGATTTCTGGTTAGAGTTCATTCCAGGCAGTAGCTGTGGACTTTCAGGTTCACTCACTCTCTTTTTGTCCAAGAACTGTGAACTCCCACTGTGTTTTAAATGTTGCCTATTATGGAAAAATATGAACTGTTCTAATTTTACTGAAAAAGATTTTTTTTTTTTGGTAACTACATGAAAATGTTGCTCTTTAAATTGGGTGGCAATAGGCTGCATATAAACAGTTTGTCCTCCACATTCATCATTCATCCTGTTACTGTTTATTCTTTCCCCTTTTCAAAATAGAAGTTGGTTTTCTTTTTCAAGCAATTTGCAGTTGTCAGGGGCACTGCTGATCAAAATAGAGTATGGAAAGAGTGTTCCTTAGAGAGTCTTGTAGCTTGTTAACCATGAATTAACTTCTCTAGCGAGGGATATTGCATCTTATTCTGTAACAGAAAAGCTCATCTGAAGGTCAGCGGTAATCAAAGTTGTTGTTGGCTTGGGCAGTAGGGAAGGAAGAAGGCTTTGAAGAGCTGAGAGTGGGAGATGGAGTGGGCTGACCTAAGGCAAATGCAGCCTGTTGTTACAGAGTTGACAAGCTGTTGCTTTCATTCATGCTGTAAAATCAGAAGTGCATTGGTCTCACTTATTTGGGTTAATGAACATGAGAGTTTGTGGGATGAGGAGGGAGGAGACAGTGATGAGAATAGAAACTGAAATTAATTGGCTTTCCGATTTGCTTGCTCAGGAGTTACAGAGTAAATACTTCAGTGCACTAAGGATAAAGTGTTCTCTGCACCTTCAAGCTCAGTTAACATTGTGACTTGAAAGGAGGTTACTCTGCACGTTCTTGGAAATGAATTTCCCATTCCACATACATGTGGGATTAAAAACAAACAAAACTTGCACCATGTATCAGTGGGATGATCTTGAATCTCTTGAATGGTTTGTTGATGGCACAGCAAATCAAATTTATGGTCAGCCTTGTTTGTTGCTTTTATAGCATTCTGTTTTTCGTACTCAAATGCCTTGAAAAGCCTTCTGAACTTCCAAACTATTGAGTTTAGTAATTTTGTGAAGCTAAACATTGCGTAGTAGTACCAGCATATTATGAACCTAAGCTGAGATATATAAGGCAAGTATTTCTCTCTGGATGTCATAAAATGTGCAAAGGTTATAAAGGGCTGTAGAAGTATCAGTCACAAGTTGTGTCGATTGCCTGATGAGTGATGGTCTGCTCCTTCCCTAGCTTTGGGTTATCTGATGAACAATTTAATGGGTTATTCAGAAAGTCTAAACTGGTTTTTCTTCAGTTTGGTCAGAGTCTGAGAAGTTAGATATTTGTCTATCAGGACAGGTCCATCTCTTAGCACTCTGAAAGACTGATACTATGTATGGATTTTGCCGTCTGATCCTTCCCTTTTCAAAAGGGAATCTATTTTCTATCTGTTTCCTCCAGAAAATTTGTCAAGTTCTATAAGCCTTTTGGGAGACTTTCTGGAGCTCCTGTGTAATTGAAGCTACAGCATCAACAAAAACAACTCTGCCTCTACTGAACTGTCCCTTTGCCACTGCCTTCAAGCTCTGACCGAACTTGTTAAATGCAAGACCATGGAAACAGAGCAGTTAATCACTCTCCTGGCTTTTGCATTATTTGGAAGGTCAGGAGAGCTTGCATTCCTCCAGCAGCATTCCAGGCAAGAATCAATCTTGAGAACTAGTTACTTGTTTTGATCACTAATTTGCTTCATACCAGCAATGCTCTAAAAGGGCTCTGCCTCTGTTTTTGTAAAATGTGGGCTGAATAAATTAGACTGATGAGGGAGAGCAGAGAAATGAATATAGTTTTCAAAAGCTAAGTTCTGCTTGTTCTCTCTGCTCCCCTGGAATTTGAATAGCCTTTTGTTTTAAAAAGGAGGGCACTCTGGCTGCTTTCAGTAATCAATCAGTTTGCATCAGTGTATAAACATGGTACAATTTTACCACAATTGCAAGCATGTCAGTGTCCTTTCCCTGCTGGGTGTCCAGAGGCAGCACAATGCAGCTGTGCTGCAATCAGGACGGCTTTGGAGCAGAGAAGTGACAGGGAACACAGTGGTTAATGCAGTATCTGTGTGCTGTTGCCCTACTGTGTGCATCAGTGGAGAAGAAATTACTTGAAAGGGATGGGGAACTGGGGTAATATTGATACTGATCAAGTTGGACATCGTCTGATCTTCGGTTAAGACGCCATTGAATTCCTCCACTGATGAGCTGGTGATATTTCAGGTCTCTTTTTTCTTTGTTATAGTAGTAAATAATGGTTTCAGTATGGAAATGACTAGATAAAAATCTTTCTATACATATTCTTCAAAACACATCTTTGGATAATATTTTTTCTAATTTGTGCATGGATTTTTTTTTAATGGCTTTATCTTAGTCTGGATAAGGTATTGATTTAGTGAAGAAGCACACACAACTGGAAAGTTCTTAGCCCCAAAGAACCTTACTTTAACAAACCCTTCTAACACCAATCTTTGCAAGTTTTTGAGTGGTTTGGTATAGTGCTACTTAAAATATATATGATTATGAGAACCCACTAAGTTGTAGAGAATAGAATAAACAGTTTGCATTCTAGATATTTTTCTTCTATTTTCAATAACTAACCTGTGGAGCTTTCGTGATATTATTACTATTGTTTTTTAAGATGGAGAAAGAGACTTGGCAAGTTTGGAAATGAGATGGGAGTGCTACTGGGACTTCATTTCCTAGCAAATAATTCTCCTCAAGCTGTATAAACTTTCTTGAGTTAAATACTGTAGAAAACAAAGATATTACATTTTCAGTGGAACACTCCCAGCAACAATTGTCTGTCTCTTTGCTGTCCAAGCGCCTCACCAGCTGATTTAAATTTTCCTTATTACTTTCATCAGTATAAGCTTCCTCCAAAAAGAAAAACAAAGCCATTGCTTTCCTGACTTGGGGCAGAGTGGGGAAGGCCAAGCATAACGATAATAAAAAGAGTTGAAATTTTATGCATGTTTTGAGTTCATCTGAAGTTGAGTTGTAGATTCTGAGCTCCTGGGCCTGCACATAAATACATATATTTTTTTTAAATTTGTAAGTGTACTTCACTTTGACCTATGCAATGGTACGCCCTCTCCAGGGAGCATGTGGTTGGACCAGGCTTCCTGAGAAAGGCTTTAGCCTGTGATGAAGCTGCCAACATAGCAAAGCTGCCATGCAGAGCTAGTATATACTATCTACTTTTTAAAGTGCAGAAGGAATTGAATCTGAAAGACAATATCAAGAGCTAAATTTCATATATACAGTAACACGAATTTGAAACTCAAGGTATTTATATCACAGGCTTGAAGCCTAAAACGATGAAATGACATATCTACCATTGCTGCTCTGTTCTGTGCATCATTCCTTGTGTTGAGTGGCAAGTTTCTGGACCTCTGCTGAGTGCACGTGAGAAGCAGCAACATCAACCAGAGGGACTGTACATGAAGCTATGAGCCAGCAGTTGATTGGCATAGACCTCCAGCAGCTGTTGCATGAGTTGGAAGAATGGAGGCAGGAGTACTGGGGTTCAATGTGACAAATAGTTGGGTCAAATTAAAATGGATTAGATGACACAAGATGTCATCATTCATTACATGGCATAAGATCCCTGCCATACTTTGGCAATCTTAGGAAAAGCTGAGCAAGCTCCATAACTTCTAGCAACTGGTGCTTTTTCTAAAGTACTATCTTTCTCATTAACTGTCAATGGCGTTTACAGGCCTGGCAAGTAGGGTGACATCATCGTATTGGGCTGTTCCTTCTGAACCATGTCTACAGATAAACATTTTTCTTGTTTTCTGCCTGATGGGGAAGCAAGACTCAGCTTATGAGAGACATGTGAAATAGTTAATTTGGCCATCAGTCTGGGTGGTATGCCAGGAAGGAATGTTCTGTACTACATCTACTTAATGTCCTCTTTTTGGAAGAAGCAGCTGGCCTTAATTGTGCTTCTGTCAGCATAACTCTTCTCCCCTGCCCACCCCCATCAGAGCAATGTCTCCTATAGCAGACTGTAGTAGTCTCTATGTGAGGAGGGCAAGAAGGGACTGCAGGACTCACCTTAACACCTTCCTCTGAGGGTGGAGAGACAGCCTCAAGAGGCATGCACGTATTTAAATATTCCTTTGAGGGTGGTGGCAAAAACTTGTCTGTGTCAAAATCTCTACCAGTATTTCTGCTGCTTCTGTATATCTTGCTGTCATGTTAAGCTCAAATAGATTGATTTTTGCCGCCTCTCATAATGAATATCACTCTTCACCTCCCTCCTTTCTCTTTGTGAGGGCTGGCATCATCCTCCCAGTTGATGACATTTTTTCAACTGGACTTGACACTCGAGAAAAAAGTCTTGCAGAGACTGGTGGAGCATCTCTACAGCTCTAGTGCTGTCGTATGTTTAAACTTCCTTTCCTTTCTGCCCCAGTCCCAGGTTAGTGCCCATTTCAAAGCCTGTCCTCTCCTATTCACTTTTATTCGGTAGTGAGACTTACTCCTCTAATGCTGGCTTCGACCACCCACTTAGAGCTTTAGACAACAAGAGTCTTTGTGCTTTTGCTCTTGGTGCTTCTCGCATCAGTTTCCGTTAAACCTCCACAAACTATATAATTGTTGTGCTTCAACTGTTCCTTGAATCTGTCTCTCATTGCAATGTGAGGGGAAATAAGATTGGCATTTTCCTCCTATCGCAGTGTTTCCCCTGTGTGAGGACACTATGGCTGTGTTTTAGGGTGTTGTAACTAGTATGGTTGGCTTGCAACTTGCTACTGAAAGACATCAGAACTTGCCTTTGATATATTATTGTTGCTTCTGTTCAACTTTGTAATTTTTTTTTTTTTTTACAACATGAAGACTTAGTTTATTTTAAACCAAATTTCTGTTTGAATGGAAGATATCTGTACATGTGGTCTGGGGGCATTTGCAATTCAACTGGAAGCTGAGTATGTAGGAAATACCTTGCCTATGTTAGTCTCTGTCTAAATGCTGTTTTGCATTAGCACCCTTGCTGATGTACACAAAGGAGCTTAAATGAGTTTGGCCTAAATTTTGAAACATGGCTTTCAGAATACAACTACTATGAGGCTCTATCATAGCTTCAGATTTGGGCCCTCTGCTTGCTCTGTCATCTCCTTCCCGCCTTGGTAGTGTCGATTTTGCTCTTGTGTGAAACTGTCATGTTCCTTCTTAACTGTCTACCAAGGGAGACAGGGAGAATATCAGGGAGAAGATCAGGGAGAATAAATCCTCTGTTTTATTTATAATCATTCCTTTAGTATCTGTAGATGACAATAATACTAATATGGTTTCCTTTTTCCTTCTGTAGCATCTCCCTTTCTGCTTTTTGCCAACCGTCGGGATGTTCGACTTGTGGATGCTGGAGGCACAAAGCTGGAGTCCACTGTGGTGGTCAGTGGTTTAGAAGATGCTGCTGCGGTTGACTTCCAGTATTCACAAGGCATCGTTTTCTGGACAGATGTGAGTGAAGAAGCCATCAAGCAAACTTACATTAACCAAACTGGCAATGTGGTACAGAATGTCATCATTTCTGGTCTGGTTTCCCCGGATGGCCTGGCATGTGATTGGATTGGGAAAAAACTCTACTGGACAGATTCAGAAACCAACAGGATAGAAGTAGCTAATCTGAATGGAACATCTAGAAAAGTCCTCTTCTGGCAAGACCTTGATCAGCCCAGGGCAATAGCTTTGGATCCTGCTCATGGGTAAATATTAATTTGACTTAAATGCTTAAATGGATACGGTGGTGATTTATGTAGGATTTTTACTTCTGTAAAAGAAACAATCTTTTGTTTCATTTTACATTTTCTTAAGGTATTTTTCTCAAGATCTGTAGCTGAAACACATGTTTAAACTTAAATATTTTGTGGCAAGAAATGATAGTCCAGACATAGAGCCAAAAAAGAAAAATATAGCTGTTCATATGTGCCAAGTCAAATACTCAATCAGTGTGATGGCCTAACTTGTTCCACAGCATTTCTGAAAAGTAGTTAATTTTCCAAGCATTTTTATTATTATTCTCTCATTTATTTTGTCTGATGAGCCAACTTTCATTTGAGATGTGATGTGTATTTAATGACTCTAGTCAGCAAGATATGTAAATCTGCATGAGTCAAAACAGGAATTCTTGCTCACTATGTTCTGGTAAACAAACCCAGGATATTTTAAGTAGTGATTTTGAAATAATTATGCTTGTGCTGGCAGGTGAATGAAGCCAGGTGAAATCATGTGCTCTTGATTTGAGGTGACTAGGTGAGGAAGCAATACGAGAAATGGCAAGATGTTATTATAGACAGTTAGATACTTGTAGTACTCCTAAATACTTGCATCTCTGCCGAGTTTCTGTCACTCCTGCACATGTGCTATTTACTGTCCCTGTGCATAAATTAAACTCTTGGTCCATTGGGCCCGGTATTCAGCATAAGGATGACTGAAGGCCTCTTGTGCCAGCACTGCAAGGGTGTGTGGCAAGCCAGAGTGCCTTACTCCTAAGGAAATCATACTGTTAAAAGAGAGAGGAATCACAGATCCAGTTGCAATAGAGAGCTTTTCTTTAAACACCCCAGTACTACTGGTGAAGCTGTAGTACTTCTGCAAATCTGACTCTAGCTTAAATATGGAAGAAGGAGGGACACAGGCATGGTTTGTTTTCTCTGACTTCAGAAGTTCTGTGCAACAGTACGAATAGTCTTGCAGAGCAGATGTGTACTCCTTCTGAAACACATGCAGTATCCAGTAAGTGTAACAATAGAGACATTGTTTCGGCCTTGCTTCCTGCTGCCTGGGAGTTGTACTATGTTCAACTCTCTGCTCAATGTTGCTTTCTAAGAATTGTTGTCCAAAAGTTAAGCTTAGAAGTCTGGTATACTAAGAAGTTACCCTGAGAAGTTGCCACCTTCTACATGTGAGATAGCTTATCTTGCTTATGCCCTCCCTAGCTCTGTAGTACATGGACTCTTTCCTGGATGATTTATCTGCTTCTAAATATCTTGTGTTTATTCCTCTAAGGAAAGTGTAAAATGATCTAATATGAGGAATAGGATTTATTTGCCAAAACTTTACATATTTATGCGTGAGCCAGTCACTCCAAGATGTTGTTTTGATTGACATAACTGCTTGAGATGAGGAAAGAATGAGGAATCTTTTGAGCTTTGCTCAGGTGTGCTCGCATTGCCAGTGCATTAGCTGGTTTTGGACTTGGCTTGAGTTAATCCAGTCTGCAAGGATTTCCCTCCTCACCCGCCATGGGAGCAGCAGCCTCTATTAGTTTTAACTTGTGGCAGACATAGTTAATGTGTAACCATTTAATTTGCATGTGCTAATTCAGTGCAACACAGTAATGTAAATAAACTTTAAGTGGTTATGTGATAGTGAATTAGGAAGATACATGTATATTTCCTTATTAACCCACTCATCTCCTTATGGATTATTAAAACCAATCTCCACAGAACTGCCATTCTGAATAAAGTGACAAATCCAGTATTCAGTAATGGCACAGGAACCCATTGAATTAATTGTTGGTTTGCCCAAATAAATGATGCCAGTTGGTCTAAACTAGTGAATTTAACAAATCAGCACATCATACATTACATATATTTGTTCATGGAACAAAATGTTCAAGTTTACAGTAAATTTACAAGGATTTAATTTCATATGGTGGTTCTGAAATATTTTGTAGGTACTGTCTGTGGGGTAGTGGGTCCCCACTGTGGTTTTAGGCACAAATGGCTCTGGGTTTAAGCTACCCGAAAGCCAGTAGCTCCTTATTTTCTGTTATTTGCTAGGAAAGAAAGATGAGTTACACTACTAAGAAAAAAAAAACAGTTTTCTTTGTTAATAGCTTTGTGTAGTCAACTGCATAGTGCAATTACTGCTAGAGGCAGAAGCCTAAGAACTTGTGGAAAAATAGAAGAGGCTCCATGAACCTCCCTGGGTAGTTTTTTCCACAGCTTTAAGCAGCCTTGCCATTTCAAAGCTGTCAGATCCCCTTTACTATTTTGTGCTTTTAAATTTATTACTTTCTAGCCTGGTCTACTGTGGACTTAAGGAGATTCTATTGCTAGGGACCTTTAAGAGCAAATTATTTGATCATGTGTCAGGAATGTAATAGGTGTAATTGACCAAGCCTTAGGGTGTGAGAAGTGGACTTGCTGACTCAAGAAGGTTCCTTCTGAAGCCTTCTCTTCTGTGATGTCAGGCTGAAATGCAAAAGCTTCGTTTTTGAATGTTTTGGCAGGCTTGTGAAATAGTACCTTGAAAGTTTCGGGCATAATGACATTTTTCAAGTGAACTTCATCCTTTCCACATTCAGCTCACCTTGCTTCTGTAGGGTTAATGGTTTTCTGAGGGCTTCTGTGTTGTGGCAATGGATTTTAGAATGTCTGACTACTCTGTAAAGACCAGGTACATGAAGCATAAAATATTTTTCTGCAAATTCATTGTTTATTTGGTCTGAGCATTCAGATTCTAGATCGAGTGTGGGTTGTATGTGAAGCTGAGTTTATTTTAATGGAATCTATATGGCTAAGTTCTTGATGTTATTTCAAAAATATCAGCATTTATATGCTCATATATTCTTGATAGGCAAACATCTTGTGGGAGATTCAGTAGTCTCTGTTTTTCCAAGTTTGAATTTGCAGTTTCTGTCGGAGTGTTTGTGTGCTTTTGGCTCAACAGCTTCTAGCAGAACTCAAGCTAGTGTATTTAAAATTTTACTTGAGTCTAAAGAAAGATTTCATATGGCCAAGTGAAGAGAAACCAAATCATACACATGTTGTTTGAAGAAGCAAGAAATCATTTCAGTAACAAGTGTTTATGTTCAGACAAGGAAACTTCAGTTTCCTCGAAAAATTTCTAAACGTGAATACATAGCCAAGTGAGTTTTCAGTTACGTAGGGAAGGTCTTGGATTTGAACAGCCTAGAAGTGTGTTGGCAAGGGCATTACAACTTGAACCTCCAAATCTACAGCAGGAGACTGCTGCCTTGGACGTAGAATGCATGGCTCTGAGCATTTGTAGTGCATACACAGACCTGCTGTTCACTGCTATGTGCTAATGAAGGTAAATTTGGGACAACATTTCAAATAAGATGATTTAGTTGACGTTACTGAAGCCTACAATTTAAACACAACTACTTTAAATAATAAAAATCTTGAAGTTCCTGGTTGTGAGACAGTTGTGTCCGTATTATGGAGAGCAAGCTTGCTGCTCAGGTTTAGTCTGCTTTCTGTGTTCTGGCTCCCTCAAAAGAGGACACTGCTGAAGGATTTTCTGCCCTTGTTGTTGTCTGACTGAGCTCTTTGTCTTTCAATCCTTTTTGAAATGATTAGTGTTCGCTGTGGTGCTCTTTGTGGAAATGAAGAGAGCAAGGCCCTTTAAAATGGTTTGGTTGGTTGAAGGAATTGCAGAGGAAGCACATGAACATAGCTGCATCTTTTTCTACTTCCTCCCTTGTTTTAGTTCTTCATGTGATGGCATGAAAGATATCTCATCCCATTGGCCAAGGGGAGTGCAAGTAGGGTAGCATAGTAACTACCTTGATTTATGTACCAGCCTTCCCTTTTTAGACTGACAGAGGCTTTCAAGGAAGGAAATGAAAAATATGTAAATTAGAAAACAGCAATTAAAAGATTATTGGTTACAAAGGATAAAGCTATTAATCATCAGCTTTGGCATATTGCAGAGTGGTCATTAGCTTAGAGGTTAAAACAAGTCTAGTCAGGTTCTGAATAGTGTTAGGAAGTATTTGTGTTCCCTGGTTTAGTCTCCCTTCTCCGGGTTGCTTATGGTGTGTTAGCTCAACGTTACGCAATGACTGCCACTGGCTAATAAGGTGTATATTTTGCCATTGAAGAAAAGGATGAGATGACTAAGTATGACAAGTGTGGGATATAAAAATATATTCAGAAGGGATAGCCATCAAGATTAGAAAGCTCTTAGTTTAGAGTCTGTAGTAAGAGATCTCAAATATACCTAGGTGCTAATCCTGTGCTTCCTCAGTGCTACAATAACACCATGAACCAGACCTGTTGCTGTTCTTACATAATTCACAGCTGTGTTTACAGCTGCACTTAAGTAGAGCTGTACTGGTGTTTAGTGCTGATTCACTAAGATCTTGGACCCACACAACACTATGTTGCATGTTGGCTTTCCTGTTCTGAAATCTTTGGGATGATCTGTGCACCAAAGCACAGGTTCATGTGTGCTGCACTGGACTGAGGCTTTGAATAGTCTGGTTTAAATTGCTTTGTAAGGTGAAATGTGTTTTAACAGTGTCTCAACAGTCTGATCTTGACGTGGAGCGTCTGGAGAGGGTCCAGCGGAGGGCAACGAAGATGACTAACGGACTGGAGCATCTCTTGTACGAGGAGAGACTGCGGGCGCTGGGCCTGTTCAGCTTAGAGAAGAGGAGACTAAGAGGGGACCTTATTAACATGTATAAATACACGAAGGGGGACTGTAGGGAAGAGGGGGCCAAGCTTTTTTCAGTGGTGGCCAGTGATAGGACAAGGGGGAATGGGTGCAAGCT
>JAUBOD010000351.1:4066654-4078691 GCA_032353885.1 Nothura maculosa | reverse complement strand
GCTGGAGCGGGAAGGTTGGACCAGATGATCTCTAGAGGTCCCTTCCAACCTTGAAGATTCTGTGATTCTGTGATCTTATCTCTTTTGAAGCCACTGAGAGGAAGGGGAATGCTACTGATAAAAAATTGTGACTAATACAAATATCAGACAGGGAATAAGTTAAACCTGTGATGGGTGAAGATCATGCTTTTGAGTATTGCTTAGTAGTGGCTACTTGGTTAAAACACAGAAGATGACCTGTTTTGAGAGGAATTCTGGATTACTTCTCCCTAGAAAGGGTGAGCTTAATTTATACTGTATGTGTCTAAGTAGTTAACTTGAAGTATATAATTATTTTGAAGTTAAAGTTTAATTGTTTGGAACATGGTAATGGGCATGAATGTATGAGTAGTATAGTTGTTTTCTTATAAGAAAAATATTCAACTGTAAAACTGGTTATGAGTCATAGGTAGTCTCCTGGTCTGGTGTAATTTCTGGTAGCTGGAAAGCCTTTGATATATTGGATGGCCAAATAGCTGCAAATAGTCTCATGCATGAGAAACTTGAAATTCTTGTGGGAAGTCTTATTTACTCTAATTTTCAGATGGATGCCCTTGATGGTGACAGCCTCTCTGTAAAAGCTTCATCTTTCTCTTTTGTCCCTCTCCTTTCTCCCTACTTTCTGCTCACAGGTATGACTAAGGAGCGTGAATTATTCAAAAACTTTGCTTCGTTTGAGAGCAGAACTGCCTCTTCAGATGGAGCAGAAGCCACTGGGATTTTTTTTCCCAGATGGAGGTGTTTGGGGAAGAGGTGGAAGACTGTAGATCTCTTTAATAACCCTATAAAACGTCCTCTCCCATTAAGTACTCTCCTTGCTGTGAATCCTTTTAGGTGAATGGAGGGGCTGAGCTGCTTTGCTCGGCAGACATCTAGCCACCTAAAGTGATTTGGAAATTATATGATTCTTATCCTTTTTCTTTTTTTATTTTTCTTCTTTTCATCGCTATGCCATTTTAAGGTGAATGGAAGGAGGCTGATGAATGCAATGTTGGGATGACTCCAGTTGTCTCAGTGCCAATGTGTGCTGCTTCAGGCTTCACGTGAGAAGGCAGGAATGTAGCTTTGGTTTTGCTGTTGGTTCTAGGGCCAAAGGATGGTGGAGGCTGTTTTTTTTCTGTGATGATAAGGTCTTGAGGGTGCAGTGCATAACTAGAGCAGATGAGAAATAATGTAGAAGGGATGGCATACATAGCATATTGAGTTGATTGGTTTCATGCTGTTCTACTAGTCATGAATGAGTGGCTTTGGTTTAACTAAGTATATGTATAGGTATGTATTTTCATGTAAAATCAAGCAATAGTTTAAGCTGGAAAAGGCAGTTTTTCAAGCAACATGTTGAATGCATGTTTAAATATTTGGGTATAAAGATTATGTTTAAAAATAGGATGACGTAGATCACTAAGTCATCACTGAGTCTGTTTATAATCCTCACCTCCCAAATCAACTGGGTGATTCTTTTGCAATGTGACTTTTGCTCACCTAGGGCAGGATCTCCCAGCTGGGAGCCGGCAGCTCCTCGGGCAGCTGCAAAGCATCCTGATTCTTTTTATCACCTGCAGTCGCTGGTGGGCTGTAGCTTCTGCCTTTCCCTGAGGAAAGGAAATTCTGGCCTTCTCCTCATTCTTTCCCTTTCTCTCCCCATTTTACTTTTTCTTCTTTAATTATACTAGTACAAGGTTTCTGTCTAGCACTGTGAATGAGCTCAAGGAACTATCATGTTTAAAAAGGGTTATTGCCTTTGAAAACATTTGTAAGACGTTTGTTTAAGGAAATGAGTTTCCTGATTTATTTTATAATGCTGCTTTGCAAACTCTGGTGTCAGCCTAGTTGCAGTGTGGTTTCCTGAGAGGACAATGGTGAAGTGGAAGCAGGAGAGCTAAAGTCAGATTTAGTACTAAAGATAACTTATCAAAGAGGCACAGCCTGAGAGACCTTTTATCTGTAGTCCTTCCGGTGCTCTGTGGCCTAGGCCCACTGATGCATGCTTGTATTTCTGGGTTTCTTGACTTCTGAGCAGGAAGAGATCAGCTGGAGATGGTTCTTGCCCGCTGAGCAAGTATCTGCATCCTGCTGACCTCCAGGGCAAGGCACCTGGAAGTTTTCTGGAAGTTTTTGAGAAAACTCTCTCCAAGGTCCTCCAGCTTTATGGTGTGTCATGTAACTTGGCTCTTTAATGGGCTACTGAAGCTATGTTGAGTGCAGTGCCTGTTTGCCTCTGAGGAGCTGCTAGGGCATCTTACTCCTTTCAGTATGGATGAGCAGGAGAAGATGTGAGCTCTCTTGGAAAGCGCTTTGTCACAGTCATGTGCAGCTGCATCTCAGCTCATGAGCAACTCTGTTTCATCTTCCTTCTTACCCTCTGTATATAATATGTATAAGGCTGTAGTGAAGTGAGTCATGGGGCAGGTGAGTGTCTTTTTTTTTCTTTAATATGTCTTTGAACATGATTAGAATTACACATAGAGTACGTATTCTTGATCTGGAGTAGGAAGATCTTTTGATACCTTGTGTTTTGTAAAGTACATCTATTACCAAGTTCAGTGTTTGTAAAATATATGATAACTTGAGCAAGTAATTTGCAGTTCAATGCTATGTAAGAATTGCCTTCTATTTCCTTCTTAGGGTGGTTAGCACATTCACAGATTCACAATTGAGTTTGTCAATTCTGCAGCTTCTCATTCCTGGTTTTTTTTTTTTCCCCCCCTTTTACTTTTGTTTTCTTTTTGTAACTTAAATAACAAAATGGCAGAAATAAGCTTTAAATGTGCAGGAATCTACACTTTAGGGCAGTTTCCTGTAAACTCTTTTTACATGCCCTAGGCTTGTGCAAGTTGGAGAACTTTGTTGAAATCGGAGGTTTGCATTGATTTACATCATCATTGTGTAAGCAGGTTGTATAAGACTTGGCAGTGATACTGTGGGAGACAGAAGCCATGCCAGGCAGTGTGGGCTCCCCTTGCCCACCCGTGGCACCTTTCAGCTCAGATGCCCATTGGCTCCTCTGAGAGGGTAGGGCTGTAATTTCAGCTCTTGTCAAAAACCATGACGAGAGGCATGAAGGACCAGGAAACAATAAACAACCTGCAGCTTCAACACTGAAGGGAAATACAAACTCCATCCTGTTTTTACTCCCACACCTGGGATTTTTAAATGAATTAAGCAGCACAGCCAAATGTAAGGCTGCTGGGGTGCACTTTATCAACTTTAAAACCTGCTCACAGGCCTCATTCTTCTGATGTTACTGAAGCACCATTGAAGCCCTGATTCCAAGGATACCCCATATTAATCGTATAGCAAAATGCAGTAGCTTGCTGACCCTGGTTGGCCTATGTGAATCAAAGTGTCTAGTGGCTAGAAAGCTTGGTGGCAAGGTTAGGAACTACTCTGCCTAGTGCTACTAATAGATGAGTAACTGAATCTTAAACTCTGGAGTTTACTGGCTGAGTTGGTCAACTTTTGGCTACTGACTTAGGAACTTGAGGGTCTGTTAGTGGTTGTGTGATCAGAAGGAAGCACATAGTTGTGTCTTCTCATTGCTTGTGCTTTGGCTTTTGCTTTGCTTTGCTTCTGCTTTTTGGTGTAGCCAAGTATGGTTAACCCTAGGGACAGAAGGGGTGCAAGTGTTGGGATATAATTATTAGAGGTTAATCTCTCTTGCTCTCCCTCAAAACCAAAAGGGAAAAAAAAACCCAAAACACCCAATAATAATACAAATAAAACTCTTAGATGTAATGGATAAATCCCAGTAAGAGAAAATGGTAAATGGCTCTTAAGCATCCCCAGAGGACTGAATAAAAACAAGCTGAGAGATCATGGCATAGCTGCTTTTGCTTCTATGCTTTTTTAGTGCTCTGTGGTTTTACTTTTAAGAATATTTGTTTGTGATTATTGCTTAGCACTGATTTTCTTTTGCTTTTAATTAGTTCTTTAGGAATAAATGTTGGGTTTTTTTTTGTTTGGTTTTTTTTTTTTTTTTGGCCACAATGTTGCCCTGCTTTCATTGACCTGTTCCTGTCCTAGTGGGATACAAAACTCCCACTAGTCTTAGTCCTTAAAATACATACTTAATGTGTGCTAAGATGCTGTTTGCTAGGTTTGTTTGTTTGCTTCATTTTGTAATTGCTCCTTCCAGATGTTAGTATTCTGTAGCCCAAAGAAATTTAATCTGTCTAATGTAGAGAAATAAATACAAAACCCCTACCCAAGTGCCCAGAGATGGCTCTCCTTTATTGTTGAACATACATCTTTACAATAAGCTCCCAAAACCGGAAGCATTTGAATAGCACTGATAATATTGGATTGACTTTTTTTTTGCATATTCTAGTGAATATTCCTGAAATCCCAAGTTGTGTATCCTATTATTTTTATTTTCAATAAAGTGAAAATTATACCTGAGGCTTTTTAGCATGTGGCACACCAGCAATCTAACTATCAAACAAGGTTAGATTTAAAGAACATGAACAAGCTAAAAACATCAGCTGTTGCTGAAACATTTCATGGAGGGGGGAAAAAACTATTAAAACTTTAATGAAGTTATTCCCCCTACCTTGTCCCACACCTCCATCTCTGTTATCAGTCTAGTCTCCTAAGGAATGTTTAGACTAGTTAGGAGTGTATAACTAGTATCAGGTTAATTAAAATCCATTTCCTCACAATGCAGTAGGCAACTGCTGCACTGTGTAGACTAGGACCCAACAAACAAAGAGAAACCCCAAACACTTCAACTAGAACCTGATTTTTCTTTGATAAGCTACTCCATCTCTTTTTTTTCATGTTCCTTTTGCATCCTCTTCTCTTCCCCAGTGCAACCCAGGATGCAAACTGAAATATATAATAGCTATTACTGGATACTGTTAAAATAATTAGTTCCTTCATTGTCTGGAGGCTCATCATTCTCTGCTGAGAACTGCTGCCATGAATATATTGTAGTTTACAAACCACAATGTAGTTTGTAGGCTACAAAACTGTAGTTTTGATAGACACAGGAATGGGTTGTCCTGTGGCTATAGGTAAATAGATATAAAACCTTGGCTTCTCTTTGGCGTTCTCTAGCCTGGAGTTTTCATCTTGTGGTGCATTCACCTATGAATGAGCATATCTGTATCCATGTATGCTAAATGACTATCCTGCATGATGATGATTACTTTGCTAATTTACAAGTTGTGCTTTGTTGATTGTTACTTCAGCTTCTCCATCTGAGAATTTCAAGCTTCTGGGGAAAATTTCTCTTTCCCTTGGTTCTGTTACTTGGTTAGCTACAGTACTGGTAATAAAGGCCCCCTCAGCTGGCTGCTTTTCCTTACTGCTTAGCTAGGTTTGTGAGCAAGTCATTTCCTTTGCATGCTCCAGGGTTTGGGAGCTTGTTGCCCAGCTCTACTCTGACCACTTTCGTGTTCTCACTCCTCTGATAAACTCTCACTCTAGTGTTCTTGTTACAGTAGAGTTTGCTGGTGCTGCTGCTGCTAGGCTTGTGTCATTCTTTCCATAATAACGATGGATCTCTTCCAGCATTTAGAACTTGCCCAGAAAAATACTGTTTTCAGCTGAATCTCAGAATAGGATATCTCAGCCAGCATAATATTTGTACTTAATTTGGTTTGAACTGGCTTTGTTGCTCTTATAAAATACAGGAGAGTAAAAAAGGAAAATTTTACACTGTGAATGTTCTTGGAAATCCCACAAAGACAAGCATTTAAAACACGACATTTTATGGCTTCTTAGTGTCTCATGTCAGCTGCTGGGTTGTGCCTTGAGTTATTTGACCAAAAAAAGTCAAAACAGCCTCGATAGTATAGTGGGAGAAAAAGCATCCTGAGGTCTGCTCTGTAGACCTCTGGATGGCCTGTGCAATACTGAGGGTTGCAGGCTGTACATGTCAGCAAACTAAAGAACTGGGGTGTATGTTTCTGTGGCCATCATATCAACTAGTTTAGAATCGGGTGTGAAGTTAAAACATGTTAGTTCTGTCCTGTAAAATCTGTGTGGTCCTGGATATCCTCCATGAGAACCCGCAGCAGCTAGGAAATAGAGGCACAGCTGGCAAGGAGGGGGCAGATGCTGTAGCCTCTAATATCATCAAAAAGACCTTTGCTGACAGAAGATACTTCTTCAGGGCCCTCTGGCTCAGTGACTTTGTCCAAGTTCATTGAGCTTTAGGGCAGGCTGCAAATCTCTTTTAATGAGACTCTTGAGGAGAGGGCTTTTCTTGAGAGTAATTTCCGGTGCTTTGGGGATATTTGTTCATTCTTTTGGCTTTAGACAGCTTTTAAGGTATAACTGAATGTAGCTAATTTTGTCCTTTTTTTGTTTTACTTTTAAATGCCACAAAATTTTATTTTGGTGTAAACTCCTATACAGCCTGCATATATACATACAAGTATACAAATAAGTGCAGGATTGTCATAACTGTCAACTTTTAACAACCAGATGTTTTTTTTAATGTCCCCAATCAGTTTCCTGACTGTTCTGGACTGTTAGATTAGTCTTGGAACAGATCTAGAAGATAACACTGGATCAAGATGATTCCTGTGTTGTTGGTGGTGCGTTTCTGTTAAGAATTTGTGCCCTATCTAAGATCCGCTTAATGAGAACGTTGCAGGGAACTTAGTGGTTTTAGCCCTGTAAATCAGGGAAGATGTAAGAGAAAGGAAATACTTTGGTTTTATAGTCTGAAAATTCAAGTGCAGAAATTACAAGATTCTTTCCAGGAGCAGGGAGTGTGGATGTTGGAAGAGCTGTTTTGGACCTCCTGTCTGTCTCCTTTTCCTTTCATCCTTCCTCACTTCTGCAGAGGTGATTTCAGGTGTCCTTGGAGTAGTTGAGGTTAGTGCAGATGAAAAAGTGCAGAGAACTAATTTGCCCAAAAAATGACCTGGCCAAAAAGAAATATTTGGTTGGATCAGTTTCTCAGTCTGACTCGCCAGCAGCTTGTGCGGATCCTTCCCCTGGGCTTGCCCTGCTCTGGTTCACTTGTTTGTCAATAGCTGCCTCATCGCAGAGCCGGCACTGCCGCAAATTACACCCTGGCTTGTTAAGGAAAACCAAAATGAGTGGCAATTTACTTCCATACGTTGGCCAGTGAACTGTGGCAGCCCAGCTGCTGCTACTGCTGCTTAAGGCAGCAAGTTCTTGGTGGCTGTGCGTGGGGACAGCTGTGTTGCAGTTGTACCCTTGGTGTGATGAAGCTGCAACCTGTTTGATGTTTACCAGGTGGCTGCTGAGTGTCTTTACTGCTCAGACAGTTTCTCCCCTCAGCTTTGCTTGGAGACTTCATTGTGGTGCCCTTGTTGATCTGATCCTTTCTTGCTGATAACTGCTGCTAGTGTCTCCGTTAAGGCTACTTAAATTGCCTCCCTTTGGTTCCTAAAGCCAGCCAACATTTACTGTGATACTGTATTTCTTTTTTTTTTTTCTTTTTTTTTTTTTTAGGTACATGTATTGGACAGACTGGGGTGAAACACCCAGGATAGAACGAGCAGGAATGGACAGCAGCACACGGAAAATAATTGTTGATTCGGATATTTATTGGCCCAACGGCCTCACGATAGATCTGGATGAGCAGAAGCTTTATTGGGCTGACGCAAAACTGAGCTTCATCCACAGAGCAAATCTGGACGGTTCCTTTAGGTAAGTTCCCTTCAGCTAGTAGTATGTTGTGAACCATTTCTCCTACGGCATTCATTTGGAATTGCGGCGTTTACATTAAGCTAGAACAGTGGCAGGGCCTTATTGTTCTCATTAAACCTAACTGTTAATAACTTTGCAAAAATAAAGCAGCCTCCTGCACTGATAAAAATCATTTAAAAAATGGAGGTAAATATATTTGTGTCATCTCACTATAGATTGTTCATAAGCGTGTATAGCATAGTTTTCCTTTTTGCAGTTTATACTTAACTTTGAAAATATTTGGAAAGCCTTATCACTGGCCCTAGGCAATTCAACACTTAGCTAATGTTAGTGGGATTTTACAACACTGTTACTGACACTGACACTTTTTTTTTTTTTCCTCTGCAAGTGTCTTGAGAGGTGCTTATCCTTGACCCTGTCCAAGGGTATTTTTCATGGCATGCCTATACCAAGTGAGCTTAAGTGAGCTTAACCAAGTTCAGCTCACTTGAGACAGTTAGCTGGAAGCTGCTGTTCCTGATGGAAAGCACAGAATTGCGGTTTGGTTCAGTGGGCTCTGGTCCAGGTGTCCCCACTGGAGAGAGGCAAAGATTGGCCCTGTCTGAAGGGGCTTGTTTCAGATGTTTCAGTTGGTACTTTCAATTCTCTTCTATGGTTGATGAGTAAGTTAGACATGATCTGCAGTGAAACATCCTGCTAAAGAAGCCAACTTCTGCCTTCTGCACCAGAGCTCTGGTCTTCACGTAGTTTAAAAGAATAATCTGCTGAGTAGCAGTGGTACTCCTACTGACTGCTACACAGCCGCTCATTTATATGTGGTTAATAAAATGCTCTTGGTCTGATTGGATGAGAAAAACAGAATGATGCTGCCTTGAATAGGGCCTGCCCAGCTACTGGGATTATTTTGGTGTTCAGGAAAGTCAAAGTAGGTGCTTGGGTTCCGTTGACAGCGGCCTCACAGTGCTCAAGTCTTTCTGTTAATACAGTTCCCTGTGGGTTGTTTTTTTCTTGTTTGTTTTTTGTTCTTTTCCTGAGAAGCAAGTAATGCTGTATTCCTATGGTAAAGTAATGCATTTTTCTAAAAAGAGAGTTGGACAATTGTTGCCATCACAGAAGAGTGGAATCTATTGCTCTGCACTGAAGCAAAGAGCAAGAAATACTGAGGACTCCATTATCCAGCTTGAATCTTCTTGTCCTGCAACACAGCTTTGGATGCTGAGATTTTGGCACTCGTTCTAAAGAAATCTGCCTTGAGGAAATAAACAGAGGAATGCTGGAATCTGGTGAAACGCAATTTGAATGGTCACTTGTCTTGGTGGTTGCTATCCTAATGTGTCAACAGCCCCCTAAGGCCAATTGGAAATTACAATGACTTCTATATAGTGCCAATCTATGTATTTTAAAGCATCCAAGACCTCTCTCTTATGAAATCATTTGCCATGATGAATTTTTTTTTAATGTGTGTATCTGTGTAATAGCATAATATGCCTCACTGCAAAAACACTGCATTTTTCATGGTCTTTTCTAATTTTTTTAACAGAAATGTGTTGTATGCCTGATTTTCACACTCATAAAAGATGGATAACAGTATTGACATCCTTTATAAAACACTCTAAGTTCCATTGATAGCACTATGCAAGACCTAGATAATGGTGGCATTGTAATAAATGACAAGTACTAAGTGATGGTCAAAAGTAGAGACAAGGGAAAAAGCCTTTTCAGAAGGGAGTGGGAGCTCAAAGGCACAGTGGAGGTTCATAGACCGAAAGAAAATTTAGAATCAAATTTTTCAAACATATATGTAAATATGTTGCTATAATTTGGGGATGGGTAGCAGAGGGGTAAGTTTTTGTGATCTGATCCTGCGTTTTTTGTACATGTGCAAATTTGGTAACAGTTGCTTGAAAACGTATGTGTGTCAAAACTGCAAGTTGTAAAGAGAAGTTTGTAAGAGAGATTTATTCTGCATTTATAGACAATCTGACAAGGGATCAAGTCTTTGGACTATACATTAATCCCAGCAATCTGTCTCAATTGCTCATGACAGATCAGCGCATGTCTACCTCCATGTCCCTGAGCTGCATGCATTTTTAGACTGTAGCATGTGGGAAATTGATAATTTAAGACAAAAAATGAATGTATGAGCCATTTGGACACAAACTTCCACTTTTTGTGCATTCATGTACTTCTTTGTATGTATTTTACTGTCGACTGTTGGAGAGTCTAAATATATGGTTAGTGTCAGGCAGTCTGCATGTGGGATGCATTCTGGAGAGCCCTTTTATTTTTGCAGCTGCATAGAGACTTCTAAAGCATTGTCCAGTATAATGGCCTGTGTATATTTTAATGTATATTTTATAATGTCACTATATGGTAAAACTTCCTTCTTAAAATGTTATGCATAGTAGCGAAATTCCACAAATATTATTCTTAAGAGTTTTTTTAAAAAAGATGTTTCCATTATTCCTCAAAGCTGAAAATACCTTTGGAATGAAATTGGAAGAAAAGAGAAAAGTGGCTGCTTCATATGTGAATGACTGTGAGGGAGGAAGGGGCCTCTGTTCTTCAAACAGAATAAGTTTCAGCCAGGCTTCTCAACAAAGAAATCTTGTGGAATTTCAAACCCTTCTGCTCCTATCCCAGAATCACTTCAGAATTCAAATAAAATGGAAGCTGGCATTTTCCATAGTGGAACAACCCACCTTTCATATATTAGGAATGTAATATTGAGAGAATGGAAGGCTTAATATATAAAATAACATAATGAAGGAAAATATAGTGGCAAATAACTGCTACAACACTAGAAATTTCAGCAAATTCAGCCATTGCAGTGAGTAACAAAGAAGCAACAGTAAAAGTGAGAGTGGGAAGGGAAGCCCCCATTTGTACTCTTTAAAATGTGTTTTATGGTGAGTTAGTATAACTTGAAGGACAGTAATTTAAAAACTTTTATTTTTTTCTCTGTCACAGAAGATAGAATAATTGTTTTGTTTTCTTTTTTTCCTACAATTTGTTAACACAGGTGTCACAACAAATGTGACATGGTGACACAGGGGAGACACAGATGAACACATGAGAATTTGGGGGCTATTTTTTTCCAGGAAAATGCAGATGCTGCCATTGCCAATGAAAATTAAACCAAATCCTTTCCCTGTCAAGTGCTAGCTGATTTTTTCCCCCTATGCTCTATGGAAATAATGCAACTGCAGGTGTCATTAGAGGTGTATGAACGTGTGTTCCTCCCTTTGCCTCGGGATGATACTGACACTTGGGCTTTCCTGAAGTTATACGGTGGAAATTCTGAATATTGGTTTATTATATCAGAACATTGGTTGGGAAGGTTTATGTTTGCTTCTGTACATATGTAGCAGATGTGAATGTTGAGAAACTGAGTTCATAGTATTTTCACTGAGAAATTGTCAAATATGTTTACTCTTCATGAGCAAACATTCCAGAACTGCAGAAAGAAAATTGCACAGTTCCTGCAATGTGTTTGTTCAGAAAACATGCTGAATATGTTGCATCATTTGCAACTTTCAGCCCATCTGATAATAAATGGTAAAAGGAAGAGCACTCAAAAATAAGAAACAGGATTTTGAATAGAGTCTGAATTTTGTGACATGGAACTTTGACTTGTTTTATGGCAGAGCCTGACAGAAGTAAATAGAATTTCATAAAAGATAGACTATTCACAAAAGATTATGTAATTCTGCATGTGAAGTTTTCCTAAGTTTCTAGCTTCAACCTTGAATCCCAGAGTCCAGCCTTCTACAGCATTATAGCAGAGTGAAGAGCAGGTACTTTATTCAGGCCCAGGTTTATTGTGAGCTGCACCACTAAGAATATTGAAGATCCTGCAAAGTCTCTGGTATTTCAAATGTCTGCAAAAACACTGCTGGAGAAATAAACTCTCCAGACTGGAAAAGTTTAATTGAGGGGGCAGGAGAAGGGCAAGGAAAGAGGGAACGTGTTAACAGAAATCTGTCATCGAGGTTCAACTTTTTTAGTGAAGAATAAGATATTTAAAGGATATTACAACACTGCGCTTTGCAGTCTGCGACCTTATGATTCTGTGGGGAGATATTTTGCTCTGAATTTCAAAATGTAATTTGAAAAAAAAAGTTTCTGCTATAGGTCAAGGACAGTAAAAGGAAGGCACTTCCTTCCACTTTAAGGAGACTCTGAAGATGTTCTTTTCCAGCTGTAAGAAAGCATGACTGATAGACCCAAAATGTGGAAGTTTAAGACAGTCTTGGGCAAACCTGGCATGTGTTGCGTGAGAGGACAGAGAAGTGAGGTGTTAACCGGGTGGAGCGAGCTGCAGAGCTGCTTCCCCCAAGAGGGGCTGTGGCTGCCTATTTGCACAGTC
>JAUBOD010000351.1:4049917-4062149 GCA_032353885.1 Nothura maculosa | reverse complement strand
TTCCACCCAGCTGTGCTCCCTGCTGCCCTTCAGGGAGGGACAGCCCTGGCTTTGCTCTGCGGGGGGCGAAGGAACAGGGTGTGCGCGAGGGGCGCGCTGCCCTAGGGCCTCCTTGTTAAGGTCAGCACATTTATTGCAGTGTTGGGCACTACAAGGTTGTAGTTCTCATTAACTAACCCCATCTGGCTGCCAATGGAAAAGTGTTTTCTGTTGCTGTGAACAAGAGTAAAGTAGAATGGGAAAAAATGTAAGAGTTTTCCATTAAAAAATTCCATGTTTTCTGCATGTCTACTTTATCCTTCATATCCTTCCTTTCCTTGAGCTCTTTCCATTCTCTTGTTAGGGAATATATATATATATATATTTGAATATTTGAAAAAAAGGCCTTTTTTCAAAAAATCCCAATTGATCCAACTTCATGTGGTCTCTGAGTGGACCTGAAGCAGCACTGGGGTTCTTTTTTGCTGCTGTTTGGATTTTAAAGTATGCTCTTTGTGGATATGTCCAAATACTGATTATCAGCTAGGTGTTCAGACCTGCTTCTGCCCATTTAGAAGCTGGTGAGATCCCAGTCTGTGAAGATGAGCAGAGCCTGGGCCTGATGTGAAATGGCTGCCAAGCGCGGCTTCGCAGGAGCAGCTGTTGGGACCCTCTACATCCCAGGGAGACTGAGCGTGGTCATTTCTTGTGAACAGTAGCTTCACTTCAGGCTTCACTTTAGGCTGTTCACTTTAGTGAACAGTAGTTTCACTCTAGGCTTAAATGACTTCCATGGAGTTGTTTGTTTCTTTTAATTATTACTTTAACTTTTCTTGCATTTACCTAACATTAATCTTCATCCAGCATGTTTGTTTTCCTGGGTCCGTTTCGTGTTGTCGGTGAGGGCTCTCCTGGCAAAGGTGTCGTTCTCTTTTCCTTTGGGTAGGGTTTGGTGTGTTTGATTCCAGACCTGGCAGTGCTTGGAAATGCCAAGGGAAAGACAGAGCTCCTATCCCGTCTCCCGTAGCGAACCATATGCATCTTGCTTAGCCTGCGGTGCAGAGTCTTGAGGTCAGAGCTGCATGTCATCTCCTTTTGGTTTGTAAGAATAAGCAGCTTCATCTTCCTCATGCTTTTATTCTGGCAGTCTTTTCTCTTGGCTTCTTTTCCTTGAGACTCAGGGAACAGAATGAATTCATCTCTTTCTGACCACAGCTCTGGTGCAGCTTTGATATCATTTGCACCACTTGATGTGAGTATTCCCAGACAAAATGGAAACCAGGCTCTTTCCATCTTGTTCTGCTTTTTTGGAGTGGATTTGCTTGACTTTGCCAGAGAGAGGTGCATGTTGGATGACTCCCTCTGCTTTTTTTTGCCTCCTTTGGCTTGCCATGTGGTTCAGTTTAATCACATTCAGACAAGTGTAGAGGATTGTGGTGTATCTTGTCAGCTAATTACGATTAAACTCTCATACCATAGGGCATGCATCTTTCCAAGATTGAGTCCTTTTTTGTAAATAGTGTTCAGCCTGTACTTTTTATTTTTTTTCTTTAGAAATACATATTTTTTCTCTATTCACTGTTGCTGGCATACAGCTATTGCTACAGGCCTTAGAGATGAACATCAAAAGCCTCATCTTTTTTTCTTAAAAGTGGATAGGGCTCCTTATTTACCAATAAAAGGTCCCTCTGGCTTCTTAAATTCCCTCCTTTGAAAATACAACATGAAGCAGCGAAGGATCTCCCTCTCATTGCACATCATTATCTGGTATCATGAAACCAAATAAGACCACTTGATTTGGACTAAAATTACTTGAACTGAACTTAAAAACCTGTCATCTGTGGCTGATACCACAAACTATTTTGAGTGAGAGCTCCAATCCTGCACCCCTCCCATTGAGTTGTAACTGTGGCTACAGACTTGTAAGGAGTAGAGGAAACTTGGACTTGAGCTAGTATGATTTATAATAGATCTGTGAACTTTAGGAGAGGCACTCGGAGCTTTGTAAGCTGAAAATCAGTCCAGGATCCATGTAGTAATTTCAGGAAGTGGAATTCCCCTGAGGCTTTAAAACCACTTTCCCATTTCATTTTTGTTTCTCAATAAATGCCTAATGCTTTGCTACAGTATATGGGTAAACTACAGAGCTTTATTTGCTCTGCAACTTGATTATAACTGTTCTGTTTGGTCTGCATGTGGGTTTTGATCCGTTTTACTACAATGGTGCGAATGGTAGCTCTGGCAACTTTATCTTGCCAAAGGTCTGGAGAGGAGGGATTTGTCTCTGTAAAGTTTTCTTTTTAATTTTGCAGGTTACCTATATCTCATTTTCCAGTTTAAGGCAAGTTCATTGCCACTATTTTATCAGCTCCTTCTCTATTGAGTGACTTCTGTTTCCTCTGCAAGCTGTGGCTGGATATACTTTTAATAAATCAAACATTCCTCTGAATGTTATACTCATTTGTTATATCTAAATTCCTCTCCTATTAAATTTAAATCTCCCTTGAGAGGGCTCTTTGTGCTCACTTTCACCAAAAAAAAAAGAAAAACAATCTTTTTCATATATTCCTGCAGGCATTGTTTAAATTGAAATCTCTTGGAAGGTTAATTATATGCTGACTTTGTTTTTGTGTGTGTAAGGAAAAACCCTGAGCATCTGCTTCCTTGTCCTTGGAAGCAGGAGGAGAGACCTGCTGGCGAGGAGGCCGGGGAGCGCACGGGCTCTGGGTGTGTTGTCCCGCTGTGCAAACACCAGCCTGAGCCCTGGTACATCATGTGCACCTGACAGCCTGGGACAGGGGAAGCTCTGGGTGGGCGCCTGCACCAGGAGGTGTCTGCTCCCATCTTCTCGCGTCGAGTTCAGGCCCTGGCCTCAAGGCCATTAAGACATGAGACGATTTTAGCTGTTTCCTACATGGGGCAGTAGGTGCCTTAGTTTGATATGTAACAGAGGGGGACACCTAGGGGAGAAATAAAGGGAATAAGAATATTTACATCCCTTGAAAGCACAGGTCCTTTATTAACTGCTGCTAAATGCAGATATAGAAGATGCCCTCATACAAGGTGACTACCGGATTGGGCCCTTAAATAGGTATATGATACTATTTATGGTGTTGCCTATTTTTCCTCTTCACTGAAGCTTCAGTTGTTCTTGGATCCCTGTTCTCAAATCCTTTTGTATCTATTCATCATGGAAGACATGTACAGGATGCCAGGGAGAGGAAAGTTTGACCCTACTGAGATCCCTAAATTTCTTATTTATGGACCAGGGATTTATGGGCCAAAGATGATCTTGGACTTATGGACCAGGGATTGTGTCCAAGATCATCTCTGGATGAAAAAAACATTTCATAACTGGGGAAGAAGGCAGTAGCTTCTAGCACTTTAGAGTTATCTCTTTTTTCTTTTTTTTTTTTTTTCCTTCCCTATTCTAATGCTCTTGGTGAAGCAGTTTAGCAGGCTCTGATAATATTCCCAAGTGTCTTATTTCTCCTTGTAGTTCTTCACCAAACAGCTTTCTAGGAGGCTCATGGCTGTTATTGCAGCGGTTGTAAGGTGTGTTTTGTTGGTTCTTTTTGTTGGTGTTGGTTTTTTGTTTTTTGGTGTTTGTTTTTTTTTCTTCATGTAGAAGATGATATAGTATTGAAGGAAGAAATGCTGAGGCCTGTGCTCATCTCCTGTGTATTTCTTGGTGCACATAATACATTTAAAAAATATGGTATGTGCAGTTCTTTGTCTGAGCATCAACTTTTTTGAGCAGTGAAGCCTCCAAGCAAGAAAAGCAGGCAGACAAATACCTCCATTGTAAAGCATTTCTCCCCGTGCAATTTAACTTTTATGACCACCAAAGGAGAAGGTCCCTTTGCTAATACATCCTTTTCTGAGTAATAAAGAGAAAGTGTGGACAAAGCCAGACTTTCTGATTAAGTATATCAACTGCTAATTAGAGATGAACGGCCCCTTTGTGAAAGGGACGGATTAGGGAGTCATTTGTCATGTGGGAAAATTGCTGTAAACCGGAGCTCTCAAGTATCTGAGAAAGCTGCTGCTGGCATTGTGTGAATAACACAAAATAACTGTCAGGAGGCTTCTAGCACTTGGCAGATGCTGGAAGAGGAATCTCATGTATTGATATACAAGCTTTGATTTTTTTTTTTTTTTTTTTAATTCCAGACTTGATTTGGGTTATAGTGATTAGGAGCACTCGGGTACTACTGTGCTTACCATGGGAGAAACAAGCTCAATACATTTCTCCTATTCCTAAAGCTGCTTTTGCAACTGCCTGCATGACTGCCTGCTGCCACCCACCTTCGTCCACTCCTGCATTAGAAGTACAGCAGTGGGAAAACCCCATCCTCAACTTCCAGAGGTCTTTTTCTCATTCATGTATGTGTTAAGTGATGTGTAGGCTTTTCCTCTTTCTATTTCTACTCCATTTCATGAAAATTTCACGAGTGTTTTTCATTCATTTGTACATCTTGCTTGTCATGAGCCTTTTGTCCTTGCTCTTGTTAGTTTATGTTTACATTTTTTAATTCTGTATGAAAAAGTTATGGTACTTTCCCCTCATAGCAGCTTTTACCTTCTAAATGGGCAGTAGTTTGTATAGCAAAACAAACCCCCAAAACAAACCAACAAAGACTTCTCATGAAAACAACTGTCTTTAAAGTTTCACTAGCTGAAAACAGTGTTTTCTAATGCTATAAGGCACGTTGTCATCTAGCTGTGTTTTCCAGGAGTTTCTAGGCCTGCTGAATGAAGTGCTTGAGTGTCCCAGTGCCTCTTTCAGGTGGCTACTGCCCTGGACTCTTTCACATGTGCAGTTGTTGTGTTTGCTGAGCGATGGAGACAAGTTCTGTGCGTATGTGAGGGAGGAAGCCAGGGGCTCACTTGGCAGCAATGCTGACTCTCTGCAGTAAACCTCCTGGAGAGGTTTGCAGGCCAACTTTGTTACCCTGCATACATCCGGGGCTGAGTATGCAGATCTGAGAAGTTCCTGAGATGCAGCGTGACTCACTAAGCTGCTGTACTTATGCTGCATCTTCAACTGCTCCGTGGCCAAGCGCTTGATTTTACTGCAGCAGTCAGGCTCAGCCGCTCCCTGGCTTTGCCAAGCCAAATTTGCACTTGTTTATAACTTTTCCCATCTTGCTTACCCTTTGGATGGATGACGATGTTAGCTCAGAATTGAATTTTCTGTGTCTCTGTCATATTTGGAACATAATTAACACTTGAACTTCAAAGGATGGTGCAGCTGTTAACCTCCGTGGGGGCCTGTGGGACATGAAGTGTTTAGTCCTGATTGTGTAAAGGAAGAAACTGCAGTACAGACAAACTAATAGGTGCAAGGTCTTGGGGAGAGCTCAGGAATTGGCACTGTAGTAAAGACATTCTCCGTCTGTGCTGGATGTGAAAATATATGTTATGTGTCTTGATGGGCTTTAATGGAGTTTTGCTTGTTTTTGTACTTAAAGATGCACCAGCAAAATTCTATTTAACAAAAACCAAATGGTAAAATGGCTACATCACTTCTAAGGGCAGAGATTTCATACTCCGAGCCCAGAGAGCTGTATTTCTTCAGCACAGAAGAGACTGTTTACAGCTCTAGAGCCCATGCTTTCCAAGGCAATACTGGTATAGCCTTTTTCTGGCACTGGGGATTCCTGGCAGGCGCTTTCTTGGCCCATCCTTTTTCTTAACAAGTTGCTATGAGCTGTCATTAAGATGTCTGTGCAAAGGCATATAAATATTTTTGCAAGTGATGAGTTAGTTGCTGGGACTCAGATACTTGTGATCTACCATTCGGACATGGTGCACAGAAAATAGAGCTGGTCAGACCTTGGGAGAGAGGGGAAGATTTAGTTGTTTGAGTTCTTTGAGATCTTTGGATGAAGTTCCTGTCAAAATGCAAGTCATCTGTAAGGCCAGTTTGAATAAGCCTGCAGGAGAATCCCACAGTCCTCTGTCTATAGTGCCTTTAGGAAGCTGTGAGCTTGCAAGGGTGCTCTTGGCTGCGTGGGAGCGAGGTGCTGCACAGAGCCTCACTCCGGGGGCACCACTTGAAGGTTGGTAGCTGTTGCCTGTGTGGCAGCAGCTTTCTCTGGAGGAGACTTTGCTTTTGCCACCGTCAGCTGGTTTGGGCAAATGATCTTATCAGCTGGGAAACTTAATATTCTGTTTGAGGGTTGCTCTCCCCACCAGTGGCTGTATGACCCATCTGCCAGAAGTGTCTGAAACTATTTTGTGTCTCTCCCTGGTTCGGGGAAAGCAGCTGCGAGATGCCTGCTACAGAGGCAATGGAAGAAATAGTGGCCAGGAGCTTTCACGGGAGCCTGCAGACAGATCTGACGTAATTTATGAGTTACGTGAGCGCTCTGGAATTTCCTCTCTTTGTCACAAGCGCCGCGTTTCCTTGTGCCTGCTCGCACCTTCCAACGAGATGGGGCTGTGCCTGAGCAAGGGCACGCAAGGCCCTCTCTCGAATAAATCGTCCCCATTCTCTTTGCTTGGTTGCTTGTTCCCTCAGTCTGACTTCTGGTTTCAGCTGATAAAACTGGTCCATGTCCCAGCCCACAGTGTCTGGGGGAGAGTCCATGCCCTGCTGTTCCCAAAGCAGCCCCATCACTGATGCAGATCCTCTCACCCAGGGGATAAATCAAGAACCCAACTGGGATGCAAGATTCTGCTGGTGTTGCAGCTGGCTTTAGTAAGGTACCAAAATCGAGGAGGATGTATAAAAAGAATTACTGCTTATGTTTAGCTAATACCAGCATTTGTTTCGGCTCCCAAGCATTAGTGGTTTTGGTGGAAGCCGCTTGCAGGCGTGGGGTTTTGCGCAGCGCTCTCGGTACCAGCTGGGGCCTCCCATAGCGAGTGGCAGCACCTCCCTCCTAAATGCTCACGTGAGGCCTTGCGATTATTTTGAGTCCTGGCAAGGTTATTAAGCAGCTCAGCAGCACTGCCTACAGCTCGTGTGCTCCACACCAAGATGTGTATCCTGCCTTTCCCCTCCTTCCTGCCGTCCCGAAACTTTGCCGGGTAGCGTGCTGAAATACTGCAGCTCACGCTGTCCCCTGCTTTCCATTTGCCTTGCTGGGAGTGCCAAGATAGCGGCACTCAGGCAGCTCATAATGAGTCGCCTCCAGTCAAAGTATTTTTAATGCTCTGTTTTCCAAAAGTGCTTGCTCTTTTGTTCCTTGGAGAAGCACTAAACGCTGGAGCATTTCTGCAGTTTATCAGATTTTTCCCACAAAAAGAGGGATTGCAAGCAGCACATCCAGCGAGCGTATCCTGGCAGACGCATGCGCGCACACAAACCTGGGCAAGAGGCTCCCACAACGGAGCCTTGTTCTGGCCTGATTAGCAGACAGACAAATGGGAAAGGAATAGCATGGTGCTCGCTGCGCGGATTAGCAAACGCGACCGCTGCCGTCCCCATTTGTTTAGCTTGGGTGAATAAATTGGAGCATTTGTTACTGTATTATGGATGTCTTGTCACTTGTCAAATGTGAAGTGGGCCAAGGGACGAAGAAAAAGGCTCTTGTCAGGCTGGTGAGATGGCCTGCTTCAGTGCTGTCAGCTCTGATTGCAGTTAATTTTGCAAATAGAATTCAGCTGCCATTTTCAGCACTGGAGCATGAATTTTTAATAGTGGGAGCACAAAACAAGAGAATCACTGCAGACGCTATACCTTGCATGGGTAGTAAAAATAATGGATTATAGTTGTGGGAGGAACATATCCCATGTACGAACAACAACAAAAAAGACTCTTAAGCAGTTTGTTGAATTTCTTGATTGCAAAGACAGAATATAGTCTTCAGGGAGTAATAACTAACGTTCCTGAACTGCATTATTTTATTTTCGGTTCTGTTTGTTTTTTGGGTTTTTTTTTGAATTCAGATATTGTTCGCTTTGGTTCTGTGTGTTAACCGGAATGGTTCGTGGGCTTTTGTGGCTGTTAGTTCTGCTCAGACAGTCCATGGAAGGTCTGCAGAAAGCTTGGGGCTAATGGAGGCAGGGGGGGAAGACTAGAGAAAAACAAACATTTCAAAGTTCAAACCAGTTGGAAAAATAATATAACAATTTAGAGTTGGGCCTTTTGAAACGCTTTCTAAGTGGAAATTTTAGAGGGACTCCATTTCTTCTTTTTCTGCTCTATGGATGGCATAGACAAGTTTTCATAAGTGTCTGCAGGAGTGTTTTGTTGCTGCAGTTGCACTGCTGTAGCATTCAGAACAACTTGCCTTCTCCAAAAGGGAGAAAAGGTGGCTTTTGTTCCCTGCGAGGTGTTATATGTGACCTTCTTTTAATAGATGGTAATTCTGCTGGGGAGCTCGTGGTCATGTGATTAAGAAAAGTGACTGTGATTGCTATGGGAGAGGCTTTTGAATTTTGATTGAATTAAATCAATGCTCTAAAACTTTTTAGCAGTAGGCAAATAGCAGACTATTAGACAGGCTCTACTTAATATTATGCTAGACATGTCACAGCACAACTCTTCAAAACAGTCTACCAGCATTAATAACCCAAATGCCTCCGTGGCAGAGATAAAACAGCACGAGGCAGAGGAGCGTGTTTGTCCGGGTTTGCAGAGAAGCGGTGGCAGCGCTGGGAGCTCCTCAGTAACTAGTGCTGCATTCAGCCTGCTACTTTTATTTTTTAGCAAAAATAATAATATAAAAAATACTAAAGGCAAATATGCATTTAATGAACACTATGCTTTCTGGCTCTGCTGTGATATAGGCCGGTATTTCTGCACCTGTTGCACAACTGGCCACAGGAATGATGCTTTTACCAACCTTCAGGCTGTGGGGCAGAATTAATGAGACATTTGCTGTGTTCGCTTTGCTCTTTTAATGTCTAAGGATGTAGATACATGGCTGTCAAGAAATTGATTGTGTAATAATTTAACTTCATTAGAAGCAGATGCATCTCTGAAGGAGAAATTGCCAAGCAGCCACAATCTGAAATCAACCAAGTAGTTTATTCCACTTATTATTTATTTTCTACCCAAGTTTCAGTTTAAAGTATGCTGGTTTTCTCGTCTACATTTTTAGCCACTCTCCTCCCTGGGACTGAGCACTGAGCTGCTGAACAGGGAGTGTGGGCCTGTGGGTACCAGGGCAGCTGCAGGGCTGCTTGCTTTCAGGAGAGATGAACTAGAATAATTTGTGCTCACTCTTCTGTTCTGACAGAACGTCTTGATGACCAGACACATCCTCCCTTCCATATTAAGTTTTGAGGGCTGAATCTTGCTTAACTTGGACTAAACATGATACTTGATTTTCAGTCTCAGAGAAGAAGTGACTCTGGAGAGAAGCACAAAGCCTTCTGCTGTTGTACACTCACTGCTTGTGCTCTTCAAGCTTCTTCTGTGACTGCCACAGTTGCAGATTAGTGTCCTAAATCTCTTTGTGCTCCCCCAGGCGCTGAAGAAGTCTTGCTGCTGGCCAGAAGGACTGACTTAAGAAGAATCTCCCTGGACATGCCAGATTTCACTGATATTATTCTGCAGATAGACAACATCAGACACGCGATTGCTATAGACTATGATCCTGTGGAAGGCTACATCTACTGGACTGATGATGATGTCCGGGCAATACGCCGGGCCTACCTTGACGGTTCTGGAGCACAGACGCTGGTAACCACAGAGATCAACCATCCCGATGGCATTGCTGTGGACTGGGTGGCCAGGAACCTCTACTGGACAGACACTGGCACAGACCGCATTGAAGTGACCCGCTTGAATGGGACATCAAGAAAAATCCTCATCTCGGAAAACCTAGATGAGCCTCGAGCAATAGTGCTCAATCCTGTAATGGGGTATGTGTGTGGTTTGTTTGTTGGTTTGTTTTTAATGGTAGAGCTGTGACAGGTCTTGGGGTCCTGTTTCTGGTCTCCTAAAATGACTATAAAAATCTGCAAAGGTGCATTACTTGAGAGGTGCGTTACTTGTCAGGTGTTCCTTCTACTAGAAGTCACTGGCTTTCCCTTCCTTCACCCTTGCTTCACTTTAGCACTATATGTAGAGATGTTGACTGCTAACTGTAATGTTCTTCAGCCAACCTATATGCTGCCTGTTTGTTTTATTTTAATGCATTTAATGCATATTTTAGTGATTAAACAATTGAGATCCTGCACATGTTTACTACTTTGGTTTAAATCTTAGACTGATATCACTAGTTATGGTTAGAATTGGTTTGTTTGCTGCTTCTGGAACAGAAAGTGAGCGAGTTCTTTCAAAAGTGGAACAAGTCCTGATAGTTCTTGTCTTGCACATCATTTGCATTTTTTTCCTCTTGTTTTTAATTTTTTTTTAATTTTTTTTTACAGTTACATGTATTGGACAGACTGGGGTGAAAGTCCAAAGATAGAATGCGCTTATCTGGATGGCTCGGAGAGGAGAGTTTTGGTGAATTCGTCCCTAGGTTGGCCTAATGGCTTGGCATTGGATCTGCAGGAAGACAAGCTTTACTGGGGAGATGCAAAAACAGATAAAATTGAGGTGAGTAATACAGGAGTAGCTGTGTACGTTCTTTGAGAGGAGGAGAAAAATATCACTGTTCTTATGTTCAGGTTTAAGCCTCGTATCTGTTTATCCATTTTTCAAGAAGCTTTATTGTCCTATTAATCTGCATGCTATGGTTAACATAACAAGGTCTTTGAGAAGAAAGGAATCATACTCGTGCTCTCCTTGTTTAGGAAACTTCTGTAACAAAATGTGGTTTACTTTGCCATTGGATAAGCATTGGAAAAGATAACATCTCTGCCTTTGTACCAGTTATAATTTAATTACTTAAAATCTCAGGTTTTATCTGAGGCATTTTGAAACGAACTGGGGTGCTATTTAAATGGTGCTTTTACTTGACTGTGGTGCTTGGCACTAGTATCTGAAATTGCTACATGCAAAAGACACCGTGCAAGGTTTGTGTACAGAAGATGGTTGTGGCGCTGAGAGTCTATTTCCAGACCTCCTTGGATTACGTGGTGTCCAGACACATGGAGGAAAAGTCATTTTTCATCTTCTGTCTTCTCTGAAAACAGTGTCACTTTCTACCTCTGACTTTGCAGAGGAGGAATCCTCACAGTGATTGCTCCAAATCACTGAAAGAGTATCTGCTAGAATACTCTATAATTCCCTTATGCCCTTCTTGCTTTGGGAAGAAATATTTTAAAATTGCATATGTTTAACCCATCTATCTACTGCTCAGACTTTTATCAATCTAATGCAGACATGTTTCCGTGCTAAGCAAAGCTGGATGGGTTATCCATCTGTTATGACAGGCTTCCAGGAGGGAGGTCATGAGTTATCTCTGGAGGTCACATTTTTTATGAGATTTATTGCATTAAATTTAAGCTATATGGGAGCAAAGGTGAGGTCAAATTCAAAAATTATTCCCCTAATTCTCTCAAGTGCCTACATTTGCCACACAGACAAATGTTCTTTTCGATATCTTGTTCAGTTCTGACTGAACTGGTGGCAATAGTTTCCTTCAGCTAATTGAGCTGGGTTGCTAATATGAAGTAGCCTCCTATCCTTCCACAAAGATGCAAAGGCGGTTTGAAAACTGAAGGTGCTAAACAATTAGCTTTGTTGATTACTTTAATTTCAAAAGGCAATTCTCCAGGGGATTTGAAATGGCTTCAAAGTAAGAAGAGGGGAATAACCTAGCTAATTGAAATCCCTTCGTAAACAGGATTAGCAAACCAGAATGTCAGAATGAAAGTAAGTCTTCCCCCCTTTAAAACAGTAGTTTAAAGTTTTCTTCCTGTGGTGTAAACCAGTTCTCTGAAGTGCTGTTTAGACTAAGCTGTGGTAGCAGTTTATTTCTGTACCAGGAGGTGTGCAAAGAAATAAAGAAACTTCTCCCATAACTGTGTCCTATGCCACTCAGGGAGTTTAGTACATGCGGCATTTTTGGATAAATTAATTCAGAGTCTGTTGGAAATAGCTCCACATTCTGAAGCCTCTACTTTCTGCACAGGAAAATGAGAAGCGAGACTGGCCCGTAGCTCCAGAGCAGTAACTTTAGATCTTGGCAGCAGCTAAGCCTGGGAATAGCAGAGCGGCCCTCTCCCTTCCTCACCTTTCAGCCTGCAGGGCAAAACGTTGCAGCTTCTACCTTGAACAGCTGGGCCTTCAGCTGTGCCACCCAGTTCACTGCTCTAAGCAGTCTGTGCTGCCCGTCTTCCCTGTTAGGCAGGGAGGCCAGTGGTGCTCTTTGGCTTAGCTTCAAAATGTAGGAAAATCAGT
>JAUBOD010000351.1:4022536-4045916 GCA_032353885.1 Nothura maculosa | reverse complement strand
GGCGGGTTTTGAAGACCTCCAGAGAAGGAGACTCCACAACTTCCCTGGGCAGCCTGTTCCACTGCTCTGTCACCCTCGCAGTAAAGAAGTTCCCCCTCACCTGCAGGTGGAACCTCCTGTGCTTAAGCTTGCACCCATAAGCATGCCCACTTGAGGTGGGCATTCGAAGTGTACCCTTTCCAGGTGCAAGTGCCACATATCTAAAGCCATAGAATACTATGAATCTTGAGCAGCGCAGAACACAACTGGGCTGCCAGATGGTATGTGCTTTCCTACCATCACAATGGAGACTTGTGTCTGTTTGTGGCCATTGGGCGTGTTGGAAGCTGCAGGTGTCGTTTGGGAGCATTGCTTTCCACCTAGTTTTTGGTACTTTCCAGGAACTTTTAGGCTCCAGTATTGCATTGTGTTTTACCTGGAGAATCAGCCAACACAAACACTGTTGTAGATGGTAGATAGATTGGGTTTTTTTTTTTTTTTTTTTTAGGGGGGGTGAGTTATTTATTTTTTGAAGGGAGCCATTTGGCATCTAGGCAGAGAACACCGCTGTACAAGAGGCAGACTCGTTGCCCAGCCATTAGACCAATAACGTGGTTTATAAGGATTTTTGAAGATTCTGAAGGAATGATCTATGCTTGTGAGCTTGGGGTCAAATTCTTGCCAGCAGCCAGATAGTCACTGCAGACAAGATAGTCCTTCCCTCAATGACTCCTCCCATCTTGAAATGTCCCAGGGTTACGGCAGTTCTTGGACTTCATTAGGACTGATGACAAATGAGATATGATTGCCTTTCCCAGCGGGATGTTGCTGGAATGGAGCACGAGCTCTCTGGGAGAGAAGAGCTGTATCTTTGACTTCAGTGCTATAA
This sequence comes from Nothura maculosa, assembly GCA_032353885.1. Taxonomy (NCBI): domain Eukaryota; kingdom Metazoa; phylum Chordata; class Aves; order Tinamiformes; family Tinamidae; genus Nothura; species Nothura maculosa. The sequence goes on along the minus strand of JAUBOD010000351.1, from coordinate 4,045,048 downwards.
TGATGGCTACTTACAAGTATCTGTGAAGAGCTGCATAAAAGATAAAACAGGTTCTCACTACTCCTGAAAAATGATGTAAAGCTGAACAGGGCTTCCTTGGGGAAAGGAGTGGAGCTCTAGGAAGAAGAAAAAAATAAGGATCTAGGGGGAAAGTCTTTTATCTTCTGGCCTTCAAGAATAGAAATGCAGTTCTGAATGGTTTCAGATCTGGATGACTTCTGAATTTAAGATCTCTTGGTTTTCTTATAATTTTTTCAGACCGACTGCTTCAGGGTTTCCTAGTGTGACACTGCCTCTTTCTGGAACACAGGAATACAGTCGGGCACGACCTGCTGACACTAGATGTCCAGAGCATGTTTGAGAGGAGGGAGCCTTCGAGCTCCACGAGCTTACAAGACTAGTTGTCTGTATTTCCTTACTATTTAATTAGAATTTCCCTATGGTGATTTGCATCTTACACCACAAGAGCTCTGTTAGCTTTTGAGAGAAGATATCAAATCTGGGAAATGTGGGAGAAAGCGAGATCTGGGTTCGCAGGGTTGAGAGGTTTCAGTCGATCACAATGTGAGTTTTGTGTCTCTATGCTCGCAGTGATGCAGTAAGGACAGAGCCTCCCCTACCATAAGGGAAACTTAACCTGAGCCCAGAGGACGTTATGACAGTGTTGAGGAAGAAAGTGGCGGCTTTTAAGTTTTTTGCCCTTGCTGGGTTGGGATGTGCGTGCCCCAACTTTGCTCATCTCTGTCACCCATCTACTAGGCTGCTGCTAAAGGTGGGAAGACACCAGAACTCAAGGGGAACCTCCCAGCCCAGCAACCTTGTACCCTGTCCGCTCGGCAGCGCCTGCTGCCAGGAGGGCAGTCTTAGTTTTGTTATCCGAGTGGCGCAGAGAACTGCAAATCAAACTGAACACCCCCAGCTCCTTTCTTCATGGTCTAGGACCAGCATATTGAAAAGATAGTGTACTGGTGTAAGGGGAAGACTACAGTACTCTCGAGAATCACTGTATTTGCTACAGTAGAGGTGAGTTTATTCTATAGAAAAGTTATTTCCTAAGGGCTGTGCTGAGATAGTGAAATCAAACACATGCACTCACACACACATGCAGCCCTAACCCAGTCTGCAGAAACTAAAAAAACATCAGCAAGTTCAGTACTCACTGTTCCAAGTACAAGGTTCATATTAGTTGACCTTGCCTTCAGCACCATAAATATCCAGGATTGCACATCTGTGGAGAAGTACAGCAAAGCCAGCCTTGAGCCAAGCCCTGTCCCGTGCACAGCACGGGCTCCCTTCCCAGATTTGGGATACAGAACGTGGCACTCGCTTCATGGGTAGTCCTGGTCCTGCCACTTAAAGCACTAGTAAAAGACTCCAATTTGACTGAACAAGGATTCAGCAGCATGTGTTAGATTAAGGATTCTCCCAAACTTCTCAATGCTGAACTTGATGTTTAATCCATTAGTTTCACAGATACTGGCAGCTGCAATTTGCAGTACTGTTGAGTCTCTGCACACAGTGGAGTTGCTACTAGTATAAAACTATTTTCCTCTGTAATCATTGAGATTTATTGCAGGTTGCTGCACAGTCATAAAATTCTCTGAATCTGGTCAGTTTTCCAGGGACCATGTAGTTTGGTACTTTTTTAAGGGAAAATTTAAAAACTGAGCAGCTGACTGAGTGCTGCTAATTTTGGTCTTTCTGGAGTGCTCACAAATAACTTCTGTATGTGCAGCTTCTGCTATATTTATCAGGAGGAAATCCTGAGGATGTATTAAACTACAAAGTTGGGGAATTATTTGAGTTTTACATGCTTGGGGCTCTGCTTTCTCACTGAAGACTTATTTTAAGCTGTCTGGTATCAAATCACCTTTTTCTGTTTTGTTAGGGGGCGAATTCTGCTTGGCCTTCCCCTCCTGGGATCAACTTTCCATATTTAAAAGAGGGATTTTATGTTCAGTGTGGAGCTGGGGGCAGATCCCTGTCCCCGTAGAAGGGCCCAGGATTCTTCCTGGCTCAGGATATTCCAGCTGCAAAGGAAAAGGTGGCTTCTAGGTTGTAACTTGGGCTTCCTTTGTTGGGCTAGCAGAGGTTAACATTAACTTTTAATTTAGGAATTAGGCGCCTGCTCCGTGGTATTTGGCTCTGCTCCTTGCCGCCAGGGAGCCCGCGCAGGGGCTCCTGCATTTCCAGGACCTGCGTGTGGAGAGAGGTGTCTCCTGGTGCTGCGTTGGCTTTGGGAGCTTCCGAATGCATCGGCTTACGTCACGCGGCCCCGCTCAGAGCGAAGCTGAGGGGCCCCTGCCGCCGCCTCCCCCGAGCTCCCACCATCGCCTGCAATGGTGGGAAACTTTCCCCACAACTGGCGGCTGCGGAGAGACAAGCCCAAAGGGTTTTGTGCCTATTTAGCCTTGGGACAGGCCCTTCAGTGCGCCGAGGGGCGAGCAGTCACTCAAAGGAAGGCTCCCTTTGCTGCCGTGATTGACCAGAGTCACTGTGTGGGAAAGGAAGCCAACTTATTCGCAGCCCAAGGTGACCCCGGCCTTTCTGTGAGCAATAAAGACATAATGGAGGCTCGCTCTGGGTTCGGGGGAACCCCCACAGCCATCTGCGCACTTCATTGGCACAAGTGCCTTTCACTTGAACTTGCATTTGACAAGTGTTTTCTGGGCCTTTCTCATTCAGGAGGGCCCTTCAAAGGCAGCTAATTGAAATGCTCTCGCCCCGCGCGCTCCCTCGGCCCCAGTGGCCCGCGTTGCTGCGCGCCCGCGCTGGGCGCTAATGAGCAGCAATGCGCGGGACTCGGCCCGCCCGCCCGCTTGCTGCTTTGATTTCCACCGGGAAGTCTCGGAAAACTCTTTTCCACACACTCTAGCAGCAGCTTCATAAAGAAAAAGTTGGGAGGGGAGGTATGGCAGAAGAGAAGGTTTCTGTTGCCTGTTGCGTGGCCAGGCCCCTCTCTCCACCCCCCTCCTCTTTTTATTCATCCCCCTCGCCCTGGACTTTTTGAAATGCAGCACAAATCAGGTCCCCGGGATAAAAGGCTGTGGTCTGCCTTGTGGCATGTGCAATGAGGCCATTCACTGCCTCGCTGCCTATAAATAGGCGCTGCCGAGCGGCCGCGTTCTGGGTCGCGGCTCCCCGTGAAGCAGCGCCCTTCCCAGGGACCGGGTGCTGCTCCAAGGGACCTCGTCCTCGCGCCGATCCGATACATCTTCCATTTATTTCTCATCATAAAGACAGTGTTTGCCACAATCGATACGCGTTCCTTGGCCGGGCGGCTGCATCCTCCCGCCCGGCCTGCGCGGGGTTTGGGGCGAGAGCGGAGCCCGGCGCCGACACCGTTCCCGGCGCTGCGCCCCTGCAAGCTTTTCTTTGGCTCGCGGCCAGCCGGCGGCCTCTTTTCATCTTGGCTCCATTCTTCAGTAAGAAGGCTAAATTAGTGGCACTAGGGTTTCTTTTTTTCTCCAAGTTTGAAGGAGAGAATGGGGACCGTGATTGATTTTTATTATAAAAGATGTGATTCTCCCCGCAGACCTCTGATGTTGCCGACGTGCGAGCCCTGATAGCTTACTGTTGCTGTTCTTCGGGCAATTTGTTTGCCTGATTTGGCTGTTAAAAATGCTCATAAATCCCTTGTGTTGTGCAGTTATGCAAATGTAGTGTATTTTTTTCTCTCTTTTTTTTCTTTCCTCCCTACCCTCCCTTTTCAGAATTGCTGTTGGGAGTAAAGAGCGAAGCAAAGGAGAGTGGAGGAGGATGTTTGACAGGTTTGTGAATTGGCAGAACGTAAGATTCTTGCACCCAAGTTGCTGGACTTTTTTTTTCTCCTTTTCTTTCTTTTTTTCATCTGAGCACACTGCTGTTTTGTGCAGTCTTATTTTGAAAGCTGCTTCTAATTTTCCCCTTGAACCTTTTGTTTCATAGATTTTCTGCCTTCTCAAAATTGAGCAGGGATAGCTGCCTCTGCAAAAAGGGTTGTTTTTTTTCCCCTGCTATGCAGAATATTTAAAGAATGGATTTATGTATTTCTTGCATTGCTGTTTTCATTGCTGCTGAATTCCTAGCTTTCATTTATTTATTTTTTCTTAACATAGGAATGAAAAGATTGAAAAATACCCCACCCTGGATTTGAGTCTGTTCATGGTTTGTAGTGGAAATGTCTATTTTTCATTAGTGTTGACATAAAATGAGAGCAACAGCTAACAAGCAGGCAATAAAAGGAGTAATACGAGCTTGCTGATCATATAAGGCATGATAAAAGGAAAAAAAAATCAGGAAAACAAATTGCACTTTGCAGCAAGCCTAGGAAATCAGTTAAGGAATTTCCAAGCAGACTAAAGAGGGAAGGAATTATATAATCTGTAATTTATTTGCAGTTTTCTAAATTGCAGTTTCCTTCACTTAAACCTCTTTAGGTTTTCCATAGCTGAGCATAGGGATAATCAACCCTCCAGAGAAATGCATTCAAGTTGGTCGTTTCCATCTCTTGATTCTGGCCCTTGGGACATCTTGATTATCCCTGTCACTTTGCCGGGGGGCCGGTGTGAGGCTGGAGCTCCATATGTTTTCCGTGTTACCTTTTATTGTGCAGCTTCCTTCACGCAGGAGGGCCGTGCTCCTTGGCCTCGCGTAGGTGCCAGTCCCGCCTCTCCCTTCCCCTTGGAGCCCTCGCTCGGAGAGCCCTCACATGGGGAGCCGCGGCGCTCGCTCTACTCCTGCCTCGGCTCTGGGGGCTCCCATATGGCCTCCGAGGCCACTCCGTCCATTCCTAGCTTGAAAGCTTGATTGCTGCTGTTCTCATCTTAGCACCTCACTTATGTATCCATTGGTCTTTCTTTTTTTTCCTTTTTTCTTTTTCTCCCATCTCCTTAGTTTAAGTGGCTTTGGTGCATGCAGAGTTTTACTTTTATAAATCTTCTCGCACATAGGTCTTAGCTTAGAGAGATGAGGGGTTGCTCAGATTGTTTTGCCAGTTGTTCATCAGAGTTCCTGTTGAGTTCTTCACTGGAGCTAAGGTTACTTTCAGAAATAATTCTAACGAAAAATGCAGTATTTTTCTCAGCTCATATACTACATTGACCTATTTTTAATATATATATATATATTTTATATAAAAATGTATATTAGCTATTAATATATTTCTATTTATATTGGTTTAATCTTTCTATATGCTTATTTAACATATATATAATAATCACATAGGTATGCTATCTTTGGAAGTAAAACACTATAATTTGTAAAATGAGTGGCAAGCAGAGCGTACATCACTTCTAGCTGTGAATGGGGTTGTATTCCTTGTTAAAATATCACACATTTTGGGCAAATCTTTGAGCCTAGGGAAAGAATAAACATCCCAAGAAGAGCACCATTAGAAGCTAGGGAGTTCCCTTCTGGAATATGCCAGAGTAACTGGAGAAAAGCTCAGGAGAGCAGCCTGCTTTAGAAACCACCCTCTGCTGCTGCCGCCAAGGAGCAGTGAGTGCCGTCTGCCTTTGTAATGTCTCCAAGGTCAGGCTGTCCTGAATCCTTCTGGTTTGGCCCCAAGCAGTCAGCACAGACCTCCAGGAAGGAACTCCCTGCTCAAACCCCTTGTCTCATGCAAACATCTCAGTGTGGGTCTACACTTACCAAGCTACAGGGCTCCAAGCAGTGCTAGCTACGTAGGTGCAGTTGTGCAATGTATGGTGTAAACAAAAACATTGCTTTTGCTTTAATATTTTTTTCTTTCACTACTTGGGTATGTTCTGTTTTTGTTAGCTTTTCTTCAGCCTTTACTTCCAAAGGCTGCATTGCCACTAACTCTGAAGGCTCAGGGTTTCAGCAGGGTGCCTGTACAAGTCTCTTCTCTCACAAACAGCATGTGTCTCCCCATCCCACCTAGAGACCTGGCACTGAGCGAGAGGGTCTGGTCTGAGCAGATGCAGAAAATCCTTCACTAGCATCTACCTGGTGTGTCTTATTTGGATGTGCGGGGTCATGAGGATAACTTGATTTGTGGTTGAGACAGAATATTCTCCAAAATGTGGAGGACTTGTTGTGAATGCGTGAATTTGAATTCCGGAAAGCAAAGCTGATAATGCTTCTTTCGAGCAAAAAGTTCTCTGCTTTCCGCTCTTGTGTCATTCCATGGCACTAGAGAATAATGAGAGATTCCCTGTCCCCACAGACTGATGCGCGGCTGCCTGTGTGCCCCGGCTTTGCTGGTGCCGGCTCCTGCTCCCTGGCAGTCAGGCAGCCACCCAAGCCTGTTGTCAGAGCAAGCCCTGGCCCTGAGTATTAATGGGATGCACGTCAGTAAACAATTCAAATGTCTGCCCTTAAGAGAGGCTGCATCCAGGTTGAAAACAGAGCCAGTACTACCTGCATGCTGCAACATGAAGCAGAAGCTGGACCGAAAGCATGTGTGTTTGTTAAAAGGTGTGAAATATTTGTCATGAGCATTAATAAGGGAATTGCCTGGTTTTGTTTGTACAGCTTTCACAAAAATAATGTCAACGAGCTTTCCGACACCCAGCTTGTCACTGCCTGTGACAGCTTGTGTATAAATCACTGCAGCTGGGAAACCTCTTGCTTGTGCATTTATGCTTGCCTCAGACCTTCCTGCTGCGGCCTGTGCTTCACTTTGGAGAGAGCGTCTTGGTAGCGCCCCGCGCACCCAGGAGCTGTGCTCGGCCCTGCCAGGGCCCCGAAGCGTCGGGCTCGAGGAGGATGAGCGCTGAGCACCAGCCTGCGTGGGGCCGTGTGACCGCAGAGGCAGGGCAGGATCTGCCCTAGGCTCCGCTGCTGGGCTGCGGATGGAGCCCGGGGTCTTCAGCCAGGGCAGCCTGACTGCATCCTGAACGTCCAGCAAGGCTAAATAAGGCTCTGCCTTGGCTTGGCTCCCTCTCATTTGGAGGACTGGAATACTGCTGGGCAGGTATTCAGCTTTGCAGCATTTTAAGAGCATCCTGTGAGGCAGCGGAGCCTGCCACTTCCCATGAGAGCAGCTTTGGCTTTGCTCATTGCTCTGTTGCACCTCTTGCCGAACTCCTATCCTGTGGGTAGGGAGCATCGTCACCCTCCACGTTGCAGATGGTCACCTGGGTCATGCTTTGGCCAAGTGAATTGCCTTGAGAGGGCTGGCGTTGGGCCTTGGGACAGGTCTCCAAGTTGGGCTGGCGGTGTGAAAGGTGCCATGCGCTGTGCGAGAGCTGGGCGGGAGGCTGCTTGCTGTGGGGACACGTGGTGCTCGGCCAGCATGCACCCTTGTGTACCCTTTAATGCTTATGAAATGCTGTGTGGATGCCAGGAAGTGGGAGAATGAAGGCAGCCTTGCAGGGTGCTGCAGCCCTTCCTTGGGCCTCCTCTTTCCCATCTGTCTTCAGCCTTAGCATCCTCTTCACACGAATCCCTCCCTGAGGACACACCAAATGCCAAAATCCTTCTCGAGTGGCAGCATTTCCCTTTCATCCTGCTTTATTACAAGCACTGCCATGCAGACAGCTAGGGATTGTCCTCCCATGTTAGTTTCTGACACTTTGTGGGGGTGATGCGGCGGCGCAAGTGTGGAGCAGTGGCACGGGGCTGGGCCAGCGCGGAGGCTCCTCTTGGCACCAGCGCCTCTCACCCGCGTGTGTCCGCTCCAGGCGCAGCTCCCAGCTGGAGGAAGTTCGTTTGCTCCATGGCACGGTAAGAAATCCTTTTTCTTCCAAATAGGCTCTAGCAGGGCTTGGTATGAATCAAGCGCTTTGCTTTGAGCTTTTCCAAGGCGAAAGGAGTGCTTGTAGGAAAGGCAGAGGTAGAGTGAAGAGGTTCTGTGCATCCATACCTGGTTATTAAAATCTGACAAATCTATGTCCGTGGGTTAGGCTCAGGCAGCCAACGGCATTAACATCCAGCTCTCTACTCTTGTTTGAGTTCCTCTGCTGATGAATCAACTTGAGAAGCAGGATGTTCCTTAGCCTTGGTGAGTGAAGACAAATTGCCCGGAGCTTGTCAGTTATAGCCCCAGCAAAAAGTGGGATGAAGTTCCTTTTGGGAAGTTATCACATTTCTTCTGCTTTGGAGACCTGAATGCTGGATAGGCTGCAGGCAGGTGTCTCCTCCACCTCTCATCCTGCTGCCTGCCTGAATAACTGGGTGCAAATTTTCATCCTAGCTTTTGGCAAGCATTTTTTTTTTTTTGCCTCCATGTGGCAGCTGCCTGCGGCAGCTCCTTGGAGAGCCTAGTGAGTGGGCAGTGCCAGCTGTCCCTGGCCAAGGGGAAGGGCACAGGGCTGCTCTGTGCTGATCCAGTCAGACACGTGCAGATGAAGGTCATGGAAAGTCTCTTATTTCTAGTCGCTTCAGCTCACTCTCCGTGAGTAAATTTCTGTGAGCATCTTAGAGTAATTTACAGCTGCGCAGTCCAAACACCTCTGAAATCTGCAATATTTTGATCATAGAAATGTCAGGCTCCTTATTTTAAAATGAGTTGGGCTGGGATGTGCCCCACAGGTCCCAGCCAGGCTGCGTGTGAGAAGTCGCTCCATCCTGGTGACTCGTGGGCGCGACGCTGCCAAGCCCCCGCCGTGGGCGCAGCGGTGCAAACTGCCCCCATCCTAGCACAAATAGCCACCGCCGAGAGGCCTCGCGCTCCACAAGCTGTCAGGTCTAAACACTCTCCCCAGCTTAACTAGGACAGTGGTGCTTTGCAGTCCCGCTGGCTGCTGCCTCCTGTGTCCATGGGCTCAGGAAAGGGGGAGCATGGCCCGCAGGCGCTCGAGCCGGCTGCTGCGAGCCCAGCGGCCTCGTCCCCAGCAGCCCTGCTCGGCCACCTTGCTCTGTAAAAGCGTGCCAAGAGTCCTTGGCAGTTCTCATGCGCGGGTGAGGACTTGAGCTTCCTGAGCCTAAATGATGATTTAATGATTGCCATTTAATGGTAAATCAGTTTCCTCCCCAAAAACAGTTTGAATCCCTATGAAGGGAGGAGATCCTCCCTGGAGAGTCCACAAAATCCTTTAAAAGTTCTTCTCTCATGGCAAGTGCTTAGGAAGAGCAACTTGAAAAGATGACCATGTTGAAGTAAGTGCTGAAACAAGGATGAGAAGAATTTCCAATTCTAAAATGATGAAAAGCTGCTGCAGCCCTCTCAGCATGACAGCTGGGGGGAAAGCTCACTTGGCAAGACGGCTTTGCTCTCCAGGCTTTAGTGCAGCGCGAGCTGGTGCTCAGTGCGGCTTTACCTTACATGGAAGCGAGTTGCTCCACAATGTTTCTTTAGTGAGGGTTTTTTTCCAAGCAGCTGCCTGCCGCTCAGGTACTGGGTGCTTGACCGTGGTCATTTGCAGTGAGGTGCCCTCTACCTGTCTTGTTGTGCTTGTGTGCACATACATGCCCCGTTTCAAGAGCATGTAACAATGTGTAAGTGGAGTTTCGGGAGGAAGAAGCAGGGCTGGAATCTGTGCTCTTCCCTCCTGCCTCTCTGTGCACCAGGCTCTGCTGCAGCCCTCAGAATCAGGAGCCTCCATCAGAACTGTGCACGTTCCCCCCCCTTTCTTTTTTTTTCTTTTTTAAAACTTCCTTCTAAAAATGACCCTGTTAAATCCTCTCCCCAGCACTGTTCTTCCTGCCCGCCGAGGATGTGAAAACTATTCATCATTTTTCTGGAGGTTTGTGGGGGTGGTAGTGTCAGTCCTGGGGCAGCAGTGGGTGTAGGGGCCCTATTCCTTATGCTGCATTAACCATCTGGGTGCTGCTTTCTTGCCTTGATTTCCCTCTTCTAAGGCAGGGAGCTCTCTCCACAGAGTGCATACAGGGGTGGAAAGAGCTGCCAGAGAGACTGAATGTCACCATTTGAGAGGAAAATGACCTCTACTTAGCCTGCCCCCTCTTCCTCACTACCCCCTGTGTTTGTTTGATAGTGGAAATCTAATCCTTTGGGAAGCATGTACTTCTTCAACAGCTCTGATATGTATAAATAAAAATGTATTCCTCATCACAAACACAACTTCAAAGTGATTGTGATAGAGATTAAAATACACAGCCCCCTCCCTCCTTCCAGGCAGCAATGCAAAGTTCAAATGGAGCCATTAGCAGTATCTCCAAATATTTGGCAAAAGCAGCCACACTTGTGTAGCTACGGGCAATGAAAGTCCCTGCTCCAAAAAGGGAGCGACGGGGAGGGGGAATAGCCTGCGCTCATCTAATTAGTCAGCGAGGCACCAAGTATGTAAAGCTCATTATGGAGCACCAGGAAAACTTGGCTGGAGAAGTGAAGAACATGTAGCAGATTTGTCCTTGGGTGGGTTCTTTGCCTCTCTCAATCTTCCAACAGGAAGTGGCACTTTCTGAAAGCGTCTTCCACAGATGTATGTATGTGTGTATCAATGTGTGTGTGTGTGTGTGTGTGTGTGTGTATATAACTATGGAGCCGGATCCTGGAGTTCCTCCTTAGCTCTAATGCAAGGGATGCTTTTGTCCGAATGTCCCCGGTAGGGACCAAGTCATGATGAGGCCCATGGCACTGGCTAATGCCAAGCACAGCCTGCGAAGGCAGCGTGTGGCTGTCATGGCACTGCCAAACCCCAGCGAGCTGCTGGTCCTGCTGCCCCAGGCAGCGCATGAAACGGCTCTTCTCTCTCCAGAAGATCGACTTAAAAATGGGGGTGTAAAGTGACTTTTTGTAACTTGCCTTTTGCCCTTTTAAGCCTGTCAGGGATTCATGTTACATTTTTTGAATTTCTCTGCAACCAAGAGCACTTGAAACAGTTGCATTAGAAATTAAGCCAAGATTCCTACCCAATCAATGTGTCTCCAGGAGCTGGAGATTTAGGTAAAGTACCAAATATAAGTTACAGAAGAAACTAACCCAACCCAAAACATCAGCAAGAAGCCATCTGCCGCCCGCCAAGCCCAGACGCTAAGACAACGAAGCGGAGAGGTGGGGACCAAGGCCTGAGATGAAGAAACTCGTTCAGTCTTGCAGCAGGGGAGTGTGTCACACCTCAGTCTCCTGCTCCTTACGCTCTCCAAGGACAAGAGAAGGTTTTGCAAGTGTCCAGAGTTTGTAAATCCAGAGTGGCAGGACCAGGGGGACGCCCTCACCTGGCTCCTGATGAGCTCTTTGTTCCCAGAGAGAGGGAACAAAGAGACATTCCTGTGCTACCGGAAAGTCCGAATCCTGGGTCCCACATTTCTGCAACCTTGTGGGGAACGTTGTGATAAGTTGTGAGGAGAAAACTTTTTTTTTCCCCTTCCCTTAACCCTGTGCTTCAGAAGTGGTTCACGTTCTTTGAGATGTTAAAATCCTGGTTGACCTAGTCAGATTCCCCTTTATCAGAACACAGTGGCAGTCATTTACTTTTCTTTGTTTTCTTTCTCAGCTTTTTATTGTGTTTCTCCTAAATACAGAGAACTTTGATGCATCCTACATCTTTCCACATTTTGTTCTCCATTTCTGCCTATCCCACTTGAATAGTTCTGGAATTTACGTGCAGTTCTGCTGCGAGATCAGGATTTTCCCCCGTTCTTTGGTAAGCAAAGACCAAGGCCAGAAATTCTGCCCAGTTGTCCCTTAGTAGGTACAAAGATGATAATTAATTTAACTTTTTAATAGATCTTGGGCATGTTAATAGTCTGAACAGCTGTGTGTGCAGACATCCGGTGAAGCACAAGAGGGAGTTGCACGTTTCAGAGGAGTTTCAGCCCAGCTTACGGCAGAATGCTTGCAGCAGTTAGGAACATTAGCATTGCCCTGCCCTTCAGCTCCCTGCGTGGAGCTGAGCTCCCCACCTGCCCCGAGGGCTGTGTCCCCTTGCCAGGGAACCAAGACCCTTCCATCCTTACAGACTGGGTATAGCTGCTGTTTGATCCTCATCTTTTTAAGTCAACAATATTCTTATTTTCCAGTCAGGGCAATAAACATCTTTCACAGTTCTGTTTTCTTCTTCTATTTTGCTTTCCTTGAACTCTGCTGTGGCAGGTTCTCTGGCCAAGCCCTGATGGTGAAAAGGAGAAACCTCTTGTGACTTCCAGAAGTCAAGGCAAGTGCGGTCAGATGCTGGAGTTGTGGCTGGGCCCTGCTCACTAACCTGAAAAGCAAAGCCCTCGACCTGGGGGGTACTGGTGCCTCACAGCTACTGTGAGAAGCCTCTGTCCTGCAGAGAGGGGCAAACCACCATGTGAAGCATCTGACCCGTGCCGCTCTGCAGACCATTTTCATGCAACATGGGGGAACCACCTCTCCAATGTATTTCCGGTACAGCAAATATCTATATATGTGTCTGCTTGCACATACAAGTGTGACTGCTTTTGATGCAGAAGTCAGCTTCCCCTTTCCAAAAGGGGAATGTGTGGAGCTGCATACCACAAAGGATTTTAGTGTGTGTTTTTAGTTTTTTTTCCTCCATTTGTATTAAAAGTACAAGTCTGTCTGGTGGTCTTTGCCTGAAATGGCCTGTTTGCATTTTGTTGGCATGAGGAGGCACCAGGAGTTGTTCACCTGAATCTGCTGCATCAGATGAACTTGCTTTCAGGATGTGATGACTTTTCCTTCATTCAGCAAGGTACCAGGCACTGTTGATGTACACATCACTGATTAGATACTTGTTTTCTCTCTGTAAATGAGACTTGATGTAGAACTACATCAAGACACTGGCTTGGAGTTTTATTTTCTCTCCACAGATTCTGGAACGTTAGAAATGGTGGATTTTTTAGTGTTTTTTTTTAGGGAAGTCTCTTTCCTGATGAAAGTGGATATGGTAGCAGGTTTTTCCTTCTCAAAGCATGGTGTTATGCTCATGACTGTAAAAAGAGAGCTGCTTCTGGCATCCCACAGAGCCCTCTGAAGGTCTGTCTGGTCAAACATTGCCTCTGAAAAATCTTACAGCCTTTCATTGGGTGACTTGTGCTGCCTGGCCCAGCAGCCTCGAAGCTGGAGGGGCTGCGCGTGGCGGCGGCTGCAGAGCTGGAGCTGCAGCAGCAGCACGAGCCCTTTGAGGAGCAGCGCTAGACGCCTTGCGTGTGCTGAGCTCTTCTGCTTGGAGCCAACACAGAGCTAACTTCAGAAAAGAAGCTGGATATTTGTGGCTGTGAAAAGTGAAACCAGGTCTCTTTGCAGGGCTGCAAACTTGGGGGAGATTATAGCAAAAGAAAAAAAAAAACAACCTCTGTCAATCATAGAGGTAAGAGGTAGGTAAATGTACACAGAGTGCCACGTGAGGCCGGCAGACATTTGGGTTAAGCAGGGCCTCCATGGCCTATTAACGTGTTTCAGCTGCTGCTCGTAGTCCTCTACCCAACACTCAGGTGCAGCAGGGAGGGAGGGCTTGACTGGTGTGAAGTCTCAACGTGGCCTGGGGTCTTGCTCTGAAGAGCTGGGGGGTTCCTGCTGCAGACCACCGAAAGGAGCAGGCAGAAGGTAGCTGCCAGGCACTGTCTCGCCTTTTTATGGACTGCCTTTCTTTAACGCCTGGAATGCAGCCAGAGGAATGAGCGGAACATTAGCTGAGGAAGCAAGACTGCGTCTCGACTCAGTGTCGGAAAAATGAGCGTGACCATTTACTGGACAAAAATCACAAGGAGAACATTGCAAGAGCAGTCCCCAAAAGGAGAGGTAGTTTCTTTCCATTCTTTTGTTCCCATATAAAGGTAGGGTTTTTTGGTTTTTGTTTTTTTTGTTTTAAAGAGGTGAAACACAAGCACACTTTTATTGTCTGCGAGCGTCTGGATAAAGGAGGTACATAAGCACCATGAGCCAAATGTTTCCTGTAGCCCAGTGAACAGTACAGTGGGAGACAATGGGACTGTGGTCTTAAGCTACGCAAAACAAAAGTAAAATAAATGCCAAGAGGAGAATGAATGAAAATGAATGAGAGAATGAACGAATGAGGAACATTTATTAACTAAAGGTGCATTCTCTGGTCCTTCCAAAGCTAGCTTGGATAAAGATGCCTCATACTAGGATCTCAAGACCCTTATGAGCCTTCATGTTACTAAAGGTGTGAGATGTGGGTTTTTCTCTCTGATGCCTGAGTGATGGTGTCAAAAGGTAGTGGCTCTTTGCATTGCGCTCACAAAACTGTGATGTACTAAGGACGTCACGCACTTGAAGCTTTGTCCTAACTCGCCGTATGGTATGTTAGGTAGCCCGCCACGTTAACGCTCTCTTGGATTTTTATACTGGGATATGGTGAGAGGTTTTTTTGGGAATTGAACTCTGGAATCATGTAGCCTGGACCTAATGGGAAGTCAGAAGAAATCTATGATTATATTGTTACAGGTATGTCTATAACTAACAGATAAATCTAGATTTTAAAAGACTTTTTAACATTTTTGATGAATTTGAGAGATGTAAGGATTCTCTATCTTTACTCACCAAAATGAAGCTTATTTTATATGGTTCTCTCCTCTGGGGCCTGAATTAGGATTCAAATTCCCAGAGTTTTTTCTTTTTTTTCCTAATTAACTCGATCTACAGAAAATGCGGTGCCGGTTTTTGTTACGGTTATGTTTGTGGCTTATTACCATAATTGCAGCAAACCCAGGATGGAAGTTTATTGTTTTATACCAGCGTTGCGGTTGCGAGTGGCCACGGCAGCTGGTGGCTTGTCTGCTCGCAACGCGTTCCATGTGTGCCGGGAGCGCAGCGCCGCGGGGGAGCTCGCAGGGCACGGCCCGAGCGCGGGCAGGGAGGCTGCTCGGGCGCTCGCCTGTGCCCAGCGCGGTGCCCGCTCCGGCCGCGAGCAGTGCGGAGGGTCCTGCCCGGCGCCCCGCGTGGAGCCCACGGCCAGGGCCAGCGCTGTCCTGCCACCACATCACGGCCTGCACCTCTCCCTCTGGCCTGGCATCTCTGCAGGCAGTACCTGGAGCCACGTGCGCTGAGCTACGAGCCACAGCACAGTCAGGTCAAAGGATTTCTGCCTAGGAAGCCTTTTGGGTGGTTTCGAAGCAGCCGCAGCAATGAGAAACACTGTTATTTTACCTTTATGTGACTGAAAGAAATGGAGCTAACATCTTGGCAAGTTCTGCTACTAGGGGGTAGTAATGAGAGAGGAATTAATACTGTCTGTATTGCCACACTTGGGCTTTTCTTGGCTAGAACACAGTAAGATTTTTAGTCTGCATGTTTTGTTTAGCACAAAAATACTTTCTGCAATCATTTTTCTTCAGGCATTTAACTGTTTTCCCAGAAGCAGCTCTTGGATTCATTTTCAGGTAGAATGCGAATATTTTTATAATATCAGTTGTCTGACTCCTAAATGAAATATCTTTCCGCTGGACCGTTGACTTCTCCCATTACATCTGGCGTGAAGCCTGTTCCAGAGAGCTCCTTCCTTGCCCCGTTCTGCATCTCCCGGTGGCAGCAGCTCCGTATCCCCTGCTCCCCATCTCCCATATTTGTGGTTGCAGTAGTTGGGGATTTCTGTGAACCGTTAGTAAAAAGCTGTCGTTTCTGATTAAAGCTAAATCCCATGATTATGAATTTGACCAGCCAAGGAGACTGATTTTTAAAATCACTTTATTTATTGCCTTACTCCAGTTTATAATTTTGAGCATGTGGAATTTTCCAATTTTTAACAAGGTTAAAATAATTATCTATAACATAGTTTGAAAAACTGCTTTCAAGATTAAATTTAACAGAGCATATTTTGTTTGCAAAGCTGAGGGGTGTAGCTTGCTTTCTTTTCAGAAGTAACCAGTGAGTGTTCACTTTTTTGTTTAAAAATAAATGTTATTTCAGGTATTTCTTGCAGAGTTTTATATTTTCAAAAGAAACTTAGCCATGCTTTCTTTAAGCATTTTTTTCTCTTTTCTTACAGTCAGAAGTTCCATCAGGTTTAAATAAAACTCACACATGTGTTTCTGATTAATTTGCAAGCTTGCTGTAGGGATATGGGAAAATGGACTGCTGAAGTGGCTGCCAGTATTTTTCTTTCATTTCGAATGCAGGCTCTTGTGCTTTTAAGCTATATATTCTTAAAGGTCCTCACACAGACCAGTGTCACGGTCATGCCTTTGTGTTAGAGCAGCACAAAAGCTGCGCCCAGGCTGTGCTGTTTGAAAAGGTGCTTGAGGCTCAATGAGCTGCTCGGAGAGAGGTAGGAGCAGGGCACGTGCTCCTGGCTTTGACGCTTGGACGTGCGGGCAGGAGCGCTGCGCTGCTGGGCTGGAGCTCGGGCTCAGAGGCCACCGCAACGTGCAGGCGCTTCCGCTTCTCATTGAAGTCAGAAGGTAGGAAACACTCTGCTCTTCGGATTGTTCCCAGTGTTTCTTTCAAGTTGGCTTTAATTTCTTGTTCTCTTTAGGACTTGCTATGATTCTATTGAGTTAAACTTAAAAAAGGGCATCTGGGGTCAGGCCAAGGTCCCTCTACCTAAAGTCTCTTTACCCTAAGTCCCTGATTGCACAAATGAACCAAACCAGGTCGCTCCCAAAGAGCAAATATTTACACAAATGACATTATCACCCCTGCTCCAAGTGCTTTTCAGCTCAGGGGTTTTCCTTGATGTGGCAGAGCCCAACAGGTGACCCAAACAGTTGGGGAGCCTTGGGGCTGACTGTTTAGTGAACAGCTTTTCCATCTTTGCCCTACATCTGTTTTAAAACCTACTCCTGGAAAAGTGTACATGAGGCTCCATGTGCCAGGCCAGAAAACTGTGTTCCTTAGTGTCCCCCTCGCCATGTGGCCACACAAGCAGTGCTGACATAGCAGGAAGGTGGCAGCTTGAATCCTGGAATGAGGAGCCCAGGGCAAGGTGGCCTCTGCTTGAACTGGCCTGAGCAGCGCAGCCTGCCAAAAGCTGCGCTGTGCTCTGGAAGGAATCTCAACTTGGCTCCTGCTCTGGTCTTGAGAAGCAGCCTGAGCAGACAGGGCGCGGGGCAGGAAAAGGGATGTTTTATCCATGTTCTGCAGGTGGAGAAGTGGCTGCTTTCCCTGCCAGGAGAACAGCCTAATGCTGCTCCCCTTCTGTGGAAGCATGCTGAGCTCTTCCAGTGAAAAAGTCATTTAAGAGCAGGGCTAGGAGCAACTGCTGCCATGGTGCTGGGGTCTGAGGAATGCAGCGGGCAGGACACTGAGCCTGGGTGCGGGCCGCTGTGCTGAGCAGGTCACTGTGCTGGCACCTGGCTCGGCCGCGCTCGCCCCGCGGGAGCGCCTCAGCTCTGCCTGCAGGGCTGCCTCCTCCCGCCCAGCGCGGCGCCGCACGACCAGTGCCACAGCCTCCCAGAGCAGGCACTTCTGCTTGGGACTGCAGTTCCTGTGGTGAACCTAATGGCTTGAGCTTAAGAACATCCTCTGAGGGCCGTCTGTTTTGCCAGGTTGTGGCCTGGAAGGAAGGGGGCTTTCTTTAAAAACAGCCAAACGTTACGCTGATCAAAAAACATGTGTTTTGCATTTTAATGATTTACAGGGACCAAAGAGCATCTGCTTAACTACATTTCAGCAATAAACTGAGTGCTACCCAGCACAAATTACTAATATTAATTGTAAATGGGATTGAATTTTATATGCAGGAATTTAGTGTTTCCAATAAACATGACTGATGGGACTGCTTACCCAAAGTGACAGCAAAGTGCAAGCACCTCAGCAAGGCAGGAAGAGAAGAGCCCTATTGGGATCTGTTCTTCTGAATGGTGACAGTGCAGCTGCAAGGGCGCTTGTGTGCGCCAGGACGGGCGCTGCAGAGATGCCCGCTCCGGTTGTGCGGGAGCCGGCAACGTCAGGGCAGGATCTCAGCTCCGGCCTGGACGTGCTGCTTTGGGGTTCCGGGTTCCTGGGCAGGGTTTGAACTTGTGCCGTGTGGAAATGTGCTCTCCCTGGTGACATGGAACACTGGATTTACTGTATTGCTTGTAATGCAGAGTTTCTAGAAGGAGTGAAAGGAGGTGGCAATTGTGGGCAGAATTCACTGTTTACTTGATGGAGGAGGCTTCAGGAGGAAAGGAACTGAATGGTTTTTTTCTAGAATGCATACGGAAGACCTTAGACTTTCACTGTCTTCCTCCCAGGAGGTTTGGTTGCTGCCTGGCTCTGGGACATTAGTATTTCACATGTCTTCCTCTGATATAAACATTTCTTTCATGTGTGCTTTGGTTCCATTTCCAAGGAATTATTAAGGAGTTGCATGAGGCTTGGCTAATCCTTTAAGTGAGATGCAAGCACCCATGCTTCAAAGCATAGTGCCATGTATAAATGGGTG
Organism: Nothura maculosa; assembly: GCA_032353885.1. Lineage (NCBI taxonomy): Eukaryota > Metazoa > Chordata > Aves > Tinamiformes > Tinamidae > Nothura > Nothura maculosa. Next base: position 4,026,887 of record JAUBOD010000351.1, on the reverse strand, counting down.
TGACAACTCACGTAGGGTCTACTCTCTTACTTTTTTTACTGCTGCAATGTGAAGAGGGTGGGAGACCTACAAGTGGCTGCACAGTGGTGAGGTTAAGAAAATGAGAATGTTGTGAATCTCCAAGGAAAGAATGGGAAGCAGATTCCTGAGTAGGAGTTCCCACTGTCCAGGACAAGAGGCTTCTAGCTGCATCTTAGCTTGCTGTGGACAGAAGTTGACTGCATGGGACCTAGAAAGACCTAGATTCATATTTAAAATGAAGATGGGACCTGAAGAGGGAGTCATGGCTACAGCCATGTTTCTCTCACTCATGGATCCCTCGCCATCTGTAAGATAAAAGATGGTGCCTGAAGGAGTTTGTTTTTGTTCTTAATCAACATATATTTGATTAAGCAAACGCACAGGAGAGAAACAGCACTGATTAAATCCGTTGAGTAATCCTGATGTCTTTTCAAATTTAAATTAGCATGAAAACTTGCATAGGGGAGACAGTTCTCCTTCAGAAAGCTTAAACTCAATTGAGCAGGGCTGCTGCCATCCTGTACTTTAAGGCAAAACCAACTTTTGACATCCTTTTCACTTTTTAGGAAATTTTGCTATTTGGCTGCCTTATTTTCCAGATTCAAAAATTTTGTAGCTATTATTGCTCTTAGTGAGCTGGCTGTAGTTTTAAAGTCTATTTTATATCGTAAATACAGGTTAGAAACTCGGTTGCCCCCATTTGGTTGTGCAGTGCTGTACAGCATGGTAAGTATTTACATGGTGTACCATTTCCACAGAGTTTTGAGTGTCTGTAGGGTTGGGAAAATGTTTGGATTCGAGAAGGAGAGGGTACAAATCTGGTAGAGCTATTTAAATCACTTTTCAAGAAAAGAGAAATAGGGGAAGAAACAAGAAGAATTAAGCTATTTTTTACATATTATAGTAAAAAAAAAATAAATTCTTCCTCTTTTCCGAACTAGGTAGCCTGTTGTTCAGAAGTGGGAAATGCCAATTGTTTTCATAGAGGATCTTAGTTAGATCTCAGAGTTTTTGCTCTCTGAAGTTTAACTAACAGCGGTCAGGATTTCAGAACAAAAAAAAATGTATTTACAGAGGTAAATTTCCCTCAAGTGTATTATATCAGTAAATTCTACTCACAAATAAAGCTGAAATACATATTCAGTACATCTTCCATGCACAGCTGTAAGGTCTTGCAACTAGTTGCTCTGAATTACTCGGAAATAGCCTGTGTTGGACATTTTCCCCTTTTAAGGAGTGCAATACGCCGTAGCACTGCAGCTCCTGGTTAGGAGCGAGTTGTTGCAGAACTGACCAGCTGCACCCCTAATCCTTTGATATCCTGTAAAAGTTCTGGAAATGTCAGGCTCCTGGAGCAGGACTTTATATGGAGGACATTAGCTAGCACTCAATTGGATTCATGAAACGTAGACAAGTTCAAGATTGCAAGCGCGTCAACACAAGGCTTGCCAGCAAGGAGAAATCCATCCCCTCATCTGTCTCTGTGAGAGCTTGTTATGCTTGAGTTTTGAAAAGCCTGTCTGCAAATGCAACACTAACTCTGGAACTAATAAGATTTTGTGACGTTCTCGGAGAAAATCAGGTGTGGTAGTTCTAGTGATTTCATATGAGAAATATGAATAGAATTACAGTGCACATAAATAACTGGCTCACATGGTGATAATATGAGCATAAAAGCTATTTATTTAGAGGGAAGCTAACCACTGCAATGGGAATACAGGAAAACAAGAAATCACTGTAAACTAGATAGGACTCTGTGGTTTACATAAAGTAAATTCATTTACATTCATGTACAATGTACATGTACAATTCAGGTACATTTGGCTTTGTTATTTTCTGAACAAGTGACTACTTAGCTGACATATTACTTTGAAGTGAAGATTTTTGATTTTTATGAGATGGAACAAATTGAGGAAGGAAATGTTCTGGAGTTATAGTTTGCTTTTTGCAACAGTTTTGGAGTATCTACTCAAGAAAGCAGCATCCCTGGAGTCCTGGTCATCCCTGGAGTCCTAGATATGATCTTATTACTGTTTTAGTGTTCTCATTTCATTGTCTTAGACTTTTTTTAACAGATATTTCTGTCAAATTTAAGTAAGCTTCCCTCATTTTTTTTCTAAAATCACTGTATATTCTGTGATGTGATGCATTAAAAAATAAAACTGCTAACCTGCTGGTAGCTCTGCCTGCCCTGTAGCAGCCCGGGTGCAGGCTGTGCATCCTGATGCCGATGCAGCCTGAGGAGCATTCCGCAGAATGTGTTCCATGCACCCCTGGCCCCTTTTTGTCTTCCAGCATGCAAACAGTAGCCTGCAACAAGGAGATACGTTTAGGAAAGAATTAGTAACTCCAGATGTTTTGGTCATTCAGGTTTTTGATGCATTTCCTCCAGCTGAAAATACACGGATTCCTGGGGCCATCATTTTCCAAGGGTATATTGGGTGTCTCAGACTTCGTGCTGTCATCTGGACTTTTGACTTTACCAGGCTTGCCTTTCCACGTGCTCTCTTAACACAAGCTCTTTCAACCCAAGAATGAACCCACCAAGCCAGGTCTCTCTTAAGAAGCAACCTTGTAATTGAGTTGCATTAAAACATGGTAAGACAGTAGTGTTCTGGGTATCTAAAACATAAATGAAGGGGGCATTAGCAGTTGTTCCTGTGTAGTCAGTTCTTAGCACAAGTGCTTCTGGAGCCTGACTGAAGCTCGACTGGGTCCCCAGCTAGGTCATGGGGCAATGTTGCAGATATAGGCCCTGCCTTGCAGTTCTAGCTGTGGATTGATGGGGTCTGTGTGAGCTCAGGGCTGGAGCCGCCTGCCAGAGGTGTCCTGGGCCAGGTTTCTCAGGTACCTGGGGGGTGGCCACAGCCTATGTGAGCTCCTTCCCCTGCCAAGCCTGGGCACGTGGCCAGTGTGGGACTGAGAGCCGCTTCTGCAGGCAGGGGCCGCAGCCCGCGGGCTGCAGCGCTCCTCGCTGAGCATCTCCAGGGGCTCTGTTCTAGGAGGAAAGCCAGGAGCCGCAGCCAGCCTCTCAGAGGTAACTTGTCCTGCCGTGTCCTCGACAGGCTGAAATGACATGGGAAAAGGGTAAATGTCTCCTAGAGAAAGGTCTGTAAGAAAAGGGCAGTATTTTGTCATTCTCTGTCTCTGCAAATTGTGGTACTTTATGGGTTCGTTATCTGCTCTTCTACAGGGATATTTTGCTCTTCATGTTGTGCAGGTTCATTCTGCACACTCCCTGTTTCACCCATTATCCCAAATACACAGAGGTGCCAGCAGCTGGACTGACTAAATAAAAGGTAGGATTGATGAAATGTACAGAAAATAAGTTATTTCAATTGGCAACTCGCATGGATACTTATGAAGGTGACAGTCCAGAAAATAACAAGAATTATATGTGGCTAGAGCAAACGTTACCTGACATGAAAGAGTTCCAAGAAGAGTCATGGTAGAATGTTTAATCCATGCCATTCAACAAGAACAACCCCAACTAACTTTATTTATGGTGAATCTTCTACAGGCAGATGAAATGTTGTCAAGATGGACCGGAATTATTGCAGGGCAGCCTTTAAAAATCATGCAATATCTCACGGAGTTGACAGCAGTGAGGAGCTGTCTTCTAGGTTCCGATGTCTGCCCCGGGTGCTCGAGCCCAACAGCTTCCTCAGAGACTCGAGCAGTCCGGTTTTGCAAAAGACAGCCAGATACGTTTCCCGCCTTTCTTGCCTTCTTTGGTGATAAGTGATTGGTTTTAATTTTATTCTTTGTGTCTTCTGCTTGCCAGCTCTGCCAGTACATGCCTGGCATTAAGCCCCTCCAGGGTGCAAAAGGAGGAATGCACTTTTATCCCGAAGCACTGCTGAAAGGTGGCTCTGCTTCAGCTGTTGGAAATGTTAATGGATGGCTTAGACTCAGCTGAATATAGACTGCGGAGCAGCCTGCTCCCAGCTGCTTCCCTCGGCTCGCTCTGGGGCTGCATTTGTGACCCTCTGCAGTTTGCTGCTTCCCTCTGTCTGTGGCCTTTGAATAAACTGTGTTTTTATCTAATGAGTTAAAGAGTAGAGCAAGGTGTTGGGGCTGGCTTTGTTGCTTGCCAGGAGCCGTTCCGTATGGGTGCCGGAGCGTTGCTCCTGCGCAGACGGGCCTGAAATGCAGGCTGGCTGCATGAATCACCCTGATGTGTAGAATTTAATTGCATTGTTTTACTTTAATCTTCTTCAAAGCACCAAGAGCTTTTGAGTGTTATATTTGGAAATATTCATTAAATGGTTTTGCATATGCTGCAGCAGCATCTAAGCCAAATCACACCTTATCACCTTCCCGTGCTTTC
>JAUBOD010000351.1:3964626-3982465 GCA_032353885.1 Nothura maculosa | reverse complement strand
GCTTGTAGTTTAGCAATTCAGGGAAAGCAGCCAGTTTTAAGCTTAATGTTTTTAAGCAGGGTAGTGTGTTATGGCTTCTTTGCAAGCAAGTTAGGTTTATGTGTAAGCTGCTTGGATTGTAGTCTCTTAGGACTTGTTAAATATAATTCAACTGGTTGTTGTTATTCCTGTATGGAATTGAAGATATCAAAGAGCTTGTATGTCTTTTTCAGAATATTGCCTGCAAACTGTTCTTTGTGCTTCTGTTGTCTGGCTAGAGTGAGGAATTGTTGCTTCTTCTTTCAGATAGCTTTGTACTTTGCAGAGGTGACTGTGTGGCCCGTTTGCCAGCCAGAGCAAGTGATGGATGCTCAGAGCAAGTGAAATTCAAGTCATTTAAATAGAAAGGAACCTGAAATAGCAATTTTAAAGCAAAAGAGGAAAAGTGTATGTGTGTCTAACAGTAACAGAGGGTTTGAGTGAAGCCTGTTGTTAAGGCTCAAGCGATGTTTCTCCACTCAGATCAAGTTTGAAAGACATATACTGTAAAAAAGTTGGTTCGGGAACAACTAATAAAAGACTGAAATCTGAAGATTCTTTGAAGGAGAGAAGCACTTTAAAGAACTGCTTAATCTGCTTGCTTTTCACTGCCTTGATGATATCCTTGTCTATCCAAGTGTTAAAATCCTTGAAGTATTTACTTAACTCTTCGGGTAGTTGTGAAGTTGAATCTGTGTCCATGTCCTGAAAAATGACATGTGCCAGCCTCTGTCTTCCAGTAGGCCACCTGCACACCTCGGTAGGAGGCTTCTTCTACTCACTTGTTGCGTGTAAATTAGGTGTACTGGCTGCCTTTGAAGCTGTGGTAGACGCCACTGCTTTTCTTGTTAGGATTATATTAAGTGCTTACCCAGAAGCAGCACTAGGTGAGCGGGGTGATCCATTTGTATAGTAAGGTTGCCTGTCTTCAGCACATCAGCTGTACCTTCACTTATTTCACATGCAGGCTTCAGAAAAATGGTGGTGTCTCAAACTAGTCTCCACATTCAGATTGCAGAGGACCAGACTTGTCTAATTGGATTATCTTAAGAGCAAGATGTGCAGTCATTCATTTTGGCAAGACTTTCAATAATAATAAAAAGACATAGATAATAAGTAACATGTTATTTTGACTGATTTTTGTCAAGGGAACGAGGAGAAGTAAAGGACTTAGTGGTCATGTTTGATTCTGAATAGTTTCTAATATTTGGGGCGGGGGGAAGAAGGCTGAAATATCAGTTGCAAAATGAAGGTTAAAAGCATAAAATGAAAGCTTTGGGGTTTTTCTGTAGCGTATCTAGATGTCTACATCTGTTGTAGAAACCATATGTTTATAATATTGTTTCATTTTTGTAAGTTACATGCATATCTGTATTGGGATATTTTTCAGGCATCAGGACAGATGGAGTAGATAGGTTGGAGCTGAAATTTGGTATGAGCTGGTAAGACCTTTTTTTTTGTTTGTGAAATAGCTCTGTGGACAGGACTGAAAAGGTTGTGTGATGAAATTCAAGACTGCTTATGAGCTGTGTGCACTCAGCAACATCCATAAAGTTCTGAGAAACAGGTCTGATGTGGTATATATTCTTTGGAGAGCAGCTTCCTGACCTTGTGTTTGTTTTTTTTTCTGTTACACTGTGTAGTTCTCCCCTAATCCTGCTTCATTAAGAGAAGTGCACTGTGTTGCACACCAGCAGCGGGAGGAAGACCAAGAAGACCCAAATGCACAACTGCATGGAGCTGTGAAGCTGTAATACTCCACTGATGTGACGGGATATATATTTTCTATGGTTCTAAATACAGCTGGTAAGGTTGGACAGAAAACCTTCCTCACCAGTACCTGAAGTCTGTTAAGTCAGAAATAGCCACTGGGTAAATGGTAGTATGTCCAGTAGAGAGGTGTGTTGGCCAAATGGCAAAGAACATCTGAAAGAACATCTGTAAGATTGGCAAGAAGTTGAACTAAATGAGTATTTAGGTAAAGCTGAAATTTGATGTGGAGAGAGGCAGAGCTGAGGAAAAGGGGGAAAACTTCCTCAAATGCAGAAACTGCCTCAATGTGTGAATATGAGGATTAGTCTCTTTGGGAGAAGTTCTGGAAAGAGTCCCATTTTGTTTTGGATGAGTGCAAACATTTACATATAGCTTGAGTTATGTATCAGCAAGGAGATGGAGTATGTGACCTCATGGCCTCCTTCCTCCCTCCGCTGGGTTCTCTGGAAAATGAGCACTGAGCAGCCACTGGCAGCTCTTCTCAGTTGTGCTGGGAGATGATTTCCAGCCTGAGGAATACTCTTCACCTTGCTCTGGTGACCAAGGAGGTCTTGAGCAAAGCTTGTAAAGGGGACTTGCGAATCTCATAATTGTTACAAACACATTTGGAATTGCAGATGGAAATTTCTGCTTCCTTTTCTTCAGCAAAAACTAATGGTTTGTACCCAAGATTGTTAGATTTGACTTGAACTAGAAAAATTCCTCTGTTAAAAGTGTACTCATCCTTGCTTTGTAGTATGCTGTACTCCAGTGACCCCTGAAGTGACCATAGGTAGGGTTTTTTTTAAAAAAAAAAAACAGCTCCTAATATATAAAATAAGATCAAGATGTTTTTGGAATGAGTTTCATACTCTAGTCTTGTAGCGTGTGGAAGATGCTTTCTCAGAGCATGTGTAACGTTCCAGTAGGGCAGCAAAGCATAGGACCCGACTTCCCCAGGTAGGTTGTGCATGTCCTTACTGAGGAATCCAAAGTCAGTAAGTGTTCAGGAAACGCTCTGTGCCCATATGCAGTATTAGTACAGATGTGATCATGTTTGTTGTGATGTAATCACTGTAAATCAGCGATTGACTTAGAACAGGAAGAAGGGGACTAATAGAAATTTCTAACAGCTTGACTTGCTACAAATGAGTATTACTCAATACTTGAGTGTTACATAATGAAAGAATATCAACCTTTGTTCTCACAGCATGAGTTTTTGCATCTCTACCATAGTGCTTATGTGCTTAACAGGCCTCTTAGGAAAACTGTAAAAACCCAGTAAAAACTTCCTTCTTTGTTTACTTCCTCTCTTACTCCTAACGAACCAAAACTGCTTTACTTAAAAAAGAAACCATGAGTCAAAAAAAAAGTCAGCAAAGTCATGCACACACCTGGGACTTCTATGATGTTCTGTCCTGGTACGTATCAGGTGTTTCTTAGATCTTAAATCTCATATGCTCAGTTGCAAACTTAAGGACTAGGTTGAACTAGTTGAATAGCATGTAACTCCTGTTGCTTCTTTGGCTACTTGTGACCTTTACACACTTGCCTGATACGAAGTATCATCAAGAACTAACTCTTCAGGAAAACTAATAATGAATTACACTAATTTGTCTAGTTTAAGACCCTTCACCAAACTACTTGGAAAGGTTGGAAACTAGAGACAAGCAGAGTAATGCTGTGTGGTGGAAGGGACAGATGGACACTTTGGTAGGCGTTTTTTTGCTGATGGTGAAAGTAGCCTCTGCAGGAAACCAGCTTCCCTCAGTGTAGATGCTGGCCAGCATGTATCCCAGGTGGAAGTCTGGTTGAAAACTGCAACAGTGCAACCTTTGTGTTCCTGCCTTCCATGATTGTCATTTTGTATCCTTCCGTATGGCTGTTTTGTTGTTTTTAGCATCTCTAGCAACTAGTAGCTTTTTTCCTTTGAGGCTGTCCCTTTCAGTATGTGATGGTGGAAGAAATGGTACAAAGCTGTTTATGAAGCAAGTCCATGTTCTTCACTGTGACAGAGCGTCATATATGGATCCATTTATTGTGCATCACTGATGCTTGGCACTCTGTTGCTGCTGCTTGTACACTTGGGAAGTGTACTTTCCTTGATTATAATTGTAGGGATGGGATATCAAAGGCAGCCAGTTTTGAGAGTGGTGGTGTCCATGCAAAATAGGACTCAATCTGAAATTTCAGTGGGTATCTGATACCTGCTATTTAGGAGAAATGCTAACTGTGAGGCTGGAGAATTAAGTGCAATGGGATTACTTGCTTTGTGCCTCTCCTGTTGAAGCTGTAGTGCTGTATAGCCAAGAATGAGGTGATTAATGAAAGTGAGAAAATCCATAACTGTAGCACCCAGGACATTATCCTGAGATTATCTCCATGTCTGTGGTTCTAGATGGAGCTTTCTTAAGCAAAGGTTTAGTACTTATAATTATGAAGACCAAGGTGTTCTCTAGGAATGTGGATGGGTAAACTGGTATTGCAACTATAAGCAGCAGAATATGACAAGGCAGATGAGTTCTAAAATCCAAATATTTTTGGATTTTATTAATTTATTATTATGGAAAAGCTGCAAGTAACAGCAAGTGAATGCATCCCTTCAAAACAGAAACCGAAGTGGGAATTAAAAATAATGTAATGAAGCTGTCATATTGTAGTTTGCCATCAGAAGATTGCTTTTGAAATTCTTTTTTTTTAAGTTCACACTTGCAGCTGTAAAACATCATTTCTGAACTTTCAGGCATTTTAAATTAAGCAAACTTCTGGGATTTTTCTGTTCTTACTAAAGTTGCTAGCAGTTTGCTTACTGCTAATCATGCTATTGACTTAACTATTGATGAGTAGTAGGTAAGACTTTATTTCCTGGATCTGTGTGGCACTCTGAATGTCACAAAACACCATAATTTAAGCTCAGATCTTAACATTCTGACTCCAATTCTGCTTAGCACAGTATTGCTGCCCAGAGCTATTTCACACTGCTCTTATATCTCACTACTTTAAGTTCTACTAAAAAAGCTTGCTTTTCTTGAAGCTTTTTATTTTTCAATGCCTTGAATAGACATAGGGCAGAGAAGCATCAGTACAGTTGCTGGTATCTGTTTTCTTGCACTTGGGATAATTATTATGCTGTGCAGTCAATAATTCCTCCTTGCAAAGAGTAAAGAAATGCTTTGCAGAGCTGACACCCCTTCTTGCACTGGACCAAACTGTTAGTGTGCAGGCTGCTGGCCAGAGGCTGTAGGAAGGAATGGATGCCAGAAGTGCTTTGGTCAGTGGCTGTGGTATAACCCTGTCTTTAGAGGAGAGGAAGCATGGTGAAAGTGAGGGGAAAACCAACCAATTAAAATACTTTTGTGTGGATGTATTTCAGTAAAGGCTGCTGCAAGAGAAACTTGTATTTGTCCAAAGTACTGCTTCTCAACATATGGTATGTTGCTCTAATGCCTTTTTTTTTTTATTATTCTGACTGCAGGGATTTGTGCATTTACAGTATTTCTTAGTTGATGGTTCAGCCCATGGGCTCATTGAAGCATGTTAGGGGATCCAGGTTGAAAAGCAAAACCTATTTTTGTGATGTGGTCAGGCTGGGTTTATTGGCCCACGTTCACGGGCAGAGTGGGGCTGAGAGGTTGTTGGGCATCACAGGACACTAGCACAGAAATCAAAGCTAATATTACTGCTCACTTGATGCTCTCATTAAAGGGCACTCTCGTCTGTTGCCTTGGGAATGGGCAGCTGCCTGTAGACTGTATTTATGAAAACCAAGAATGGAGCAAGAAGGAAGCAAATGATGCACAGCTTTGGGCATAATTTGGAGCGACTGTCCTACTGTAAGGAGGTCCGTTCTGATTCTGGCTGCTGTAGCTCTTGGGAACTTGAGCTGAAGCATTTTTAGTTTCTGGCACCGAGACCCATTCTGGAAACAATCCTGAGTGCCCCTCCTGCAGACAGGGCTTTTGCATAGTGAGGAAACACCTAGCAGACCTGAATGCACCATCTCTGCAAGAATGCACTTGACTTCCCGGATTCAAGTCGCTGAAGTAAGCAGCTTGCTTTTATCTTGGCTAGTTGTATGTTTTCGTGCAGTCCAACTTGATTTGCGGCCAGCTTTCGAGGCCTAATAAGCAAGGTAAAAGGAGGAGGAACTTGTCTGTCTTGGAAGGTTGCTTGGAGAGAGGGGGTGGGTATATGTGACACACTGCAGGCTCTATTAGAAGGGTCTGCCAGCTGTGCGTGTGCTTTTATGTTTACAGTGCCAAGCACTTATGTGCAGAGTTGTGTATCATGGTTCCTAGGTTAATTACCAGGAAAGACTAGTGAAGGCTGAGGAGCTTGAGCGCTGCCCAGGCTCATGCAGCTTTGCTGTTTTGGGCAACGTTGCCCTAGCTGTGACCTTAGGGGACTTTGTCTCGTAGCCTTGCATAATAGCGACAGGCCTGGTGAGGCCGCGTGTTCTGTAGCGTGCTGCCAGCCGTGTCCCCGCGGTGCAGCCCGGAGAGCTGCTGGAGATTACAGCACTGGCTCGGGTCATGCCCAGCAAAAGGGCGCCTGTGCTGGCAAATATACTGGTGGGAGCTGGCACAGCTTCTGAGGTTTGACTCTCAAAAAAAAAAAATCATTTATGGCTATTGAGAGCATATACTGGAATAGAATGGAATAAATATTTTAAAAGGCAGGGGAAACCCTCAGCTAAAGTTCACACATCTCACTGTAGGGCTAAGGGAAACATTTCTTCATAAATGCTCACAAATGAGGATAAAGCATCCAAAGTGTGGCATTGCCCCCCAGCAGCTGGCATTTGGAGGAGTGCTGGTGCTGGCAGGGAGCAGGCTGGCGGGGCCAGGGCCATGGGAGCTGCGTGGCGCAGCCGCCCTGGCTGGCACGAGCTGCTGGCAGAGCGGCTCCCTGCCCACGCGCTCTCGCACCGTGTTTGCTGCTCGTAACCTGAGCTCTGGAGTTTAAGCCCTAGTGCAAAAGAGCCGTCTTAAACACCAAGTAGTAGTAGGATAAATCTGTGGTGTTGGGGCGTGTGTGTGTGTAGTGATATATTTATTTTTTTACGTGATTCCCAACATGTTACGCACTGTGTGTTCTGTGGTCACTCTGCCTCTGTTTAGGGGCTGGGTATGACTGACGCGTGGGCTGGTGGGTGTAGTGCTGACCCCAGCCTCAGGAAATGTGCTCACAGAGCTCAGCATAGCTTACAGGCACCTCTGGGGGCTCGTTTGGCTGCTTCAGTTTTACTCCAAGACTTGAAACCAAATTGCAACAACTGCAAGGGGATTTTTTTTGTGATTTTGCTAAGGAGCTTTAAAGGGTTAGGTCTGTTTTATTTTAAATAAGTGAATAAAATTACTCTGGGGAGGGTATAGGGGGAAGTAATGAAATATTTTTGAGAATGTGTGATGTCTGTCTGCTTCTCCCAGCAGTTATCAGAACCAGTCACCTAGACATTTGGAAGGATGTATATAATGCAGTGATGAGTCTATTTAGTCTCCTCTAGATGATGACTTCATATTTGCATTGCCTGGAGCATTAATATTTAACAGCTTAGTATTGATGGATTGTAAATGCACCAAGGAATTGTTCTGAGGCAATAAGCCAGTGGAAGAAGGAAAAAAAATCCTTATTTATTTATTTTTCTTCTTTTCAAAGCACAATATTGTAGGAAAGCAATTGTGCTGCTTTAGGGCCTGGTATATGAAATAAGGTTAAACCACTTGGTGACTTGTGCTTTCCACTCTTAATTGTTGTCCCAACACCTTTACTATTGATGGGATGTGGAATAAGAGCAGCACTGTTCAGTGTGTGTTAGTTATCGTACTTCACTGCTCGGATGCACAAATGTTGCTTTGGTTTCTGTGGGTGGAGAGTGGGCTTAGAAGAGACCTTTTCACCTCAAGTGTTTGGACAAGGGATATATGGGAGCTGTTTTAGGAGCAAATATGCCCCAATCTATGCAGTGTTAACACAGTTTCACCTTGCAGAAGATAATTGGTCAGATAATGTTTAACTTCCTTATCAAAAAAAGTGCCAGTACAATTTATCAGATATTTAGACACAAAAATTGTTTTTAATACAAGAGAAGAAATAGTAGAAGGACCTCCTTCTAGGGAGGGTAATAATTAATAGTGATTTTAATTTGCATGATTTTATTGGCAAGTGAAATCTGGATAGACAGTATCCTAGGACTTCAGTAAACTCTTTGGAAATGGATTTAGTTGAATTGGACTTTTTGGTTTTCATGTGAATGGAATAACTGAGGAATAGGCAGCCTGCCCGAACTCAGCTTCTGAATACAAGTGAACATTTGAAGTCCAGAAATGATTCCCAAGTCAGCTTTGGTAAAGCGAATCAAGTTCAGTAAACTTGTTTACTTTTTTCCTCTTGTTAGTCACTTAACTCGCAAGGGATTGGCAAATCTACTTGACATTTAGACCTGAAGGGCTAAGGATGAAAAACACATTTGACCTTTGGAAGTATTATGGTCAATGCATTACGCTGACCTTCAGTTCACGTGTGTGCTGGTTACTAAAATAGCCTTCGAGAGGGCTGTATCTAGTGTTTGTGTACACTAAGGCTTGGAGACTTTGCACTGTTGTGAGTAAAAGGGAAATAAGGTGACTTGACTCCAGAATTGTTGGCAATACCAAATAATGTGTTTCAAGCCACGAAAACTACTAGTCCTAACAAAGCTCAATAAAAACACTTGGTCTTGGATGCTTGCTTAACCAGAATGCAAACACTGCTTTGAATTCAGAAGAGATATTTTGTAGTACGTATCTCTAGGTTCATAGTCACAGTTGTGTTTTTAATCCTTGCAGAATATTCATTAAATAACCTCTATCTGTGACATGGGAAGAATAAAATTAAGTCATCCTTGTCTCCACTGGCAAAGTGCTTGTCCTTAGTGTGGTAATGTGTTTTCCTTGGCTGAAGATACCCTAATGAGTAAAATTCTGATAGTGGAGCCTCTAGCCAAGTACCAGATGCTGGCACGAATTAATGAACTTGCTGCTCTGCTTGCTGTCCCCCATCCCTCTTGGTTGCAGATACTTCTTTATTTCAAGGACAACATTGCCCTTGCTTTTAAAAGCAGCAAAAGTCATCTTGCTTGACGCCAATATTAAAAGAAAGTGGAAGCTCCCCCTTAAACATTTCCACTCGGGGAGAAGGAAGGTGATTGTTTTAGAAATTCTTCAGGAGATTGCCAGAAATGGCTGTCTCTGCAGGAAGCATCACTTAATACAAACCTCTCTTTGCTTATACGATATTGACCTCTTAAAAGCATGGACCGGTAGCATTGCTCTTGAGGACAACTTTGAATGCTTTTTTTATTCTTTTAATGTAATTTTGCTTTATACTGACAGAATTGAAGTGTCTAAAAGTAGAGGTCTTTGAGTTTTGGGAGACCAAATGCTCTCCTAATGTGTATGGTTACTTTCTAAGTCTGTGTGCAAACTCTCATTTTGAAGTAGGCTTCTCAGTTTATAGTAGGTTTATCTGTGATTTAGTTTGTTTTGTTTTGTTTGATAATCTAAACTTAACTCATGGGAAGTGTCTGAATTTCTTGCACAGATTTATGCCAAGAAGGATGGATTTTAATGCTTGTACCTCTGCTTTTGCGTGAGATTGTGCATAGATCACGCCATAGAGTGTATATGAAGTAGCCAGAGAGCAGTTTTGAGGCTAAAGTGTAGAAAAAATAGCAAGGAGCAGTTTTGACCTCTAGGTCTGAAGATGTGACTTCACATGGAATTGCTTATAGTCAAGCAAAAGAACGATAACAAACTCCACGTTTGTGCAGCCTCCCTTGGCAATCTGCCTTTGTTCTCTCCTGTCCTGTGAAGATGCCAAGGCTGCTTCCTGTGCCTCCCAGCTGTGAAAGAGGGTATTTTGTTGGATAAAGTCTGCCATGGTTTTCTTTCAGGTGATGGGCTCCATGCAGTTCTCTGAGTATGGTACAATGGACTGGGATTACTTTTCTTCCTAGCAAGTTGCTTATTTCCTCTGTTGTTCATATTTTTTCTTTCTTGCAAGCAACACTGTGCACCTGTTGAGCCGTTTAATGGACCCTGTTAAGATTATTAAATTGCAAAATGTCTTTTTTTTTTTTCTTGTAGGAAGAAATCTGCTTCATCTTAACCTAATTCAGTCCTGCTAATCTGCTAATACTGTAGATTGAAAGATTTTTTGCTGTTGCCAGGATCCCCTGTAATGGGCAAGGAGCCTCAGAGAATACAAATCATTCTGTTTTGTTTAAGTCTTTAAAAACTTTTGTGTTAACAGGTAAGCAACACTGCTATTAAACTTCATCTATAGTGGTAGATTTGTCTGCTGCACCTGTAAAGCCTTAGCCTAAAGTATAACTGATTCCTGAATGGCTTACCTTCTTTTCTTGTCCCTATGTCCAGTAAAGGCTGACTTACTTGCTTCCTGTAGGTTCAGACTTAACCCCTTCTAAGCTGCTTTTCCTTCTTTCCAGTTCAGACTTTGTGGTGGTTCCTTCCCTTTTATTGCAGCTTTTTTTTCTCATTACTTTCTAATTGTTATGTTTAAACTTTATAATCTTATTCACCCTACTGTTGCACTGCCTCCTATCTTTATTTTTATTTTGGTCTGATAATGAGAATGGGGGATTTTCTGGGCTCACTGTTTTGGTTGCTCTATTTGTTTTCCAAGGGACCTGGTTTAAAGTGTGTTGACTTTCTTTAGGGTTTTAAAGTGGTCTGGTTTTGTGACCAGTGTCAGCTGCCGAGCCTCCTGTTCTGTGCAAGAGGTTCAGAGCAAATGTGCTTGTGAACTGACACTAGATGAGAATGCTGTTAGTGCAGTAGGTTCTGGTAGTGCAATATGGCAAGGCTGTCTGCTTACCTGGGTCTTGGTGCTGAACTGCATGCTTCAGAGTAAGATTTTCCTGCATGTTCTTCAGCTTTTGTTTGTAATGTGGCTGAACTGTCTATTTTCCTCCGTATCCAGGTATCTTCATTCCCATTTCAAAGGTAACCTCTGGAAAAGATGAAAATATCCAGAATCTGAGTTCTTTGACCAGTAAATATTTGTAAAAGCGTAAATGTTTGACTGTTAAAGTGCCATTTCTAGGAAGTCATTTACCTTCTCAATTTAGATCAGGAAAAGCAATGACTAATTGGAGGTCATTAAGATTGCATTTATATAACCAGTGATTTGAGGTATGGACTCTGGGCGTTGTCAAGGATATGCTTGTTGTTTGGTGCAGGATTGCTCTTGTAGCTTCATTGCAGACTTCACGCTTTAGCTGCTTTCTAGTTTTTCACCAGACTGCTCCAACTTGATGAATTTGGAGGGATTTGGTGTCTGTTTCAAGTGCTAACTGCTTTGGGACTCCTTCGCACACTGGCAGATCGAGGTGTTGGGCTACAGGGGTTCTGTGTGTATGTTTATTAGAGGTAATATATGAATATAAATAATCCTGACTCAGATAAAAGCATAGTTAGTTTTATAAATAGATAATGGAAAAAATGTGATTTTAGTCCTGTAGTCAAACTCTGAATGCTCTGCAGCCATAGCAGGATCCTGCTTCTACTACCTGATCATAAGCATGGATTGTCTTCTCCCTAGGGAGCAGAGGCAGCTGCTTAAGAGCATGTCACAAAAATTACTGTGTCTTCATACTGTTATGGGACACTTTGTCTCCCTCGCTAAGATACTGCCCCGTGAGCATCTCTTGCACCCATTTCACTTGAGTGTGCAGCTATCCACTGAGGATCTTGTTAGCTGAGAAGGATGCGCTGTACCTGAGTGTGGTGGCTGCAGGGAGTCATATCCAGAGTACAGCCAGCACAAGCAGTAGAAGAATCAATGGAGTTGCTGAAGTGTTTTCTCTCATATTCCCAAATGGCCTTCACTTATGCAGGAATCCTTGACAGTATTTGGAGGAAGCTGCAGTGCCTTGTTTTGATATGTAAATGAAATTGTGCCAGGGAGTAGCTCAATGTGCTGAGTTACTAGGTTATTTAAAATGAAGTGGTTCCTTGCAGTTGCTGAATCTTGCACTTAATGATGGCAAGGCCTTACCAGGAAAACTTTCCTTGCACTTCTCAACTACTATTTGAATGTGGTAGAGGATAAAGAAAAGTTTTATGCCCAAAGTTACTAATGCAGAAGCACCAAGAGAAGGTGCCCGGGTATTAGATGTTATTGCCTGCACCCACTGTGGGTAGAAAACGTGGACTTAGTCCCAGCACAAGTGTGCAAAATGTCCATTGGCAGGAGTTACTCGTCTCCTTTTTTTAATAATTGTTCTAGTCGAAATTTACAGTTGAATGCAGGTGGCTTCTTCTTAATTAATAGCAGGCAGAAGCTTTAGGGCTATCTGGGCTGAAGGAATCACTCAAAAGTTTTATTTCTTCCTTTGAAAAAGCAATTAAATTAGAACTTTGGCCTGTGTCTCAAATCAGTGTCAGGCTTTTGGTACTCTGACCTGCTTTTAGCCCATTCAGAACTGGTGGGGGGCATACTTCATGGCATGGTATTTCAGCATTTGCTCAGGGAACCACACTTTTTTCCTGAATGGCCAGCATTCATCTCGGCAGCGGAGCTTACGTCTGGCTTGTGTCAGCTTTGGGACACGCTCTGTGCATCTGGAGCCTGCTGGGTTTGCTCGCTGGCTGGCAAAGCTGGCTGCAGGCTATGGGTTACAGTGAGCTACCCGCAGTAGCTCAGGCATCTTCAACACAGCTTTCCTAGTCTGCGTGCAGTATGGTTGTGGCTTTTTGTTTGTTTTCTGTATTATGCTGGATTACTTGGCTTCTCCTAGTACCTGATCTTTAGCATGCTTCATATTTGGTCTCCCTTGCAGCTCAGTGCTTACATTGGCATGGGACTCGAATATCAAGAGTGTTGCATCCCTGTTGACCTTCAGAGCTGATTGTGAATGTGCTCATGCTGAAGCTTTGGAGGAGCTTGGAGGAGAGGGTGCTCGTTCCCAAGCTGAGCACGAGAGGCCTCCTCTTGCCCTTCCAGTGGGCAAGCACGGAACTAAGAAAATAACGATAACTCTTTTCCTTCTAAGCCTTCCTGCTGGCAGCTGTGGTACACTGCCCCTTGGCAATCACTGGGGATAACACCTAGTTCTCTTCTCCTCAGGGTTCCTGGACTCCTCCCTCGGCACATTTTACAGTGTTTATTTTTTCCTTACTCCAAAGGACCCGGGCTCCTGTTGAAAAGCGATGGACTAATCCCTGGCCGGCACGTGACATGTTGAGCATCCCCTAAGCGCTTGCCTGGGAGCGTTTGTGAAATAACGCTGCAACATGTTTGCAGTAGTATGCCTCTCTTTTTGTTGTCACTATTTTCTATCAACAAATTTCTCATAAATTAAGTAGCTGAGAAGTAACTTGAAGCTACCAAAATGAACTTTAACCTCTGCAGAGAGATTTCCATCTGGAGGTAGCCTTGGTAGCAACTGCTTGCAACGATGCAGTTTGCCCTAAGTGGGACAAGGGGAGGGGTTTTAGATCCTACTATGAGCTTGAAAAAGAGCCCAAAGCAAAAATACTTTGACTTTACCAAAGCACTCGTTTGCTTGCTGACAATACGTCTTTGTAGAGCTGAATACCCCTAAGCCAATGGTTTTAATAACAACTCCGTATAATTTGATTTATGCTAATATCTCTTGTAAGCAAAATCAGATGTTTTGTACTTTTTGCAAGATTACTAATACTTTTAGTAGAAAGATTTTTCTATTTTAACCAATTACTCTTTTTAATCCTTGCATGGGGTCTCATGTGATTGAGTACTAGTGTTGCAACTGAAGTCACCTGTATTGCTTCCCATCTTTTTTTTTTTTCCCCCCTTGTTTTGGTTCATGTCTCCCATACGTTACCCCATATCTGTGATCCTTAGCATAGAACCCCAAAAGCAAGCAAACCCTCTCCTCCATCATGGGAACACCAGGCTTATTCCTATTTGCAGGAAAAATACTGATGTCTTGGTAATGGGGCAAGCTGTGATGTTTTGTTGAATCCCAGATTCTAGTTTTGGTGGCTCCCAAGCTTACAAGGTGTTGAGTTAGATGCTTCCCAGTGCTCAGCACTTCTGGTGTGCTTGCTGAATCCGGGCAAATTCAGCATATCAGTACCTAAAGCTGATGACCTATTGATTTACTTAGGAACAGGTATTTCTAGCTTAGATTTTATAGTTTATTTCAGGAGTGTTTATGGCAAAGACACAACTTTGGCTCAGCTGCTGTTGGCAAGTTAGTTCCCTCTGCACCCAAAACTGCAGCTTGCAAATGTGTTACTGTGAAATGGGGTCTTCACCGAATTCTTTAACTACATGTCCACACTGATATGGTCAGTAATGTGACATTGAGCTAACTGTGCACACCTGGAAGGCAGTTACTAGACTGTCTTTTCCCAGCATTTTTTCATCAAGTACTGCCCAGGATAATGCTGTTGTGCACTTCAAGTTTCAGGAAAGAACCATTTCCCTTATTGATCACCAAAATATATTTCAATCTGTTTCTTAAATTCTTCAGTCACGCAAGACTAGCTGATGCTGAATCCCAAGTAAAACGTGGTATCAAAGTCTGCATTTGTAGAGTGCACAACGAATGCTCGTACAGGGCTTCAGGAGCAGCCCGGGCCGGCAGGAGGCTGTGGCAGCTGCCTGAGCTGAAGGGCTTTTCTTGAAGCAGCCCAGGAGGAAGCTCGGAGCACTCGTCAGGAAAGATGGAGTTGCTCGTCCTCATGCTCTTGTGAGGCCTCTGCAGTGTCTCTGTGGTTCGGACGCTGCAGGTTCTGGCTTATTCATATCAAGTTTTCTTGTCCTTTTTTTCCCCCTGCTTGTCAGGCTTATGGAGGGAGATGCAGTGAGGGAGCTGACTCCGTGCCCAGATGGACTCCTGGGTGTGGATGTGCTGCCAGCAAGGCAGACCTGGCTCTGCCTGGACACCCGCAGAGGTGTTTCCCTCAGTGCCACGCTGGGGACAGTGTTGGAAGCCAGGAGGGCTCTGCCATGCCCTTTTCTGCTGCCAGTCTGGGTAGCTGCTCAGCAGTGTCTCCCAAATATGAGTCTTGACACAGGGATATCACAAAGGGGAGGAAAAATAGACAAAATGAAACCCGCAAAATAACCTTTTCTTGTTGTGAATGACCATGTTTCTTTACATAAAACTCTGGAGGAAGCTAACTTCAAGTTAAAACATTGGCTGTTTACTAATGGCACAAAAATTGAAGATGACTGGATAATCTGTAGTAATCAAGTCTGATTTGGAGCTTTCTGATTCATCTTTCAGCATCTACTAATCTGTGTCTTAAGTTTGAGTTCTAGAAAGTTTTCCTGGATGCAGGTTCTTTGGGGGTTGGAAGCTATGCAGTGGATGTGGAGTTGGCTTTCTTGGGGGAAAACAAGTACCATTTCAATAGATTTCTAAATTCGCTGCTTTGTGTGTATTGTTTTTTATGCAGACCAGCATGTTTTGGAAATTTGATCTCCATTCGTCATCCCACATAGATACGCTTCTAGAGAGAGAAGATGTAACACTGAAGGAGTTGATGGATGAGGAAGATGTTCTGCAAGAGTGCAAGGCTCAGAACCGCAAACTTATAGAGTTTCTGTTGAAGTCAGAATGTTTGGAAGATTTAGTTTCATTTATTATCGAAGAACCACCTCAAGATATGGATGAAAAAATTCGATACAAGTAGGAAAACATTCTGGGGTTGAAAGGTGGAAAGAGGGACCAATTACTCTGTTTATAGTGTGTTTTGAATTCCTGCTGGTGGGTGTGTGATAGAGTGCTGGTAGCTTTGAGTAAGTTCCTTTTGAAGGGATGTTGTAAATGAGTCATTCCAATATTGGGGGATACTTTTTTTTTTTAATTAAAAGTTATTTTTTTTAAAAAAAAAAAAAAAAAAAAAACTACAGAAATGCTTCTAAAAAGAATTGCTGCCCAGAAAACTTAGGAGTGCCAGAACTCTCGTAAAGAAACATTGTTACTGCTTGGGGTGATTTAAAAGTAGTTGACTGAAAACTCCTCTTGGGGTGGTACACTTGGGTGCATAGTCTTGTTTTACCAGTGACTAATAAGATATTTTCAATGTGGCTTTTTGGAAAGTCTCTCGCGCTCCTTGGCAGCATTTACTTGACATCTAGTTGCTGGTGTTTCCCATGGCAGAGCTAGAGCAGTATGGTTAAAAAGTGTGTCCACAACTGTTTGGGGAGTTTCCTAACAGAGTTCCATTTTAGGAGTCCCCCTAGCAATTCCCATAAAAGTATTGTGCCCCCCATGTCCTTCCTACTCCTCAGTTTTGGGGTGGTCTATGGAAAAAAATTCATTGTGTTTGTTTTTTTCTATATGACCAAAAACCAATATGACAAACCCAGCCTTCCTAGTTTTATCACTTAGGACAAAACAGGCCTCCTGCATCTCAAAGGTGAATTTGCAGTTGAGAGTCTTCCACTGGAAAACGTCAAGCTGCTGACGCAGCCGCCAGCTGCAGGCACTCGCTGGGCTCCCGGCTGCAGCTGCTGTGTTGGGGACCGTGTCCCCGCTGCTGTGGCACCAGGCTGCACGAGCTGGTTTGGCAGGCTCCGTCACGCTGCCTGCCACTACTTCAGTGCCACTTCCTACTGTTTTAATAAGCAGGGACGTACCCAATCATTCTGACCTCTTTAATATAGATGATTTCCTGTTCAAGGAGGACAAACACACCTTCACTCCCCCTTCACCGGGCCGTTACTATGTTGCTGCAGCCCCATGGTGCTTTGTCAGAAGCTGCTTCTCTGAAATCTGACTTGGTGGTATAAGTACGTATGTATAGTAAGTATGAATAATGAATGTTTGTCTCCTTTCTCCAGATATCCAAACATATCCTGTGAGCTGCTTACGTCAGATGTCTCGCAGATCAACGATAGGTTGGGAGAAGAAGAGTCCTTACTTGTGAAATTGTACAGCTTTCTCTTAAATGAATCTCCTCTAAACCCATTACTGGCCAGTTTCTTCAGCAAGGTGCTAAGTATTCTTATAAGCAGAAAACCAGAACAGGTAAATGCTCAAAGTGCTCTGGTTTAGCAAGTGCTTCTCTGCTCTGAAGTTGCAGTGCTCAGTAGTGTTTCCTTAAGTCTGCACTTGCAAGGGCTGAGGCAAAGAACAGCGTGGGTGCTTCAGTATTAACTGAAGGCAGCAACTGTTAGGGCACCCTCAGAGTTAGAAACAGGGTGCCCAGGCTGTGTTTGTCAGTTGGGCCTTATCTGAGCTGCCTGTGTGGCCAGGAACTTGAGTGCGAGTGTTCTCGGTGGGCCTTGCCTCGGCGTTGGCACCGGGATGTTTCCTTTAAGTGACTTGGAGAAGGGGGTGATGGAGGGAGTGGGTCCGACTGCAGGAGCACGGCCAGGAGGGAAGGGCTGTTGCCTGAGCAGGGCAGACTGCTAGGCTTGTCCTTCAGAAGGGCCATGCTGCTGCGTAACCGTGTCCTCCTGCTGTGCACAGCTGCTCTGGCCGCCCCTGCTACCCAGGCAGATTAAGTTTGATTCTGTTCCTTGCTTTTAGTTCAGCAGGTTCTAAATTTGCCTGGGAGTTTTGCATTAGGGCTTTGCAGTAAGCAGCTTTGCTCACTGAGCAATTTTGGAGAGGGGGTTTCATAGCTGCAAGGAAAGCTGGCTGTGCACTGGGTACAAGTAGTTTATGGTCAGCACGAGAGTACACCAGGACATGCTGAATGTAGTGTAGGTCTGTCCTGGTCATGCTTGCTGCTCTCTAAACATGCACTGTTTTATCTTGTTTTGTACTGCAAACTTTGTGTGAAAGTGTTTAAGAAGTTCTTATGTGTCTTCAACTGGTAGGAGAGAAAATCAAATTGAAATGCTTTGTTGTAATCTGCCACATAAAACAAAGAAGCAAATGGCAGCTCCTTGTCTTTCATTTCTAGATTGTGGATTTTTTAAAGAAGAAACATGATTTTGTAGACCTCATTATTAAGCACATAGGGACCTCTGCTATCATGGACTTGTTGCTCAGGCTACTGACTTGCATAGAACCACCACAACCTAGGCAAGAAGTATTAAATGTGAGTAAAACTTCTTA
>JAUBOD010000351.1:3951714-3964526 GCA_032353885.1 Nothura maculosa | reverse complement strand
TAAAAGCTTAGATAAAAACACCTGAGTGACTCATCTCTTCTGTTGGGCTTTAATGGTTAGCAGCTATCGGATGCAGTTTTACAACTGTTTTGGATCTTAGGGAGCGTACGTACGTTGTATCATGAAGTTGATTCCTGAAGCTAAGTCTTAACTAAATTTTTTTGCTGGTCATACGGAATTGGCAGAGCCCTTTGTGTCATCCTGACATAGCTGTGATGTTTAGTGCTTGCCTCACCGCAGCTTCCCAGCAGCTAGAGCACGTTGCCCTTGGTACCACAAATTAAATTGAGAATATTTGCAAACGATAATTGTAACCCGATAAACATAACTGGAGCCTTCTCTTGCATTTGCTTTGAAACAGTAACCTAACTTCCCCCACACACTTTAAAATGTTGTTAATCCATTTTTAGAAAAATGGACGATTTTCAGTCTACTTCTAGAATCATTAAATACTAACTCATTCACTTCAATAGCATTCTGTTAATGCCCACAAACATTTTTACAGTGGCTAAATGAGGAGAGAATTATCCAGCGGCTTGTGGAAATTGTACATCCATCTCAAGATGAAGATGTAAGTACTGTTGCGATCTTCTGGATCTCTCTGTTCAGCAAACTGCAGTTCTTTAGCTTCAAAGCTTCATGGTTTTCCTGTTTTCTGCTTGCAGAAAGCTTACAGTAAGCTGATTTCTCCCTTAAGCTCAGGTTTTGCACCGTTTCAGACCCTGGTGAAATCCTAGTCTGGATGCAGACTCAGCACTGTTTGAAGATCTGTCTCCCATATTAGATTTGGTGCTTCCACACCGGAAATAATTTCAGTCTTTTGTCTCAAGTCTTTCTTTGGCTTGTTAAGTTTTAATTAGAGAATCAAGTTACTGCTTTAGAAATATTTCTCTTCAGGTGAGAATCTCATCTGAGCAAAAGCTTTCAGCTCTTTCAGTGCAGACTCTTGGCTCAGTGTGCTGCTGTCCTTCTTGTGACAAGCGCTTCTCTTCTGTTCCAGAGGCATTCGAACGCGTCGCAGTCACTCTGTGAAATCATTCGTCTAAGCAGAGACCAGATGTTACAAGTACAGAACAGTACAGAGCCAGATCCGCTGCTCGCAAGTCTAGAAAAGTAAGTTGCTTGGCTGAGCTCCTTGTTTTGTATTAAGGTTTTCAAAATAGTGGTGTTCACCTTGGGCCTTTAGAGCGGTCCAAGGCGAAGCTCTGCATTGCCTGGCCAGCTCTGGCTGCCTGTGTGCGGGCGCCTGTGTGCGCGTCACGGCGTGCCAGGCGCAGGGAGCCCGCGCGGCTGCGCTCCGGTACCGCTTCCCGGCTTCGGGTCAGCCTGTACAGTTCTGCCTCTGGGAAGATAATTCCCGGGCCTATGGAGTTGGTAGGATCAGGCATGCGAATGGCAGCTCAATACTGTGCAGAGTACACATGGGAGACTTGGGCTTTGGTTGGGATTAGTTTATCTAACTTCTTATCACAGAGGGTAGTCAGACTCCCTGCTTTGTTTTGACAGCTCTGTGTTTGTGTGACAAGTTAATTCTTCTGATCCAGCTGAAAATGACAGTTTTTATAGGGTTTGTAATCCAAATCAAAATCTAATATGAGAGTGGGAGCAGGAAGATAAGATTGGGGCAGGGAGGATGGGACTGATTAGTCTAGTGATACCTGCTAGCTTGAAACAGCCCAGACTTTAATTTCTCTTCCCATGTAAAACTTGAAAGGGAGAAAACAGTAGCTAATTCTGATAACTGGTGCATGCTAAGTAATGCTGTGTCTGACATCAATGCTTTTCTTCTCAGGCAAGAAATCATAGAGCAGCTGCTGTCTAATATTTTTCATAAAGAAAAAAATGAATCTGCAATAGTCAGTGCAATCCAAATACTGCTGACCTTGCTCGAGACAAGACGACCGACGTAAGTGTTGCCACTCTTGTTTAGGCTCTGCCTGTGTGACTTAGCTGGGCAGCTGTTGAGCAGGAACTCAAGGGACTCCTGTGTGCTGAATGACTCAACCAGTTCCATGACTTTCTACAGCTGTAGAAATGAGAGCAAACAAGCAATAGCTACTGGCATTATCTGCAGCAAGAGATTGGCTTTTCTGTGCTTCTTACTCAAACTAACCTAAGCTCCACTTAGAAGATCAGACTAGTTAAACTGCAGTAGTGTATTTTTCTTTACCTTTGACTTGAAGTTAATGAGCACTGTACTAGAACTTCAGCTGGAGAAACCAGTGGGCAGAGCTTTGATCTTTCTGTGGTACATTCAGTGTCTTGATGGTACTCAGAATAGCCCAGTAAATCTTCCTCTGCCTTGAACAAGGAAACGCATATGATGTTGCTGAAATCCATACTGGAGATAGAAGCACAGTAAGCCTATAGTTATTATGGCTACTTTTTAGAAAGCATCATTCCACTGTTAAATCACATATATCTGTAGCTTTTTCTATTTATATGCCATCAGAGCAATCGCATTCTTATTCTTATATTGGTAACGTTTTAGAACTGACTTTGATATTAACTATCATACTCTGTTTGTATGTTTTAGATTTGAAGGCCATATAGAGATCTGTCCTCCAGGCATGAGCCATTCAACATATTCAGTGAATAAAAGTGTTCTAGAAGCCATAAAAGCACGACTTTCATCCTTCCATGAACTCCTACTTGAGCCTCCAAAAGTAAGTGAAATCTTGTGTTGCAGCCGAAAATGGCGACTCTTGCTGTGCACCTGGTTCAGACAGAGGATAATGACAAACAGAGCTTAGCTTGTCTGGCAACTTCCAGGCAAGAACCAAAGCTCCTTCCTGGCCTGTTTTGAGTTTTGCAATTCATTACAGTTGTCCCTGTCACAAGATCTTGTTGTTGTTTGTTTGCTTTCTTTTCCTTTGTTGCTTTAATTGACTTGCTTTTCCAGCTTGAACTTTGTTCATCTGGCAAAATAGCCTTGAAGCAACTACCTTTTTCTGAAAGCAAGGACTAGGTATTTTCTATATATATCAAAGTTAAACAGGTGTGTGCCAAAAATAAGTGTAGATAGATCAGAAGAGTGGTTATTAGAGGGCATGAAAACATCTTCTGAAAGACAGTACAGAGGAGAGGTTTGCTAAAGAGGGTCAAGGTAGGTGAATCATGCAGATGGATCTTAAAACTCCACAAATCATAGAACTCCATAATAATTGGTCGCTTAAACTTGAGCTGAAGGAATAGGGAGTTGACAGGTTTGGTAGCTGCCCAAAGGAGGAGTTGTTTAAGCAAACTGATGTCTGGGCTTCTCTGGGGTAGGTGGTGTTTTCTGCTTGAAAATCCTGTCTGGGAGCTTCAGCACCACAGGGCCTCATGCGGTCTTGGTGTGGGCCTGCAGCCCCACGTGCGTCTGACCAAGCAGACGAGTGTCCTGCATGTTGCCCTGCGCTCTAGGCATGGCAGATTCCTTAATGCCCTTTTCTGGATTAATGATGTATCCATGGATGCTGTGGTATGAGACAAATACAACAAGCTGCATAAATAGAGACTTTTTTTTTACCTGTAATCCACTTGGATAGGTGATCTGCACCCTGATTGACCTGCTCCTGCCCCTCGATTTGGGGGCTGCAGTCCCTGAGCAAGAAAAACATGTTGGTCAGAGCAAAAGCAGTGGTTAAAGCCCATAATCTTTAAAGACAAAAGGTGGTGGAGGAGGAGGAAAGTAAGGTGGTAAAAAGGAATTGTTTTAGTGTAGAGAAGAGACTTAAGCTTCCAAGTACATTAAGAAGTAATGAATGGATGCTTTTTCTGCACTTCAGTGCAACAGCATAACCAGAAATGGATCTATATACTAGTGAAGGACTGGCCGGAAGCTTGAAAGTTTCCTGGTGCTTGGAAGTACCAAGCATGGTACTTGGAAGTAAATCCTCTAGTGAAGTTGCACACTCTTTATTGGTGGTTCTGAGCAGCAGATAAATGAGCCCATGTTAAGGGTATGCCCAAAGCCCTGCCTCGGGCAGGGAATGGCCTGAATGAACGGGCAGCATGCCAGGCTTTTCCAGGAGGCCTTCTGAGGAGCCACTAGTGCCCAGGCCAAGCCAGGACTCTTTCAAAGGGGTGATTTGTTGAAATGGTTTTTGGAATGTTCAGGAAGATAATATGTGAAGCAGTGCCTGGAAAGAAAGCAGTACTCTCCAAGGATTGGAAGCGACTGTAATAACATGCCAGAGAAGCTTACTGCTTCATGGAATTGTTTAAAGTTCACTGTGTCAAACTTATTAGGGGGTAATAGTATCTTGAAAGGAATGTCCACCTAACTGTTTATGTATGTTGTGGTTATGTGGACTACGGCTGTGCATGGATTAACCATTGAGAAATACAAATATTTCCAAATTGCTTTTTAACGTGGGTGAGAAAGGAATCTCAAAGTAGGTGCTTAGCTGCCACTCAAGTTACTTTGACTTTCATGAGGCCAAGTATTTCAGAGCTCCCAATCTAGTTAAAATAAGCTCTAGTACTCAGAACTAAAAGCTGCTTTTTTTTTTTTTTGCAGGCTAAGGTAAGTGGTGCTGAGGGATATGTTTATAAATATCTTGAACTGTTACTCTAACTGAGCATGGTAATGCTGAGCTGGCTTTCAAGTATTAATGGTTTTCATGGTGCCTCTCTTCTAGAAAAGTGTCATGAAGACAACGTGGGGTGTTCTGGATCCACCCGTGGGGAACACACGTTTAAATGTGATTAGATTAATATCTAGCCTATTACAAACAAATACAAGCAGTGTGAATCAGGAGCTGATAGAGCTGAACAGCATAGGAGTTATACTGGTAAGAGCTTTATGCTACCTTTATTTTTCTGAGTTGATATCAAGATCTTATGAAATCTTTCTGTCACTGCAGATGTATGTTTTGTTTTTCAACATAATTTTCAGCTAAGTTCTGTTTTGAGACTTCTGATGTCCTGCTTGAGAACTTTGAATACCTGAATTTATTCTTCATTTTGGTCTGTTTGAAGTCAATGTTTTCCTCTGATCATCTGAACAGCTTTTTACACGCTCCTAGATGTGATTCTCCAAGCTTTTTTTCTTTAGCAAGCTTGTTTTTCATCTCTGCTCTCAATTTTTTGGCCACAGTTCAAAGCTTCCCTGCAGTTCTCATTCTTTTCCTAAGTTGTTCCATCAAAACCTCTTTTCTTGTCCTCGTAGTGCACAAGACACCAAAAGGTATTTCAGTGTGGCCCTGTACAGGGTCAGCTTCCCTTGCTTGGTGCCTTTCAAACCTCTTTGAAACAAGGTGGTTGCACAGTTAACTTGCAGCCTGTTGTACATGTGACATGAGCAAAAAAGCAGTTACTTGGAGGACCTCCCTTCCCACCTCCTGCCTTGAATATATCAGGACACATTGTTTGCTGAAAGCCTCATTCAGGTTGATCAGAAAGCTTATGTGAATGTGTCAGTTAAAAGATATCCAGCAAAACTGTCTGGAACTTGCACACTAGAGCATCTCAAGAAATGTAGAATTCTGTTTCTGAACAAGTAAGTTGTTAAAGTTCAGTGACATTTAACACACGCTTCTGTTGGAAGCTTCAAGTGGGGCACTGGACATAACGAGCGCCATATAAAACTCTGGGAGGTTTGCAGCATTTGCTGCTGGAAAAACAGGGTCTGTCTGCACTGTGTGACTTGGAGAGGAAGAGCAACGGTCTAGTGCCGGGAAGCCGGTCCCAGGGAGGATGCCGTCCCTCCGGAAGCCTTGGGAGTCGCAGTCTCTAACACAGTTTTTGACAGAGACATCACTTGCTCTGTTGAGTACTGTTCCAGTCACTGTCCACGTTTCTGTAGCTGTCACTCTTTGCTCCTGACAATCATTGAAGCTTGCAATAAAAAGAGTTGAAAATAAGTGGATGAGATGCTTTAAAAACTAGTTTTCCTGTGTAAGTGGAGAACTGTGGAGGACTAAGAAGAGGATTAGGTGGATCATGTTCATTGGAAGTTGTTCTAGGTCACGAGTTTCCTGTTCCAGAGTGCTTATTTGTATAATTTGAACAACTTGCTTATGCCTAGTCAGTCGATTAATTTATGAGATGAGATTATTGCTTATGGCTAATGAGGAGCTCTTGATTTGTGTGAACCATGTTGAACTTGTTTTTCAGGACATGTTCTTCAAATATACATGGAATAACTTTTTGCATACTCAAGTAGAAATCTGTATTGCATTGATCCTTGCAAGTCCTTTTGAAAGCACAGAAAATGGCACAATTACAGATCAGGACTCCACTGGCGACAATCTTTTACTGAAACATGTAAGCTGTGGTTTCAGTGGGTGTTTCCTGAATGTCTCTTTCCCAGCATATACTACCTGTTATTGTTTATTGCTGTCTGATGCACTGCAGTTCTTATGCAAAGTACAAATGTGGTGTGGCTTATGTACATAGAGCACACAGGAATATTTTGGAGGTTTTGGTGATATGTCTATTCCCATTGTTAAATCTGAAGGTTCTGTAGATACTTGACTTTGCTTTTCCTCAAAGAAAATGTGTGTGCAGAGCTGCAAGTTTACTTGAGAGCTCCCTTTTTATTTCTTTTATGGATAAACACTGCTCTTTCAGTAGCTGCACTATAGTGCAGCTTAGCAGCTCCAGTAAAAAGTAGTGAACCTAGTAGAGTCTTGGATTTTAGGCTTGAGTTTGGGATCTGTGTGACCACTGCTCCTGAACTTTAAACCCCCTAATAATGGAATCCCTCAAGAACTTAATACATACCAAGAATCTTCAGGCAAGTTTGAAAAGCAATCCTCAAATGCATGATATCCACCTTATTTTTAAAGCATTGAGTAAATGTTTTTTTAATCTTTCCTTATAGCTCTTCCTTAAGTGCCAATTAATAGAACGAATACTTGAAGCATGGGAGATGAATGAGAAGAAACAGTGAGTAGCAGATTTTATTCGTTTTCTGCAATTAAGGTCCATGTCACATATGACTTGATATTCATATTTGACTAGTTCAGGATGGGACCAGCTAATATTCTCTTGCCTCTGCCTTAAAATGCCATTTTTAAGGAGCTGCTAACTAAAGTATACTGTATACTTAGTACTGCTCTTCAACTTAATTCTTAGTGGAGTATGGAATTACCATTTTATGCATGATAAATATAATAATTAAGTTCCAAAAACAACAGACTTGAATCTAACTTTGAATTAGCATTTTCATTCACATTGAACTTGCTGTTGTGAAGACCTTCTGTTTCTCATTTAGGGCTGTGTGAAGTTGGGGGTAGTAGTGGGATATGCCTCATTCTGAGAGGAGCAGGGGCAAGAAGCACTTGTGTGTCTCCTCAGTAAGGGGCTGCAGGGGGTTTCTGAACACACTGAAGCTTTATGATCATAAGGGAAAA
Organism: Nothura maculosa; assembly: GCA_032353885.1. Classification (NCBI taxonomy): domain Eukaryota; kingdom Metazoa; phylum Chordata; class Aves; order Tinamiformes; family Tinamidae; genus Nothura; species Nothura maculosa. The sequence goes on along the minus strand of JAUBOD010000351.1, from coordinate 3,957,183 downwards.
GTGGAGCCACTTTGTTGGGGGGGGGTGTTTGAGACTCTGTGCTTTTGCATTTCATTGCTTAATACTATTTCTAGCAGCTCTAGAAACTTTCTTCTGTTAGAATATACTGGTAGACTGATTTACTGATGGGAGGAGAAAGATAACAAATGTCTGACTGGTTTGCAGCCAACTGTTAGAAGCTCAGCCCAGATTTGGAGTTTAATTTGAGTTTGGTTGGATCTAGAGCAGTTCCAGCTGGTCGTGGCCACCTAAAACACTAGTCTGCAAACTGATGCTTTTGGTTTCTAGAAGGCAGATCTGTTGGATAATTATCCCATCTGCCATAGTACTTGTACCTTTTAGTGGGAACTTAAATGTTACTTGTTTGCTTCAGGAAGGCAGTAGCCCATACCTCTGACTTGAATTTCAGCTTGTCATAACTTTAGCTGTATACTATAAATAACTTGGGAGACTTTTAGAATATTAGAATACAGAGTGTTGTTTTTGACAGACTTACAGCTCCAGTTAAGCTTGGGGAATTACAGTGTTGAAAAATACTCTTTTCTACAGCAGAGGGATGTGTGTGTGGTTTTTGTTTTTGATGCATAATTAAGGCTTTGCTGTTAATTAATCCACAGTCTGGCTCTGACTGTGCTGCCTAACTTCACCATAAGAGAAAAAAGGAAAAGCAGAAGGAATGTATTCAAATCCTCTGCATTTCCTTGGTGCTGATTTACGTGCTTGCTAGCTTTCTAAACTAGTTTAGGGTTGCTCAACTTGTTTGTCTTAAGCTGTGGAGTGTTTCTGTGAGTGTTCAGCTGGAGAAGCCTTAGCAGTTGCACAAACCAGCCAAGGTGGGCTCTAGCATAGCGTTCTGTAACGAAACCCGCGAGCGGTGCCCGCGTGACGGCTGTGCCCCGCTGCAGGGCCGAAGGAGGAAGGCGGCACGGCTACATGGGCCACCTGACGAGGATCGCCAACTGCATCGTGCACAGCAGCGACAAGGGGCCGAACAGCGCGCAGGTCCAGCAGCTCCTCAAAGGTAGCGTTCCCGCCGGCTCCTCCCCGCCGCCCTCCTTGGCCCTGTGGGGAGGAATGGCTCATGCTTGCAGTAAAAGGCAGGTTTGGGGTAAAAGGAAAATGTTGGTTTCGAACTCATTTGATTGAAAATCAGCTATTATTAAGCATATATTTGTATCCTCCAAACTGCCTGAATAGTAGCAAAGATCTTTAAAACACATCGGAAGAGATAGCAACCTGTTCAGCTTGGCATTGCTTTCTGGGCAGAGTTAATCCATAGGGATTTGGGAGGTTACGTAGGATCCTCGTGTTAGTTCTGGTAGCTCTTCTCAGAGAGCAGACCAATTAAAAGCTAAGTGATGCTTTGCTGTCAATAATACACATAAATATTTCTGCCTGTTTCCTGTCCTAGAGCTCCCAGAAGAGGTCAGAGAGCGGTGGGAGACATTCTGCACAAACTCTTTAGGAGAAACTAATAAAAGGAATACAGTAGACCTGGTAAGCTTGCAAGTTGTTACTGTTTCCCTGGGGCCCCTGTTTCTTTTTGCTGGGAACCCAGCCTTGACTTCAGTCCTTCCAGCTGCCGTGCGACTCTGGAGGTGGTGGCAGCAAGTGCGTGTAGCAGCTGAGCTGCGGGGTCTCTGAGCTTCCTCCTTAAGTGTGGCTGCGTCACCAGTGCTTCCCAGGAGGGCCATGCAGGAGCTCCCTGGGTGGCTCCTCCTGGGCTGAGGAGGAGGGTGGCTGTCCTTTCGCCTGCCTGGGCTCCCCTGAAACCTCCTGTCTGCTCCGAGGGCAGAAGTCGGTGTTACCTTTTTCCTGTACAGTGTATATACAGTAGTGCATTTTTATATACTAGGTTTAATATGTAAATTACTCTAAATATTTTTAAAGTATGAAATAATGTTTAACCTTTCATATGTAATGAATTTTTCCCTTGTTTAGAAATTTCTTCAGCTGGACCAAGGCAAAGAGAAACCTCATCTAAAGAGGCTGAATCTTAAGCTGGTCTATACCTAATAACATTATATCACTTCTTTAACTTTTAAGATACCTTGTTGTTTGGACTTATTTAACAGTAGACTTCCTTAAAGCTCCACAAAATTCAGATGAATGGAAATATAAAGCATTAAAACACATTCTCATGTTTGAAACTCACTTTGAAATACAGTGACTGGTTTTGAACTCGCTTCTGCCCTTGTGAGATGAGATTCATGAGAAATAACTTGTGCATATTTCAAAGATAAATGCTAATAGGCACTAAAATGTGACAGGACATGGTTTAAAAAAAAAATCACTTGTTTTAGGGAGTTGAGTGTAGGTTGCAGTTTTTGTGGCAGGTGCCCCTGGGGAGCCCTGCAATCTCGGTGCTTGTGCTCAGCCTGTGTGCAGGTCTCCATAGATCACGCTCTAGAGACTGAGTGTTTGACTCTTCTTGTTAGTTCTTTAAAATGTTTGTGTTTACATCTGAAAAATGTTCAAGTGCAGACTCCTGGCATGGCATGACAAAAGCTTCCCTGAATCCACCTTGCTCTTGCAGCAGGGTGGACAAGGAGAGCTGCTTCCCTTGGGGTCGGCTGCCCTGGCCCGAGCGAGCTGCTGAGCACGTGGAGCAGCGGTCGGGTTTGCGGCTGCGCGCTGGGTGTGCGGTGCCCGGGCGCCCCGAGCTCACCCAGGGGGAGTTCACATACTGAATGCACAAACACATTTTGCTGTCCAAAGCTGTTGACTCTCCTGAGCATTTTCAACACTTCAGTCCTTCAGCTCTCAACAAGAGCTCTTGCTGTAATGGAGCACAGGAGGTGCTCCTGGGGCGCCACATGCAAGGACTGGCACTTTATCCTTTTCATCTTCTCGCCCCACTCTCTCCCACTTGAGGCTTTTGGTGTCTTTAACAAGCTCAGGTTACCTCTTGTGAAGCAGCACTAACTGCAGGCTTGGTTCTGCTACGTGCTCGCTTCAGTGGCGGCTCTTCAGGCAGCTTGCAGGCTTCCCAGGGAGTTTATTTTTGCTTCTGCTGCTATAAATGGACACAAGCAGCAGGCACTACTTTTCTAAGCTTACCTACTTAAACTTAGCAGCTAAAAATACAGCAGCAAGTGAAACACATGGCAGGTAATTGTTCACCTTATCTTTAGGCAAGATGTATTTAATAGCACTGCTATAGTGAAGAGCACTATACAGTTTGTAATAATGAGGTTTGCCCAAGAGACTTTTTTCAAATAAAAGACTTTTTATAGTGTCCTTACAGTAATATTAGTCATGATATTGAATGCTCATGAGGTACATAAATACCAGGTAAGAAGAATCTACCTCCCCTCAGCCTAAAAATACAGCTCTACAAGACAGATTGTTCCTAATTCCCCTTAAAATAGCCACATAGAGTTCCTTTCTCTTGTGGAAAATCCCCCTTGGTAACTGCAGGAAATGGGACTGAAAATGCCCTATATTAGGAGGAGTTATTTCTGAGAGTGCCAGTGCCCGATAGCACAGGGTGCTGGGAAGAGCCAGCTCCGAAGAGCAGGCTTGCTCACCTGACTAGGGCTGCTGGAGTTCACAGGGATCCTTCTTGTCTTCTGATTTCCACCCCATCCTTCCAGGTGCTGGGATAATTCTTCCATAACCGTAATGATGGCTTGGTGGCTTGGGTTGAGTAATGCTCGGCTCGTTTTGCCGCTGTGTTACTGCTGCGGCAGCTGTCAGAAAAGAAAAGCAGAAAGTCGCTGTCTGGTGGCTGTGTGCCCTGCTGGTTTGCAGAGAGCCCGGGGAGGAAACGGTGTCTTTGGCTACGAGCCTCTGCCTTGCTTCTGTTGCAGCAGCAATGGCAGGGGCCTGGGAATGGGCGTCTTCACTGTACCTGAGACTGAATAAGCAGCTCCTCGTCACACAGGGTCGTGCGTGTGACATCTTCTTGCAGCAAACTGCAATTTTAGAAGGAGCAGATAGATTAATTTGTCCTCCAAAAGTGTGCCAGCACTTGGGGCTGGAGGATTGCATGAGTTGAGATGGAGCCCTATAGAGCCGCATTACAAGGCGCAGGCTTTGCAAGGTTTGATGTACTTGATGCACGGCTGCTGTCGTGGCTCTGTAGCAGCAAGCTGTGTTGAAGCGCTGTGTTTGCTGCCCCGCAGCCGCCTGTCCTGGTGAGCAAATCGCTGGGCAGGGGCGGATGCAGGAGGTGCAGAATGAACAAGTCCTGAAAAGAGCATTGCCCTGAAGGAAGGGAGAAAATGGGCAGAGGCACGAGGTGCCTGTGCTGCAGGTGTCCCCCATCTGTAGTGGTGTCCTGAGAATAGTGTCCCTGGCAGGAACACCTGGTGCTCTGTGTGTAGGTGTCGAGGCTCAGCTGGTGGCACTTGAGCTTGTTGCCCTCATGGCTGAGGCTCCCTGGGGCTTCTCGTGCTGTGGCAGGCAGTGCTGCTTAGGGAGCAGCATGGCTGGACAAAATATCCCCAGCAATAAATCCACCTGCTCCAGGGCCATCTTTAAAGTGGCCTTTGTTGCTACAACTTGAGGCTTGCTTCTGCAAGTAAATTGTGTTTGTGTGTGTGTTTAAAGCTTTTCCTTTCTCTTTCTGAGGGTGAATTTCTCCACACACATCCCATCCACCAGTCTGGTGAACTTTCTTTTTGTAAGTGCTATACATATCCAGGACAGTTTCTTTTTATCATCCATGCATTTTGCATACTGTTCTTCTGTGTGTAACCCAAGACTTCAGTGACTCTTGCATGGGATGTTGCTATTGAAACACTTGTGAGGCTGTTTCATATTTCAAGCCAGCTGGAAAAACTGAATAATTTTCTTTCTTGAGATGAATGGAAGGTTAGTCCAAATACTGCAGATGTACTTGAGCTGCTCTCACATAAACCACTGTCTTGATTCCTTTGCCTAGGTCACTACCTGCCACATCCACTCGTCCAGCGACGATGAAATCGACTTTAAAGAAACTGGCTTCTCTCAGGACTCTTCCCTGCAGCAGGTGAGCTGAATTCTAACAGCCTCAGCTTCTCGTTTTGTGAAGATACTTCTTCAGTGGAGCTGGTCACTTTGGGTTGCAAGCAAATAATCTGAAGTCCAAAAGAAAAGCCATTCATGTGGGCTCTCCTGTGGCACCTGGAGATGTGGCCTTTCACCCAAGCCGTGGCATCTTGGAGTAACTTTGGATTTCTAGCCCTTGGTCATGCTGTGTGTGCAGATCTCTGCTCCTTTACTCACTTCAAGTCTGATGGCCAAGCAAATTTGGGTATCGGCCAGTCTGAAAGCTTGGACATAAGCTGTGTCCAGTGTTAGGGTCTGAGGGCTTCGTAGCCTCTTGCTGGATTCCTGGGGATGATGACGTGTTTCTCGAGTGCTTTCAGGGTGGTGGGATTGGGCACGCTGCTGCCCTTATCCATGGAGGAGGCGGCCATCTCTGCAGTGTCCCTGTGCCCTCCGCACGGTGTGTCCCCCTCCTCCGTCCCCTTCGCGCGGAAG
>JAUBOD010000351.1:3935900-3951614 GCA_032353885.1 Nothura maculosa | reverse complement strand
AGGAGGCGGCCATCTCTGCAGTGTCCCTGTGCCCTCCGCACGGTGTGTCCCCCTCCTCCGTCCCCTTCGCGCGGAAGCAGCGGGTGCCGGTGGCGCTCAGCTGCGAGTCCAAGCTCTGCTCAGCTATCTGGGCTGTTAACCAAAACCTAGCTGTAACCTTCAGCTTTAACTAAAGCAAGAGACTGACCTTTTATAAAAGCAGTAAAAGATAAAGTATAAAAGTCATTGTAGGGGGGGGTGGCGGTTCCTGCTCTGAGACTCTTGTTCCCTTTCTGTCTGTTTCAGTGATGTTGTGTGTGTAAGATGCACCTGAGTACAGACTTGATAGGTTGGGTGCCTTCTGTAGCAGCTCTGGTGAGAAAGTAAGATCTCTAAATATGTCTGTGCTTTTCATGCACCCCTTAACCGCCGTGTGTCTTGGCAGGCAGGCAGCTCATCTGCTGCAGATGGCCTGCTGCCTTGTCCTTAAAGCTTATCACCCTTGTCCTGGAGAGTATTTTTAAGCTAGGATAGTGAAATGTGGAGTTTGACAGGATGAATAGCTGCTGGCATTGCATTGAAGTTGCTTAGAGCATGATCTGATTGTGCAAACTCATTAACTCATTCATAAAATTGTTTCTGACTTCAGCAAGGGCACCCTCTGTGGGCCAGTATTGGCAGGAGGGGACAAAGAGTCGACTTTCGAGCTTTAAGTGCCCCTGTTAGGGTATGGGTAGAGGATCAAAATACTGACTTAGGAACCTTTGGTTTATTGGTCAAATGTAACTTCTGCCTGTGCTGAATTACATTTGCTGGCATTTCTTTCTTGCAGCATCCAAATCCAATTTGATACTGTTTGGGTTTGGATGAATACCTTCAGCCCCCAGTGGGGGACTTCTATAAATTTTTCCTCCAGAGCGCTTATATCTCTGACCTCTAAAGAAACTTTGAAGCTGGCCTGAAGCTTTTCTTCAGCCTGCTGTTGGCCGGTAGGATTCCTTGTGCCAATGGTATTTACCTCCTGCAGCCCGGGAAACTTTGCTTCAGGAAAGGATCGCTCACTTGCGTTTCATGGGCAGCGCGATCCGCGTTTCCAGCGCTGGCGCTTCCCCCTGCCGGCCCGCAGCTCAGCGCCGCTTTGCCTCTCCTTGCAGAGCCAAGGCCGCTCCGCCGGCTCCGCAAGGCCTGGAGCGAGCGAACGGGAAGATACCTGACCCTACTGCGCTCTCTAGAGACACCTATTTTAAAGCCTCTGTTGAAAATACATTAAGAGGACAGGGTAAAACTTCCTGTCTTGCGTCTAGACAGAGTTAGCAGTTTCTAGCTGTATTTTAGGTATTGTGCACAGCTGTGACTCGACATGCTGGATTCATAGCCTGCTCATGCTGTGAGCTTCGTGTCTAGTTTGTTTGCACTGGTGAGTGGCACTCGTGGGGCTCTGCTTTGTGCTGCAGGGTAGGACAAGCCCATGACATTTCTTAAAATGCCTTGAGTTTCTCCAACAGACAGGTGGCTGCTAGACCAGGCTAGCCTTGATAGACTTTACACATGGAAATAACCACTGTTAAAAGTCTCTAAGGACCAGGTGATAACTTAGTTTTAGTCCTGTTTCTCCGGGGTGCATTTGGAAAGGTGCATAGATGTGGTTTGACTAGAGATTTAACTTTCTTATCAAGAGCTGCTATGAGACTGGCTTTCCCCTGGGTGAGCAGGTGCATAGTCAGTGTCACCTCTTAAACTGTAACGGTTCAGGCAAATCCTTTTCCTGTTCTGTATGTCTAGTTGAGAGAGTTTGATTTGGAGCAAAATGGGCAAATAGTGTCTAGAGTATTATTAGAATCATTATATCACTGTCGTTGGTCCTGGGGTTGCCAGGCCTTTTCTGATTATCAGATGCAACAAATGACGTCCAATTTTATTGACCAGTTTGGCTTCAACGATGAGAAGTTTGCTGATCAAGATGACATCGGCAAGTGAGTATAACGTTACGCTGGGGTTCTAACTTTGTGTTTGGATGGTGAACAGCAGCCTGTACTGCTGCAGGGCAGTCACCAGCGAGTCCTGTTGCTGTGTTGGGTTAATGGAGCGGGTGCTCAAGTGCCCTGACCACTTGCTGAGCAGCAGCTGCTTGTCCTCCCCACCAGGCCCAGCTTGTGCCAGCGGGAGAACACGGTGCCTGTGAATAAGTAACCAGGGCAGAGCTCCGTCCCGCAGAGCCACACACTGCCTGGCTGGGGCACTTCAGCCCTTCCCTCGTGTGCCTCGGAGCTCTTCCCGCTCTGGGTCCATGTGCCACTGTACAGCTGTAGCTCTGCTCCCAAGTTCACCTGGAAAAGGCAGCAGGAACAACGTGTCCATGAGTGCCCTTTTCTCCAGTAAACAGCAAGGAAGGGCATAGTAAATCTACCTTTGTGCCCAAGGGCGAGGCAGGCCTGACACATTGCTGTGATCAGAGTGAGTGAAGGAGAAACAAGCACAGTCTTGGCTGAGTTGAGAGGAAGGAAAATCTCTCTAACCAGGGGTGTATTGGGGCTGGGAGGAGCAGAACCCCCTTGCCGGAGTCAGGCCTGCCCTGGTGTAGGATCCTGCCGGAGAAGCTCCCCGAAGTGCAGCCGAAGCCCATCTGCGGTGCACGGTGGGTGGCTGGTGCCCCGCTCAGCTGCCCAGGAAACACTTCCCTGGCTTCTCTGCACGGGAATCCCCTGCGGCCGGAGCCTGCTCGGTGCTGTGCAGAAACTGGCCCTGCAGCTCAGTGCCGCTGTCCCATAACTGGCTGTATCAGGAGGTTGCCAAAGTGATGGAGTCAGAACCGCACTGGTATCGCAGCGTTACATTTGCCATCCCGTAGCTCACTCGCCTGGTTTCCTTGTTGCCCTGTAAGGCAGTGGGAGTTGGTTAGCTGGAGTTAGCAGCACTCCAGGGGCTGAAGGAGGAAGGGCTGGGAGAACTTGCCACCTTTTTTCTTCCTGCTTCTTCCCCAAAATATATACTTTGCTTAATGCAACTTCTAATATTTGATTTTCATTTGGTGAAACTCTTTGTTACACTAAAATATCCACAGAGTTTTAAGACCTAATATATTGCATTCCATTTGGGTGGGGACTGACTGCTGTTCAGTGGTTGGCTTAAAAATAGCAAGATATCTGGGCTTTCCTTTAGTGCCTGGAAGTTCATAGAATCATAGAATGTGTAAGGTTGGAAGGGACCTTAGAGGTCATCTAGTCCAACCCCCCTGCACACACAGGGTCACCTAGTTGGAGGTGTGAAAAAAAGTGAAGTTGGAGCTTCACTTTTCACTTTACCCACTGCCAAGCTAGTCCATCTTAGAGTGGTGGATTTGATCAGCAGAAGTCAGGCCTGCTCGTATGGTGCTGTGCAGCATGTTGAGATGTTGTGTTAGTCAGTGGTCAGCTCAAACACTTGCAGCCTAATTGCTGCCTTTTGTTTCAGCTCCAAACAGCACAGTGTTTGAGGTTTGCTGTGTTCACACAGCTAATCACAGGCTTGAGGCATCGTAAACTGAAGGTTTCTGAAAATTAAGTGTCTTTGTGTCTACATCATCTCTCTCTCTCTGTTTTATTGCGTACATATCTACTTTTTTCTTCTTTGCAGTGTTTCTTTTGATCGAGTGTCAGATATCAACTTCACCCTCAATACAAATGAAAGTGTAAGTATGGGCCTCTGCCTGTGGAGGGGACAGCTGCTGCCTCCAACTTCTCTACAATCCCAGTGTTCTGGCAGTGGTGGTGGTCATATTTCCTTGTCCATCCTGTCATCTTTAGGGAATAGCTCCCTTGCCTTGCTCCTGCAGCGTGGTGCTAAAACAAGCATCATCGAGGGCGTTCTTGACAAGCTGCAAATTATCAAGGCCTTCTTTTTTTTTTTTCCTGCTTTTGGGCAATAGTTGTGTTTACTGGGTTAAGAGTCTCTTTGGACTAATTGCATATTTCCAAGCTTTTACCAAAATAAATAGAAGTAGTTAATTATAGATATAGAGTCCATGTATATCATGTTGTATATATCTATTTAGGGTAATATAGCCTTGTTTGAGGCATGCTGTAAGGAGCGGATACAGCAGTTTGATGACGGTGGCTCTGATGAAGAGGATATCTGGGAAGAAAAACACATCACATTTGCACCAGAATCCCAGCGGCGTTCCAGGTAACTTCTTTTTTTTTGTCCCCCTCCTCTCATTCCCGACTGCACTAAAGGCAGCCCTTGCTGTTGAGCACACCTGCTTCAAGCTGCCTGTCCACACAGTGACTCTCTGGCATAACTTCATTTTTCATAATTCCTAAGGTCTGTTTTTTTTCTGGCATGGTGTTGCAGATATTCCTGGAGAAGTGAGTAGAGGGATGGGCTTAGCGCTGCCTGGAGGTGCTCTCCAGGAAGAGAGCCTTCCAGAGGGTCTGCAGAAGTGGGTAGCTGGCCCGTGTCCCAGGACGCTTGGGGTGACTGTGAGATTTCACAGTAACTTGAGCTACATCTTGTTGAATGGGCTGGAACGACTCTGGATTTGGGCGCTGCCTTTGGTGCTCCTGTCTAGCACAGAGATGGTGACGGGATCTCTTCCCGATAATGCTGGTCTGACTCCTTGCTCTCCTGCTGCCTTTCACTTGGCAGCAGTGACAAAAAATGTGTGGGTTTTTGTTTGTTTGCTTTCTTGTAAGAAGGAAGGCAAAACCTCTCTACCTGCTGAAATGACAAATCTAAAACCTTAGGGTTCAAAAACTAAGTGTTTCTTGGGCAGGGAGGGGAAACAGGTTGGGTGGGTAGCAGTTAATAAAGTGTAACTTGGTTAATCTATTAGTTCTATTCATTCTGTAACCTTCCAGGCTTTAGCTGCCCAAGGTCAGATGCTAATCACAGAACATTAACCATTTTCCTTGTATTTTAAGCTCGGGCAGTACGGACAGTGAGGAAAGTACAGACTCTGAAGAAGAGGATGGAACGAAACAAGACTTGTTTGAATCGCATACCAATACAGAGGACAAAATGGAAGTAGACTTAAACGAACGTAGGTAGCTCTTATCCCAACTGCTCAGAGTTACAGCAGGACTTAGATCTAGCAGTGCTTATTCTGTAGTCATCTTCTTTTTTTGTTTTTGTTTTTTTTTTTATTTTTATTCCAGCTATCTGAAAAAATAAAAGCTAAGTTTTATAATTGTAAAGACTATTGAGAATGTGCCAGTATTGGGTAGCAGCCAGGCTACAGCAGTCTCTCCAAAATTCAGGTTCCCTATTTCAAGGGAAGGGGGTAGTGGAGTGAAAAAAAAAATGCACATTAAACACCTGTTTTGAATGCCTATATAGGCTAGTAAGCTTGGAATTTAATACTAATATATTTACTGGAAGCCTTTCAGACCAACTTTTATCTTACAGGGCCCTTTAAGACACTCCAAGTAGACTAGCCTAGATTAGTTGTCATTTTGTGTATAACTCCTATGTTTAAGATGTGCGTTGGCCTTGTGCATAGAAACCTTACTCACTTGAGACAATTCTGTTAGCTTTAGCTTTAACATGTAAGTTAAATTGTCTTTAGTTGATTTGGCAACATCTGTAGGTGAATAAGCCCTTTGTTTCTTATCTAGACTGTAAGGAAATGAAAATTAAAATAGAAGGAAAAGTTAAGGGTTTTCTTTTCTTTTGTCAGATTGGTGTCGTTGGCATCTGTGTGTCAAACAAGTTTTGATCCATGTGGGTCTCCTCCCATATCTGCCTGGGTTGGAATTTCTAATTACTAGTCAGAGCTTCCTTTTCAGCCTGTTTTTTTGTATGTAAGTGTTAATGAAAAAAAATCTCCCTTGGGTAGGTGAAGTATTTTGAATTGACCTATCCTAAATGAGATGCTTTTAAGTCAAATTTGCTCTGAGAATTTAAATCCAAGTAATTACAGTTCAGAAAGATTTTAAGCTTTTCTGAAACTGAGCTGCTAGTGCATGAGAAATCTGTGTCCATCTTTCAGTTGGCTTGCTCACTTACCTGTGTGGAGGAAAACGTGCATAGGAAATGGCAAATAAACTCTTTAAGATGAGAACTCCTTAAGATTTAAAATATATATAAGTTATTTTGGAAACTGGTGTTGAAGATGATGGCAAATGCTGGTTAGTGGGACTGCATTTGTGATCTAATGTTTATGTTTTTCAGATAGGCTGTGTTGTCTTTTGCAGAGTATTGTCAGTTACTGAGCCTCACCAGCAGAATTTCCCTTTTAAGCCATGTGTTCACTTCTTTCCATACAGAGAACTTCTGCATGTGCACTAGGTCTATAGTTAAGAATTTTGCTGCTTTTTGGGCGGGTGTTTAGAGAGATTTGGTGCATTAAGGCTATGGATATTGGTGCTCTTTGCAGCAGTGTGTTGCTAACGAACCTGTTTGTTTTTTAGCACCGAACTGGTCAGCAAACTTTGACGTGCCCATGGAGACAGCCCACGGTGCCAACCTGGATTCTGTCGGGTCTGATGTGTGGAGCACGGAGGAGCCCATGCCAGCCAAGGAAACTGGCTGGGCTTCCTTCTCGGAGTTCACGTCCTCGCTGAGGTGAGGTCCAGGACAGGCTCTTTCCACTTGCCAGGCCTTGGCAGTTGAACAAGCCTCTCTTCTCAGCAGCAGAGCGTTGCCTCTGTGCTTCTGCCTATGATCTGTCTGGCTGGGCTTTAAAAAGCTCCAAGGTAAAACCATGGATTGCCACTCTTGCTTTCATTTAGCTGTGGAGTGTTTTTAATGGTTACAACTTGATGTCTCTTCTGCATTCCTTCAGAATGAACAACGTGTGGCTTTTCTGTAGCTACTGTTAGAAAAGCAAATTGCAGGATAAAGTCTGTTCTGCTGATGATTGGGAAATGCTGGCAGTCACTGCAGAAAACTGTCTTTGGATCTTTCAGGTCCCAAAGAATGTGCTCACAAAGACTGTTGATGTTGAAAACATTGAGAGAGCCAAGAATACTTAATGTGCCATATTTAGCCAGGAAGTTTCCACTGACTTTAATCAAAACAAACAAAACTTAAAAAAAACAAACAGTGAGCTCACTTTTGGTGGGTTTTTTGTTACTTGAGCTTTGCGCTTAGTGTTCCTTAGAGCTTTTGTGGGAGTCTTGGCATTCACCTTCAGTTGAGCTCTAGGTCTCGTAGCTGTGACAGAACTAAAAATAACTTTAAGGATAAGCTTTATGCTGCTGTTCAGAAATGTTTCTAATACTTTTTTAATTTTGTGTCCAAAGTCCAAAAGATTCCTTAAGAAGCAATTCTCCTGTGGAAATGGAAACTAATACAGAGCCTATGGATCCCCTGAGTGCAAATGTAACAGCTCTTGCGACGCAGCTGGAGAGTAAGTAGGCGGCAGCAATGCAAACAGACCGGGTTGAGCCCGAGAAAGACCTGCCTGAACTTTAAAATTCAGGTCTCCTGAGGCCTCCCTGCTGCTGTTTGACCAGATGAAACAAACGACTTGTCAGAGGCATCCTCAACTTGAGCTTGCCCGTTTCAAGCAGGAGGCAGTATTACCATGACCTTAAATGCGTTTGTCATGAGCACAAAAACATTACTGTATTGTCTCAATTGGGTTGTATTTTATTACACAATTCTTGCTTGTGGTTTTAAGTACTTATCCTGTATATATGGGCAGAGCTACAGAAGACAAGTTTATACATAGTGAGAGATTTGAGAAGTGTATGAAGTGACAGAGAAGTTGATTCCAGCTATCCAGAGACCCCTGTTTGAAACACCAAAACAAAAATAGCAATGTCCTGAAGTGCTGCTTGCTCCCTAGCCCCAGGCAGTGTTGCTATGGAGGCCAGCTCCGATGGGGAGGACGACGCAGAAAACGCAGACAAGGTAACTGAGACGGTGATGAACGGCAGCATGAAGGAGACACTGAGCCTTACTGTGGACGCTAAAACTGAAACAGCTGTCTTCAAAAGGTGAGCATACCTGTTTGCTGTCTTGCTACTCTGTAAAACAAGCAGTGCTGATGTAACGCTACCTGGCTTCTTTGTTGTCAACTTGTGAAGAAGTTTGTAGTAACTGCTAAGGCTTTAAGTGAAACTTTTATCCAAAGTTAGTACTTTTAAGAACTTCAGATTCTAGCTACTTGAAGAGCATTTTCCTTATTGCAATTTAATAAGCAAAGGGAGATTTTTAAATGAAGCTGCCTAGGAGTTTATGGCTTTGCAGTAATTTTTAAGCCTGATGTTAAAGCATTTCAAAATTGACACAGAATTATTGGTTTGGAAATGAGAATCTGATCTTCCTCCTGCAAGGGACTTGAAGGGTCCAAGGTTGAAGGTTCCACAGGCAGCGTGTATGTGAGTTCCTCCTTGGATGCTTTGGGTGATAGTGTCTAATCCATTCAGGAGTGTAGATGCCACGTACAGTTCTGGAATAACTGGAAAAACCAACCTTGTCATTTTAGTAACTTCTGATACGAAGCATTTGATTTGGGAATAATGGCCTTATAACATGGTTACGTGCCATATGGTATGTGTTGACACAGGGCCCTTGTACAGAATAAAACACTTGTCTACCGTGTGTTCATTTAAGTCATTAGCCAGTTCTTTTGGTATCAGAACTCCAGGAAATCTGAGGCAACAATCAGACCTGCAGAAATCACTTTGCCTGTATTCATGAAGCTGTTTTTTTCTCCCCATCTTGATTAGAGCCTATTAGCAGCATTGAGGCATCCAGCCCTTTCCTCAGTCCTGCAGAGCTGTTTCCTAGCATCTGTTTCTCTTCCAGCTTTAAAATTTGAAATAAATTAACCCTATGTCTTGAGTTGCTTGGAAGAACTATCCATCTCAGTAGAAGAAACTCTCCTGTGCAAGTCCTTCTTCCTTGAAAAGGGGCGTGTGGAGGAGTGACTACCCAGGCAGAGTGTTCATGAGGCTGTAACTGATACTCTGGACAAATGCAAGAAATATAGCTGGAAAATTGGATCTTGACAAGAGCTTGCAATACCAAAGAATATTGGAGCAGATCACGCAGGCCTGCTAGGAGATGTAGGAGGATTGGTTGAAAGCAGAAAGATCTCATGAAGGGTGAACTCTTTAAAAATAAGTCAGCAGAGGCCCAGGGATGTTGAAGTGTTCCTGGTGGTGGTATCTTGCCTAGCGAGGCTGTACCTGCACCTCTCCTTCAGGGAGCCCTGTTTGGTTTTGGCCCCAGAGCAGGTTTGGGGCACGGCTGCTGCTGGGCCCGTCTCACGTGGGTGCTTCGCCTCCCTATGGAGGCCGTGGAGTTCAGTGAGGGTGGTGATGAGCTGCTGCCCCTGCTCCACATGCACGCTATATTGATGCCAATTGCTAAGGGAATCTTGAAATTTTCATACCTTTCTCCTTCCATTTTTGCATACTTCTGGCTTCAGAGTGTTGAAATCCTATCGGTATGTACAGTAACTGTGACTGTCACCACTTCAGGCATCACACGCTTCCCTTGCTTCCTCTCTGGTCTTTCTTGTAATCATTGTATTTCCTGCCCCCCTTTCCAGTCGAGTTTTAATGGATGTAAACACCAGTGTGTTACTGGATATTTGCAGAGTGCAGAGCCATGTTGCTTGATCTCCATTTTGCAGTCATAACTCAAAATCCATTTGCATGTGAAATACACTCCCCTCTCCTCCCTCCCCCTTTCCCAGTTTCATCCCAGTGTGTCAAATTCCCTATGACTAAACCACAGGCTAATTAACTTGTTTCTCCTCTTCAGTGAGGAAGGAAAACTGTCTACCTCGCAGGATAGTTCTTGTAAATACGTGGTGGAGGAGAACTCGGAGGCCACAGAAGAGACTCCTACTCTACAACCTCCTAGCAGCAGTCCCGAGCAGAGGTAACGGCGTCCGAGGCTGCTTTGACCCCTCCCGGCAGCAGTCTGCATGGCTTTCCAGCAGGCCTGACCTAAAGACTCTCCTCTGCCTGCTGAGATCAGCTCTTAGTTTAATTCCTCCTAAGCTCACTCTTGCATCTGTTTTACATGGATCTTGTAAGTTGTGTTTGCTGCTGATACCGAGACTCCAGACTTGTGAAGTTTGCCTGCCTTGTGCCTGTCTCAGAGCATTTGCAAATATCCCCCTGCTGTCTTGATACATTAGGAGTTTGCATTGGACTTGATACGCTATGAAGAATATTTGTAGGGGAAGTTTAGCTGATTAAGTTTGACTTTGTCCTGTGGATTCACCTAAGTTAGGATTATTTCTTTCCCAACTGCTGAGTGGGATCCATAAATGCAGCTGTGTGGAGTGGTGCTTTAAGTCACACTTGACCATGAGCTAGTCAAATAATTGTTGAAGCCTGCAAGCACTCAGATTTGTGTCTGATAAGGACAAAGGTACACACAGTAAGTGATTCAAAGGTAGAGGCAAAATGTTCCAACTGTTTAAGCCAATTGTTTCAAATAAAATCCTCTTGAAATCGGAGCCACTGGAGTTGTTCAGCACATGTGTTGGAGCAAAGGCACGAAGATGCTTTGCCTTGGCTGCTGGGCTGGCTCTGTATTTCAGAGCCAGTGATTCAGGGTACAGTTTGGAGGTGACTGCACCTGAGCACAGGAAGTTGTTCCTGCTCAAATGGGCTTTTTTTGTAAACTGGCAGGCAGGGATGCTTCTTTCAAAAGAGGCATCTGCCAGTGGTCTCTCTTTCCTGTTAGACTTCACGAATTCAGTCAAGAAATGCATTTCACTTGCAAAACCTGTATGTTGTAGTTGAAGCAGGGAAGCCCAGAGGCTCCCCTCACCAGCGGCCCCTTCTTTAGCCGAAGTGCCTGGTTTTGTCAGCAGGATCTTTGGGCTGTGCTGAGCGAGACACTGCAGGGCAGGAGAGGCGCTGGGAGGGCGGCTGCGCGTGAGGCCAAGCCGGCCGCGGGGCTCCCGCCGGCCGCAGGGCTCCCGCCGGCCGCTGCGTCTCGAGCGGTGTGGAGCGGAGCAGCCCCAGGGCAGCCGAGGGCCTTGGCTGGTCCCGCGCGTGGGGAGCATGGCCAGGAGCGGGACCTCCCTGGGCTGTGTCCCACGCACAGCCGGAGCTGCAGGAACGTCTCCGGTGTAGCCCCAGTGGAGCCTGCAGTCTGCAGAGCAGCCCTTGAGTGCATGGAAGTTGAGGATTGCAGGTTAGATTAGGAACAAAAGCAACTTTTAAACACTTTCTTCTATTGTGCAATTCTGCTTGAAAATAAGTACCTGTCTTAAGTGCTCTTGCTGCTGTGCTTTCTCTTGCGCAGAAAGAGATGTGGACAAATGTCACAAATGTGCTTCTCTTGGTCTCAACTGTGTCCAGTTAACATTAAGTGCTGCACTTAATTGGGCAGCATGAGGGGTGCAGCTGAACTGAGGAGAGCGATGGGCTGAGAGCGCTCCCGGTCCCTCTTTGCACCTTTCTTCTGCAAAGCCTTGGCCGACACGTCCTTTGGGGGAGCTTGTCTGGGTGCCTCCTTGTTTCTTGTACACTTAACACTGCCCTTTTCTTGGCCCCTCAGGACTGGCCAGCGCAGCCTTTTAGGAGAGACTTCTGTTAACGGCCCCGTATGATAGGTGATGCCTCCCGCTGCCGGCTGAGGAAAAGGAACTGCTCCGAGGGCTGAGTGTTCCTTGAGGATTTCATCTAGAGCCTGTTGAAGCCAGTCACTGCTGCACTAATTTCGCAAGGGATCAGGACCAGCAACATTTATATTCTAGATTTTAAGACATTGTACAGAAATTCATAAGTGTAAAAAAGGAAAAAAAATATTGCACATTGAGAAATACCAATAATTTTTGCGTATGTTTATATTGTATTGTTCTAAAGAAAGGGTGGCCTGTGAAATAAGATCTTGCCACCCATGTAATGACAGTAGTGTTACTATAGTTAAAATGGCTGTAAGAATAGTTTTATAAAAAAGTGAATACACAAATCTAATGTATTTGAGACATAACTATTTGACAATTAGTGTGACCAAAGTATTTAGCAGTTTTCATACATTTTTCACCTTGTAAAAAGAAAATGAGGAGAGGAAAAAAAAAATTCATGTTTCTTCCAGGTTGGCGAAGAATTGTAGAACTGAAATGCCCTATAAATGTTATTTTGGTTGTTTTAGCTTACAAAAGTGATTTAAATAAGACTTTTTGGTGTTCAACATTTTACAGCAGGTTTTTTAATTGGTAATTGTTTTCTGTATTGTTTAAAACAGATCAAAAATGTAAGTCTATTGGTAGAGATTTTAAGTATTTATTGCTACAACTTAGTTGAAAAATTGATGTTACTGTAAAGCCATATGTTCTGTTAAGTCTTGTTTGCTTGAAACAATACCTTCCAGGTGAAACACTAGAATATTTGAAGTGCACATGGCTTGTTGTGTTTAAGTGATTCACCTGCCTTTTAACCCATTCACCAAGATTTACTTTACTACCGAGCATTATACGATGGAACATTTCAGAACAATCTGCGTATTTAAGACGCTGTGATCCTCTTAGATGAGTCGAGTAAATGAAATGCCCGTGCTGCTAATGTAATTACAGTACCCGCATTTTAAAAGTATATAGTGTTTTTTTAATACCAATTTTGGCAGCAGAGCATGTTAATTGTTACTTTCACTGTACTGATCTGTGTGAGGCTTTCATTTGTATGTTCTGAACCAGTTTTTTTCACAGCTGGTTTGTGTATATATATATAGTGATTATGGAAACTAATTCTGTGTAATTTATAATTTTCTATGTCAGTGTAAAATTCCAACAGCCTTCTCAAACAAACCGAAGCAATATACTGTATATTGCCACATTGTCTGGTGAAAGGGTTAAAGTACTTCACCTCCTGCACTTTTAGATGCAAATCCATTTTTATTTCTGTAATAGTTATATTCATTTATTTTTACATCATTTGTTTTCCTGACCAGTATTTAAAGCCAAAAGGATACTCTAAACAATGGCCAATGATTTCTTTTAGGAAGTGTCCCAAGCAACGTGCCTAAACATTACATTGCGTACAGAAATAAAAAAAAAAAAAACAAATGCATAATGGCATTGCCCTTATTTCTTCCTGTCTTGCATTTCCTTGGGCAAGCTTTGTTGACAGATGTCACTGCAACCTGTTGTAAACTGATGGGTCCTCTGAAAGAAAACGAGGCAACTATAGTTACCCTTGTATTTGTGTGCAGATAATGGAATCCAAGTGTGCAAATTGTTCCTTCTTGAATTCAGAGTTACTTCCAGGTGAGTTCTGCCAAAAATACTAATATTGGTGCTGAGTGTTTTGCTGCACCCCTAAAAGTAGCGAGGTTGGCAGCTCTCTGCCTGCAGTTTCCTGCTCTGCCCTTGCACGAGGTGTTTTGCAGCTTGGACCACGTTCCCTCCTTCCCGCAGCGTGCCAAGATCCAGGCAGGGATGCAGCCACCCGGCACGGCTGTAGGCGCCTGGGCCAGGTCCTTTCAGGCTTGTGGCACCTTCCTGTTCATGGGCTGCAGCATCGGCCCCACAGTGGCTTGTGCTGCCACTTGAGAAGGGGAACCGTGGGGTACCCCTTCTCTCCACAACTGACCGGTAAGGAGGGTAAACACCAAGGGGAATTTCTTACCCCAGCAGCTTGTCTGCTGCCCACGTGGTGCCAGTGGGAGGTTGGCAGCTCTGCGGATTGAGGAGAGCAGCGCTGACCCACCTAAGGTGACTGCAGGGATCCAGCGCATGTAGCAACGTGTGCGGGATGCCAGGTAAGGCTGGAATAACCTGGGTTTGAGGGGACTCTGTCCAGAGAGGTTCTGTGATAGGATCTATGCACAACCTACCAGGACTTTGTGAGGTTTGAATTGTTCCTATTGGGAATGCTGAGCTGCAAGGGAAAGCTTTGGTGAGGCAAGGGGACACCTAGGCATGCACACAAAGGGCATCTTCCATCACTTTTCTGCTGCTCACGTCACCTTGGGAAGGTTTGGAGGTACCTGGAGACTTCTGAGTACCTGTGTTAATGGGCCTACCTAATCACATCCAGTGTACTCATAGTAGAACTTGTCTTATTTAGTAAAAGTCATTTTAATGCAGTTATATGATGGGCTAAACTCTTGAAGCTTTGTGCACAAAGTTCTGTAGCATATTCAACTGCAGGTAGAATTAAGTAAGCTTACCTTGCTGCTGTTGCAATCCGTGTTTTGGAGCATTGCTTTCTCAAAGGCTGGAGAGTCAGTCGCCTCGCTGACTGAGGCTGTGAATGTCAGCAGTGGTTTAAGAGCAGTTATGTGGAATGTGAATTGACTCAAGCTGCTATCTTTCATTATAAAGTTATTTTCCTGTTGAAATTAGTCTTAATTTCCTTGGAGATAACTTTTTTTTCTGACACGCGTCTTGCACAGTTGCAGCAGGAAGCGCCCTACGCGGCTCCGGGCTCTGCTCACACTGCTGACCAGCTCAAAATAGTAACTCTTGCCACCTTGCAGCACTGCTTCAAGCACAGAAGTGTCTGCATGTTTTCCTGTGCCTCAAAGCTGAAGTAAAAATTATTGCAGTAGCAAAACCCTTTGTGAAATGTTTAACTGTTTTCTTTAGCAGATGCATCTTGTGCTCTCTGAGACTCAGCTTGTCTCCTTGCTCGGGTGATGTTTTTCTGGCTGCCCTGTGACCCCAGTGAGTTGGATGTCAGGCGCTGGCTGCTCTGCTGGTGCTGTTGGTTCTCCAGGCACAGGGAGGATGTTCTGTTCTGGTCAGATCTGTTACTTTTCACCGCCAGTGGGTGCTGCTCTCCCTGCCTTTCCAGACCTGGACTGGATGCAGCCAGAGCTCTGTTCTCACAGAAACAGCACCACATCCTTAGTGCTGGTCTCGGCTCAGGGCACGCTTAAAGCTGTGTTGCTGTCCTCCCCATTGTGAGGTTGTGGGAGGGTGACTTAAGTGTGAGAGGCAAGGACAATTTTTAAGCAATACATGGCCTTGGTTTGTTCTACAGACCTATAACAATGCTTAGGAACTCCATAATAAGCAACCTCTTTTTTTCAACTTATAGCTTTTCTTGCTGAAGAGAATAAAGGTGCTGCTGTTGAGTCTAAGGTGCTGCGTGTTTGCTGGCTCTTGGGCTGTGGGAGATGTGCTCAGTGCCCAGCCGCGCAGGGAGCTGATCAAACTCTCCATGGCCTGAACCACGTGTCTGCAGCGCGTCAGGTTTCACTCCAGCTGCCTGGAATCTGGTTCCTTCCACAGGAGATGAAGACAGGCACCGCTGGGTCATAGTGTTAAGAGTAATGCCTTCCATATGCACTTGCTGAGGATTTGAATGATTCTGAAGCATTTGCTACTATGTATTCTGCTAATGACTGTATAGACTGTGACTTGAGATGTCCCATGTTAACTTTAAAGGAAGCAATTGGTTCAATTTCAAGACATGCATTTGTTTTGAATAGATTACGGGTATTATATGACAAGATGAAAGCTTAATTGACTCTGAAGCTAAAGCTGTGTTATTTTTCATCAACTTCTCCAACTGTTTACCACTTCAGAGTGTGGGATGTAATAGCATGTTCTTAAACACAGCTATTAATGAGATATTAAAAGACATACCTCCCCTCCTCCTCAGTTCTGTCAGACTCCAGCACAGCTAATAAAAAGCCTATTAAAGCACCTTGGCTGCATGTCTCATTATCAGCACACTGTAAGGCTTTATACTGATAAAGATGAGACTGGTGTGGTCACGAAATAAGAAAAGAGAAGCTAGACACTTTCTCTTACAAAATAAAAACCTTTTGAAATTACTGATGAACTAATCTCAATGATTATACCATTCTATAACAATTAAAGTGTGGAAA